>CM040242.1:138166103-138766103 GCA_022545495.1 Chrysanthemum lavandulifolium
TTGTAAAAGCGTACCGCAGGCACTTTTGACTTTTTATAAAATCCAAATAGTTTGACTTTAATGAACTTGTAATCAAATTTATAGATTGAACATGTTATATTAAGGTGTATTAAGATTATACTAAGCTATATTAACTACTTTTGAGCTAATATGATGACTCTTGCAACTTAAAATTCCAACGTTGGCTGTTAAGGCTAAAGATATGGAATTTTGACTTTTCTGAACAAGCACTAGATTTTATTGGTTTCTTTGAGTTCTTTGGACCAAATATGACTCGAATAACCAACACCAAAAGGCACTGCATGAGACTAATCTGATTAACAAGATAAACCAAACACCACTTTATAATGATGATTTTGAGTTTTGAAAGAATAACCAAGATTCGAGACCATGACCATGATTTCAAACCTTATATAATCATTTTATAAGGCTGATGAAACATAAAACTCTAGCCATAACAACATTAAACTAAGAATTACTAAATAAGCTAAATTAAGCATTAAAATAAGCTTTAAAGTAACTACCAATTTAGAAGAACAAGCCGCCGATTTTAATTATTAAATATGCTAACCACACTTAATCAACAGGTAAACACAAAGATTTAAGCTTATAGCGACTTTTAAAGTTAAAAGCCAAAATGGATAAAATTGCTTACAAATGGATTGAGGTCACTGGCGAGAATTAAGACCAAATAACCAATCCTATAGCTTACCAATAAGCACTATACCCAAGGCAATCAAAATATACCTGCTCCAACTTGCTAGAACCTTGAACCATTGATTTTTATTTTTAAGCTATTTATGTGGTATTTTGTGAATTTACTTACGCTAACAAAATGCTTTTTATAGTATCTAAAAGCTTGTATAAGCTTTATATGGAGCTTATGTGTGATTCTCGGTCCAAAGTAACATCTTCTAACAACATTTCAACATTTTAATATTTTGGTTTAATTATTAAAATTGCATAATATGAGATAAGAACTCAAAAGCGAAATTGATGATATCAAAAGTTTTAGGTTACACAGAAACATGAAATACAAGATTTAAAGCTTTAAAATACCTGCGATATTAAAGTTTAAGCTAAAAGCGACAATGAAAATTAAAATTATTCTAGAGATATAATTACATTGGTTCTCCTTCTATTTATTGACTTCAAATATCTTCCTTATCGACCTACGAAGATATCCCACAAATCGACCATTGAATTAAGCGAGATAGTCGGATATGCCACATGTTGATTTTGGCGCCATTTTTCAAGAGTTGGTTTTCCATTAATGGGCTTTGGATTGGTGTGGAGGTGGAAGGAGGCAGTTGGGAGGTGATGTGGAGTGTTGGTTGGAAATCAAGTGGTAAATACTGGTATTGGTGAAACAAGGGAGAAGGGGGCGATGAGCGATGCAGCGGTTTTATTTGATTTAAAAAGTTGGGCGGGTCAAGTGTTTTGGGTTTGGATTGGGCTTAGATTAAATAAAGGGTCAGGATGGGTTTTAGCTTAGATAACCATAAGGACCAAAATGTAATTTGGCCAAACCTTCAAGGATTGAAATTGACAACTTTCAAAGCTCTTACAAGGACTAAAACGCCAAGTAATATTAGTACAAAGACCATTGTTGAAAATTTCCATTTTTTACAAATCTAGGGACCAAAATTGTCAAGTTTGAAACTTGAGGGACCAATTATGTAATTTTCTCAAAAGTTTATCATAAGGACCATTTTTGTCATTAATGAATAGAACAAGGTTAAAACTTGATATTTTTCACTTTTTAATTTAACCAAGGACTATTTTTGACAATTTTCAAAGTTCAGGGACTAAAGTTGTCAATTTGTGATTTTTAAACTTTAAAGGGTTTATTTTGACAACTTTTGAATCTCAAGGACCTAAAATGATATTTTGCAAGTTTTTGAATTACAGGGGACTGATTTTGACAACTTTTGTAACTTGGGGACTAAAGCGCCAATTATGCAAACTTAATCGTTTTCATCGATTTTGATGTTTTGCATTTAAAACATATAAAACACTTGTTTTGATATTTTTATCATTTTGATGTGTTTTGAGTGTTTTCGGATGTTTTGGCATTAACAGTACAAAATGATGAGTATTTAGACAACTCATCAATCCCCACACTAAGATATTGCTAGTCCCTAGCAATGATTTGAGAAAGCGAAATGGATTCTAATCTCTTTACCAAAAGCCATTACTTACGGAGTAGCCAAATGTTTGAGCTCAAGTAAGAACTATGATGCCTTGATAACCATGTGATTTTGAGCGAAACCACCGATTTTCAGCTGGATTTGATTTGTCTTTACCGTGTTGCACCTACCGGACTAGCCAACTCTTAGATAAATTATCAATATTATCTTTGGTGAGTCGATTACCAATTATGGTTTTTCAAGCGCTTTTACCACAAGCCATAAACTTCGGGCTAGCCAACTTTTCACTAGTTTAAAGATATGGTGAGTTGAACACCATACAATTTTAGGCAAATTGCAAGCTATAAGCGGATTTGAGATATCTTTACCAAGAGCCGCTTGCTCTCGGATTAGCCAATCCTTATGTGGGTTAGACATGGCGGATGATTACCATTATCACGAGTAAGTGAAAACACTCACTCCAAAAAAAATTTTTGGCCAAAAACGGGGAATTGGGTGAAATAATTACATGAAATTAGTGAGAATTCCCCACACATAGAAATGAATATTGCCCTCAATATTTCAATCACCGTATGTTATGCCGAACAAAGAACATAAAAAAAAAAAAAGTGGAAATACTCTTACCATTATTTAGAAAAGATTTTTTTTTTTTTTTTTTTTTTTAGAAAGATTGAGAATATACGATTAATGGGAAAACTCCCCGCACTTGGGTGGTAGAAGGGGATAAGAGAGATGACTTATGGGTGAGAACCCATATGATGCATGCTATCTGTTTTTGATTACCGATCGTCACTAGCTTGACTCGATCCCCGCATTCATTGGTTCACGGGAATGTTTGTAATCAAGGGACAACCACGGATGGAATGTCCTCTCCAAAGTAATGCTTAACTCGATGACCATTTACTTTAAAATTAGGACCATCGAGGTTGAGATAACTCAATGGTGCCATAAGGATAAACCTTTGTGTATAGTAAATGGACCGGACCGGTACGGACTTAAGCTTTCCCGAGAAAATCTTCAATCTAGAGTTGAAAAGAAGGACTCGATCACCAGCGTTGAAAACGCGGTTCTTGATTTTAGAGTCATGAATCTTCTTTGTCTTTTGTTTGTAGATCAAAGAGTTCTCATAAGCTTGATCGCGTAAGTTCATTTAGTTCATTCATTTGAACTTTCTCGTGATCACCTACCGTATGCATATATCGAAGTTTGCATGTTTTAAGGCCCAAAGAAGCCTTGTGCTCTAGTTCAATCGGAAGATGACATGCTTTTCCGTACACTAGCTTGTATGGAGTACACCCAATTGGTGTTTTGTGTAATCATTTAAAAGCCGTGAGCGCGGCCATCGGCTTTATCCCGACTGTGATGCACGATTTTCACCTCTTGTCCTTTCAAGTATTCTTTTAATACCACGATTTGAAACTTCCACCGCCCACCTTGTTTGGGGTGGTATGGCACGATAGATAGATGGTGGGTAACACCATACTTTTGCATGACACGATCAAACTGGTCATTACAAAATATGTACCACGATCGCCGATTATTGCACCCAGGAGTTCCAATCGCAAAGAGAAGCTGTCAAAATTTCACAACTACTCACAGATCATTTGTAGGTAAAGCTTTTTGCTTCAACCCATTTCGACAAATAATCAACGCCCGCTTAGGTATGTACTACTTACCACTTAGAAAGATGGAAATGGCCCCATAAACATCAATACCCATATGTCAAATATCTCACAAACTTGAATGGCATTTTGTGGCATTTCATTCCTTTGAGATATATTTCCATATTGACAAAGCGTCACAAGTTCAACGAAATCGTGGGCATCTTTATAGATTGTGGGCCAATAGAACCGGAATCAAACACCTTTTTCAGCGGTGTAGTTTGGACTATGATGGCCCCGATTGGTCGGCATGGCAAGCTTGAGAATGTCAAGAGCTTCTTGTCCATAAACACCGTCGGATGACTTGATCCGCACAGATTTTGAATAAGAAAGGGTCGTCCCGAAATAGTGTTTAACATCCTTGAAGAATTTATTCTTCTGTTGGGTTGTCATCCCTTTCACAATGAAGTTACCCGCATGGTAATTTGCAAAGTCAAGAAACCATGGGGTAGAAGAGTTTCCACGAAAAGAAACCGCATTGAGTGTCTCGAGAGGAAATGTTTCATTAATATCCTTTTCTCGAAAACATCTTGGTGAGGGTTTTCTAATGCGACAGATGATCTGCACCAAGTTCTCGGCTCCTTTTTATCACGTATGATGATATCAAATTCTTGAAGGAGGAGAACCCAACGAAGCAATCTCGGCTTTGCATCTTGTTTTGCAAAGAGGTATTTGAGAGCCGAGTGATCCGTATACACTACACATTTGGTCAAGATTAAGTACGGCGAAACTTTTCAAATGCATACACCACGGCTAATAGCTCTTTTCCGTGGTGGTGTAATGAGTTGAGCTTGGTCATAGTCTTACTTGCGTAGTGAATTGGTGAAAATGCTTGTTTCTTCGTTGCCCTAAGACCGCGCCGATAGCAAAATCACTTGCATCGCACATTAGCTCAAAAGGTAAATCCCGCCGGAGCAACGAGAATGGGTGCCTCGAGAAGCTTTTTCTTCAATGTTTCAAAAGCTACGATGCACTCGGGTGAAAAGATAAAAGGAGCATCCTTTTCAAGAAGATGGGTCATAGGTCAGGCGATTTTGGAAAATCTTGAATGAATCTACGATAGAAACCGGCATGACCCAAAACTCCTAATACCCTTAACGGTAGTAGGATGAGGCGCTTAGCAATAACATCGACCTTTGCTCTATCTACCTCAATCCCATTCTTTGAAATTTTATGGCCAAGGACAATGCCTTCTTTGACCATAAAGTGGCTCTTCTCCCGTTTAGACAAAGATTGGTGTCTTCACACCTTTGAAGCATTTTATCTAAATGGGAGAGACATGATTGAAACGAATCCCCAATGATCGAGAAGTCATCCATAAACACCTCCATTGTTTCCGATCATGTCGTGGAAAATGGCCATCATACATCGTTGGAGCGTGCGGTGAGCATTACATAAGCCAAAAGGCATACGCCTATAGGCAAAAGTTCCGTATGGACGGTGAATGTGGTTTTATCTTGATCCTTTGGATCAATGGGAATCAAAGTACCCCGAGAAACCATCAAGGAAACAATAGTATTCATTTCGCTAATCTCTCAAGCATTTGGTCCATAAAGGGTAGAGAAAATGGTCTTTACTGGTGGCGTCATTCAACTTACGATAGTCAATGCACACACGCCATCCCGTAACTGACGAGTTGGAATTAACTCGTTATCTTCATTTGTGATAACAATTATGCCACCCTTTTTCGGGACACAATGAATTGGGTGACCAAGGACTGCGAGATCGGGTAAATCAATCCGCATCAAGAAGTTTGATAACCTCTGTTTGATAACTTCATCAAACACAAGGAATCGGTGTGGTTAACAATGGACGGGTGGAAGTTCCCATGGTACGTAATCATCTATAAACCAAAGGATAAGTATGCTTCAATCTCTTCTAAGATGAAGTCACTTTCCTCAAATGGGGTGAGAGAAGGAGTAGAATTGGCGATGATAGGTTGAGATGAATGAGTGATATTATCACTCGAAGAATTATGATCATAACCAAGAACTTCTTGCTAATATGAGTACTCTTGAAGCAACATCAATGATATCTATTTTGTTAACCGATTCGAATCATAATTTGCGAGTACCTCAAGTTAACCAACAATGAGAGGAACCCGATGATCGGCATCAAAATCAACAACCACGAAGTCACCGAAATGGAACTTTCCTACTTTCAAGTGGTAAATACAAACACGAATGCCAAGAGGATGGGATATTGTACAATGCTTGCACCAAGATCCGCTAGGGCAAAGCATTCAACCATTCCTGGAATACACAAGATGGGAGGTGGTCAAGGGTTTAATGCTATGGGAAGGAATAACATGGGTGCTCACATGACAACAAAGAAACTCAGTGGTTGAATAGGGAATGCTCGAATGGGGTTAATGGTCTTGTTATTATAGCGTAATGAAAGGGTCATCGGCTAGTGCATGCCTAAGCCGAGGACAAAAGAGGTGCTTATCACAAAGAGCTTTGCTCTTGGCTCTCGAGGATGCGGTGGTGGCACTCTTACCAACAAGGAGCGAGCTTTATGGCGGATCTGATTCGATGATGATATGGTGGACTTGCAGGCTAATGCATCGTTGATGTTGATGACACATATGCAAGCTCTAAACATGAGTGACACAGGCCCGGAGTGTATGACAACGGCGGCTTGTCTCGGTATCGAACAAAATATACTCATTCTTGATATGATATTGTAACCACCCGCATTTTAGGTTACTTTTCATTTTCGAGAATTTACTATTTACACATTCACTTTTACTATTCACTTTCACTATTCATCCCGTAAAATTTTTATTTCACATTCTCGTAAGATAAATTATTTTAGTAATGACACGAGAGTTTGACAATCGTTAGATCATTTTCGCAAAGTTATTAAGAAAACATCGTTTTAAAGTTTCATTTGGTGGTCCACCGTTTAAACATCACGCATAACGAAAATCAACTCGACAATTTTCTCACATCGATAAATTTTAGATCACTCATGATTAATTTGAGAATTTTAAAATTCATTTTATGTTACCAAATAAACCTCCTTGATAAAAAACTAAACTTACGTTTTAAACAATTCTACTTACATCCGACTTAACGATTCTGAGACTTTGTGTTTCTAATATGTTTTGACACTTTTACATTTTTTGGAAAAGTCAAACATATTTCCTCCTCCTTTGACCATAAAGGAATTAACCTTGTCGTTCTACATTTTGCTTAAATCGCGTAACTTTTAAACTTCACGAATAATCATTAAGTTATCTAGCGTATGATGAAAACCACATTTTAACATCTCATATCACTTTTAGACTAATTTTAGTCTACTCTAAATAAATTCACTGGTCGTTTCCATGAAATTTCGTTCTTTTCGATAAGCTGCAATTACGCGTTTTTGACCTGTATTTCGACTTTAAGCGGCGTTTTGCACTCAATGAGACTTATCACTCATTTTATATTTTTAGATGGAGTATAATGATGAGTCTCATCATTCTGTAAGTTTCATATTTTTACGATACCGGTTTTACGTTTTGTAGCTTAACGACTTACGGTTGGCATTTAACGAAACCAAAACTTACTCTAAACTCAAGATAAGACCAAGACTTATCATCTAAGCCTTATAATCACTTCATGGCCGACTTAGGGGGAGTCATCATTTTGGTGGCATCATCCTAACCATGGTTCATTTAGATCATTACAAGTGTCCTAACTTAACCATGGTTAATAATTAACCCAATATATGGTTAACCAAACTTACCCTCCTATAAATAGCAAGTAAAATGCATCCTAAGAACCCTCATATTCTGTTCTTGGTTGTTCATATCACAAATCATACACATCTTCCATCATTTGATCTTTAAACTCCAAGTTTATGCAAGGAAGTTCCAAAGATCAAGCTACTACATCAAATCTCTAGCAAGTTTAAGTGATCTTCTTGAGTTTAAATCCACTCAAGTCACTTAGTACTTCATCACCAACTCTTCAAGTTTGCAAGGGTGCCAAGATGTGGAAGGCTAGCTCAATCCAAAGTCTTAAGCGATCAATTAAAGTCCGATCCTTACTAGTTACTCCTTTCTTATTGAAAGCCAAAAGTTGTAAGCAACTTATCACCACCATCATCTCATCTTTATTATTTATAATCTTAACTATTTCATGCTATATATATAGTTACTATGTTGGATCATGATGTACAAAATCTTTAAAACAAGTTATAAGAACCTATATGTCAAACTTGGGTTAGTAAGTGTATAAATGATAAACTTTTGTACAAAGTTTCCAAAAATCGACCACATATAGATCGATACTTTTCATATTCTTGTAGATAATATTAAAACAAATACGTAGCAATTTGAATCACCCAAAATGGACAAGCGAGTCAAAAGTTATAGGCAAAAGAAGTTAGCGAAACCTAAGCGCCAAAGCGCCATATAGAAACTGTTTTGGTTACGCCTTTTAAAAGTGGTACTTACGGTCCGAATCATCAAATAGTTAAAACATGAAAGTTGTCGAATAACGTTTTCCTTCAATTTTAAAAGCTCGGACCTTGAAAACGCTTAAACAGGCCATTAATTTTCAAAAGCAATGCCCTATATTTAGTCTCATAACTATACTTTTGTCACAACTAAAGCAAACCAAGAGGCCTAATGGCCATAAGCCAAGACCACGGCTATGGCTAAGGTCAAAGCTAAGTCTCAAGACCATGGTAGTCAAGACCAAAGTCACGGCGAGGCCATGGCTAAAGCCTTAATGCTTGTTTACCCAAGACCGTTAACTAAGGTGATCATATTTATGAAAACAACGAGAACTTGTAAAAACTAGATACTTATTAAAAACATGATAAACTTTATGTTATAACAATATTCACTCAAAACATATGTTGTATCTACTAAGTGCTACAAAAGTAAGGAGCTTCATGTGAGGGGTTTCATTTGAGTAAAACGTATCGACGAGTTGCTGGATTTACGATTTAAAGTGTCCTAGCTCCTCGACGCGTTCTACATGACCTTTGAATTATGATGGCCCGAGCGGTAGTACGATATCTATAAACTAAATCGTTTTCACATATCAAAGATCTTTCTATAAACATCAAATGATAATTGACTACATCATGATCAACATAGGAATATATATAGAATGGTTTATGTTTCCTAAAACATTATTCCAAACTTAAGTCGCAACATTTCATTTTAGGTTACTCGTAGAAGTTCTCATGGCTTATCCATCATTCCATTAAGTACATTTGATATCATTAACTCTCGGTGAATTCATAGCCCACTTTCTATTATTTAATTGTTTTACAAACCCTTGGGAAGATACATGCTTTATTTTAAACCGAACACATTGCTTTCAAACTATATACTTATCTAATTATTTTACTTGAACTAAGTTACCGCATTTGCCAATCTTAAGTCCCTAAATCATGAATCATTAATCACGAGTGAAGTGGCGCAAATATTGTGGATAGATCTATCGGGATTGATTGAATCCCGTTTGTTTGACCAGTCCGGTAAACAAACGCACTATATTTGTGTACATTAGGTAAAACGGAAAATTTTACCTACTTGGGGCATCGGTCACCAATTAATATCGAGCAAGTTAACGCCTTGATTGCATGATGCTTAGTGAATAATATCTGTTTTGTTTTCAACATTATGGGTGTATAACAACGTAACCCACACAAACATATTGTGTTCAACCGATTTCCAAAACTCTATGAATTTCACTCAACCTTTGTGTTGTGAGTTTTAAGCATGTATTTCGGTCCATAATGTCGGAGGTCAGTACGGAAGAGCACGGATACTCAAGAAGGCTATAAATTTTATTATCATTCAAAACCCATTTAATGTATTTTGTAAAGAATGGAACCAAGCTGGGACCTATTTTTTAAACTCGATATTTATATAAATCGAATGATAAATCTTTTAAAATGACTCCATTAGAGTTCGTTTTCTATTGTTATATTTGTTGTGCCATGAAGTAACACCAGTTTGAATTCATTGCGTATCTCGAAATTGGGGTTGTTCTGATTAGTATCGAGCCACGATTATAGAGAAACGGGTCTAATCGAGACTTAAACTATAACTACTTTTTCAAACAAAACATTTTTATAGCCTTCCGTTCTCCGTGCCTTCCATCCTCCAGATTATGTGACTTTTAGGCTCTTTAAGCTATACAAACATACTAGTATATTGATATATACACTTGACATATTTTCAATCATTTTAGCTAAGTAGACTAAACATATCTCCGTATGCCTATTCTAAGGCATTACGGCACAATCATATTTTCCTCCCGATCATGTATCTACTCGTGCATTTTAGGATTACGAAACTTTATCCAAGACATTGTAACGCCTACAATGGTCTTTCCTACTTCCTAGACATTGTGAGATACAATGGTCTCATTCATTTTCAAGACACACATAGTCTATTACATTGGTCTCTATTACATTCTCGAGACCTTTGTAAATCCTCGGTGGTCTCATTTATTCTCAAGACATTATGAGGTTACACAATGATCTCTCTATCATTTCTTAAGACATTGTGGGTTACACAATGATCTCTCCATCATTTCTTAGACATTGTGAGTTGCACAATGGTCTCTCCATCATTTCTAAGACATTGTGAGTTACACAATGGTCTCAACTATTTCTCAGACATTGTGAGTTGCACAATGGTCTCAACTACTCCCCAGATATTTTAAGTTATACAATAGTCTCTAGGAATTATCTTATAAACCTTATATGATATTATTTTACATGAAACCGGTCACAATCTATCCATTTTCCTAATGGAAATACAAGAAATGGGATTTCTAAAAGACAAACTGATTCATCATCTACAAAAGCTGAAGTTCATCAACTTTCTCTATATTCATCAAAATTCTCTTCTGAAACCTTCATTGTTAAAGGTTCGTGATTCTAGCCAAGTATAGACTATTTTAGAATTACTTAAGATTTCCTTTCCACACGTATCTACCCATACTATCTTCAGTGAAATGGAATGTGAAAACATAGGTTACAAGTCTTTTATACATGAGATAATCCGAACTACTATCTTGCGATAGTCATCAAATCTTCTTAAGCACTAGCCTCATTTTTCTTAGAAGTACTAATCCTTTAAAGTTCATTTTTGATTTTAAAGGTTTCAAGGATATCATTCACTCTCATTCACTTATGATTTTAAAACAAACTTGACATCTCTACCTAAGAATAATAGTAGACATAAACACTATACGATATAGCCTTAATCCGAAACCACCTAAGACATGATCAACTTTGGAAATGGTTTGGATAACCACTTGCCATTATCAAGACTTTCCTACAACGACAATTGTCACATTATTATAAACCATTTCACATCAACAATATCTTACACCTTTTATTAACAACAGTTAACCTAACAACAACAAAACTATTCTATTTTGAGGCACTATATAAACGAAAGTGTTAGTTAACCATTTGCTGGACCTAGGGGGTTAGAGATCACCCACGAAACAATTAAGGAAACCATACAAATACAAATTAGGCTCCATGCCGCACACTATCACCAAAAACTCCATGTTAGAAATTAAGGTTTTATTGATAGCCTCGATACAATAAGATATGATTCGTTTTGAGAATCGGCAAAAGCAAACTTTAGGTATATTGGACTCTATAAAATTTTAACAAAACCCTTTAGATTATCAACTTAAGCCACATTAGAATGGTACATAATACATTCTATGACCGAAACTTAGTAGCATAAAATTAGTATTCGGTAGCATATAAACATATTTTCCTAGACAATTCAACATTAGATAACACACACCGAATTCGGGATGGAATTCCCATTAAGGTGGTGAGACTATAACCACCGCATTTTTAGGTTACTTTTCATTTTCGAGAATTTACTATTCACTTTCACTATTCACTTTCACTATTCATCCCAGTAATTTCATATTTCTCGTAAGATAAATTATTTTAGTAATGACACGAGAGTTTGACAATCGTTAGATCATTTTCGCAAAAGTTATTAAGAAAACATCGTTTTAAAGTTTCATTTTGGCGGTCCATCGTTTAAACATCACGCGCATAACGAAAACCAACTCGATAATTTTCCTCACATCGGATAAATTTTAGATCACTCATGATTAATTTGAGAATTTTAAAATTTATTTTATGTTACTAAATAAGCCCGACACGAACAAAACTAAACTTACGTTTTAAACAATTCTACTTACATCCGACTTAACGATTCTGCTTTGTGTTTCTAATATGTTTTGACACTTTTACATTTTTGGAAAAGTCAAACATATTTCCCTCCTCCTTTGACCATAAAGGAATTAACCTTATCGTTCTACATTTTGCTTAAATCGCCTAACATTTAAACTTCACAAATAAGCGATAAGTTATCCGCGTATGATGAAAACCATATTTTGACATCTCATATCACTTTTAGACTAATTTTAGTCTACTCTAAATAAATTCACGGTCGTTTCCACGAAATTTCGTTCTTTTACGAAAAGCTGCGAATTCTGCGTTTTGACATGTATTTCGACTTTTAAGCAGCGTTTTTGCACTCAATGAGACTTATCACTCATTTTATATTTTTAGATGGAGTATAATAATGAGTCTCATCATTCTGTAAGTTTCGTGTTTTCGATGCCGGTTTCGTTTTATTGCTTAACGACTTACGGTTGGCATTTAACAGAACCAAAACTTACTCTAAACTCAAGATAAGACCAAGACTTATCATCTAAGCCTTATCATCACTTCATGGCCAACTTAGGAGGGGGATTCATCATTTTGATGGCATCATCCTAACCATGGTTCATTTAGATCATTACAAGTGTCCTAACTTAACCATGGTTAATAATTAACCCAATATATGGTTAACAAAACTTACCCTCCTATAAATAGCAAGTAAAATGCATCCTAAGAACCCTCATATTCTGTTCTTGGTCGTTCATATCACAAATCATACACATCTTCCATCATTTGATCTTTAAACTCCAAGTTTATGCAAAGAAGTTCCAAAGATCAAGCTACTTCATCAAATCTCTAGCAAGTTTAAGTGATCTTCTTGAGTTTAAATCCAATCAAGTCACTTAGTACTTCATCACCAACTCTTCAAGTTTGCAAGGGTGCCAAGATGTGGAAAGCTAGCTCAATCCAAAGTCTTAAGCGATCAATCAAAGTCCGATCCTTACTAGTTACTCCTTTCTTATTGAAAGCCAAAAGTTGTAAGCAACTTATCACCACCATCATCTCATCTTTATTATTTATAATCTTAACTATTTCATGCTATATGTATAGTTAATATGTTGGATCATGATGTACAAAAATCTTTAAAACAAGTTATAAGAACTTATATGTTAAACTTGGGTTAGTAAGTGTATAAATGATAAACTTTTGTACAAATTTTCCACAAAATCGACCACATATAGATCTGATACTTTTCATATTCTTGTAGATAATATTAAAACAAATACGTAGCAATTTGAATCACCTGAAATGGACAAACGAGTCAAAAGTTATAGGCAAAAGATGTTAGCGAAACCTAAACGCCATAACTGCCATGTAGAAGCAGTTTTTTGTTATGCCTTTTTAAAAGTGGTACTTCGGTCCGAATCATCAAATAGTTAAACACGAAAGTTTTCGAAACGAGCGTTTTCCTTCAATTTTAAAGCTCGGACCTTGAAAACGCTTAAACAGCCATTAATTTTCAAAAGCAAATGCCCTATATTTAGTCTCATAACTATACTTTTGTCACAACTAAAAGCAAACCAAGAGGCCTAATGGCCATAAGCCAAGACCACGGCTACGGCTAAGGTCAAATCTAAGTCTCAAGACCATGGTAGTCAAGACCAAAGTCACGACCGAGGCCATGGCTAAAGCCTTAAGGCTTGTTTACCCAAGACCGTTAACTAAGGTGATCATATTTATGAAAACAGCGAGAACTTGTAAAACTATATACTTATTAAAAACATGATAAACTTTATGTTATAACAATCTTCACTCAAAACATATGTTGTATCTACTAAGTGCTACAAAAGTAGGGAGCTTCATGTGAGGGTTTCATTTGAGTAAAACTTCTTTTGAATTTACGATTTAAAGTGTCCTAGCTCCTCGAGCGTTCTTGCATGACATCGAATTATGATGGCCCGAGCGGTAGTGCGATATCTATAAACTAAATACGTTTCACATATCAAAGATCTTTCTATAAACATCGAATGATAATTGACTACATCATGATCAACATAGGAATATATATAGGATGGTTTATGTTTTCCTAAAACATTATTCCAAACCTAAGTCATAACATCTTATTCTAGGTTGCTCGTTGAAGTTCTCACGGCATATCCATCATTCTCATTATACATTTGATATCATTTACTCTGAGGTGAGTTCATAGCCCTACTTTCTATTACTTAATTGTTTTACAAACTCTTGGGGGAAATACATGCTTTATTTTAAACCGAACACATTGCTTTCAAACTATACACTTATCTGATTATTTTACTTGCACTAAGTTACCGCATTTGCCAATCTTTAGTCCCTAAATCATGAATCATTAATCACGAGTGAAGTGGCTCGAATATTGTGGATAGATCTATCGGGATTGATGAATCCTGTTTGTTTGACCAGTCCCAAACAAACGCACTATATTTGAGTACATTAGGTAAAGCGGCAAATTTTACCTACTTGGGGCATCGATTACTATTATATAATGACAAGTTAACGCCTTGATTGCATGATGCTTAGTGAATAATAAGCTGTTTGTTTTCAACATTATGGGTGTATAACAACGTAACCCACACACATATTGTGTTCAACGATTTCAAAACTCTATGAATTTCACTCAACCTTTGTGTTGACAGTTTTAAGCATGTATTTCGTGTCCATAATGTACGAAGGCGGGCGGAAGAGCAAGGATCTTGAAGAAGGCTATAAATTTTATTATCATTCGAAAACCCATTTAATGTATTTTGTAAACAATGGAACCTATTTTTGTAAACTTTGATATTTATATAAATCGAATGATAAATCTTTTAAAAGCGACTCCATTAGAGTTCGTTTCTATTATTATATTTGTTGTGCCATGAAGTAACACCCAGTTTGAATTCTGCTGCGTATCTCGAAATTGGGGTATTACTGAGATATCTCCAATTTAAGCCATCCGACAAGGATCATAGTGTTCAACATGACCCATCTACATCTCATTCCGATGATTATCAAATAGATCCGTAGTTATATTTGTGATCAAGATAACCTTATGGTTAATATTGATCATCAAGTTGACTCGTGGTTATATTTGAGGATCTAAATAATGATCATCTTTGAGCCTTGCGTTAAACAAGATGAGCTTTTGTCTAATAGAAATTGAGCTCGACCTTAATTAAAGACCAAGAATCTCGTTTGGAAATTTTCAAGCAATTAAAAGATAAAAATGCCTTTGTTAATTAGGGATAATGAATGCAATTAGACAAATCAAAGTTTTAAAACTCAAGAAAAAGCGTGAACAAGGTTTTGAAGTCGCTTTTGCTAAATCTCATCAAAGCGAAAAATCAATAGAGCAACGGATCGTGATCTAGCCGCATCCAAGAATGCCTTGTTGTCTCAAAAGAACAATTGAAACATGAACATAAACAACAACAACGCTCTTACTTTGGAAACTAAAAAGCCAAGGTGAGTTGTTAACTTGTCAAAAATAGTTTTACGAGTACAAAAAGCATTCCATGAAACGAATAGATAACTATCTTAATGAAATTGTCGACTTACAACACAAAATCAAAGAGTTTGAAATGTTGTTTATAAACATGGTGAGTCAATCACAACTATTCAAAGTTTAATTTTAAACCAAATCCAAATGGATATGGACCGATTCTTCTTGATTACAAACCTAAGTTTTCAAGCGAGCATTGAACCAAATCCACGAAGTTTACGGTCTGATCGAGAACATAGAATTGATGATTCAATTATGGTATTGTTGAATATAATCGCATAGAGGAATTAGATACGAGATGGCGAGTCGGTCGAAAATGGAAAATGTCATTTATAACAAACCATTTAACTATTCAAAAGCGTAACTTTTGTCACACAACAAGATACTTCTAACAAACCTTTGGTTATCACACGATTTAAAGTTTGTCCCCAACACAATGGTGCACAAATTAATGGTCCTTTACCTTCACTCGGTGAAGTTAAAACAAAAGCCGAAAGTTGTCGCGTTATCAAATATTTTGACACTTTCTTATCGACCTCAAAATTTTGGGACGTGAGATTGAATTTCATTACGAAATAAAGTTGAACATTTCCAATCGCGATGGCGCGAGAACAAAGATATTCTTGAGAAAAGAATTTTACCCCATGTCAAAATTTGAAAACTTGTGCACTATATTGGGAAAGGTTTTCACAAGGAACTTGGTCTCATAAGCAGTTTTCGAGAAAAGCGAAACATCGATTTCAAATACTAAGCGTAAAAGAAATGTTACGAAAAGATGATCGACTCTTGGAAGATGTTATATGTCTTGATATCCATAATGTTGTGTTATTGCATTCTTTGCCATATGCATCTGCTTATCTCTCTGTGATTCTGTTGATTACATTGAAATTATTGAGAATCGATAATGTGCATCGGATCGAATCTTTAAAAGTTGAAAATGAGCATTTATTAAATGAGCTTTCAAATGCAAAACGTCGTCTTCAATGGTGTCAAAAGGATTGTCAAAATCGTGAACTTGCTTTGCAAAACAAAATCAACAGGTTGCATTCCAAAACATTTAATCCAAAATTTGAGCAATTGGATGATCAAAAGCAATATTTGAAATGTCAAATCTCAAAATATGAACAAGAACTTGCAATAGTTAAAAGGAATATGGTGTCATATTTGATCTACTCAAGCAGACTCGTGATGAAGCATCACAAGAACTTGATCATTATCTTGCACACACTAAAGAAGTCATGAATTTTCTAGAAATCTTAGATTACGAAAATCAAGATTTGGTGCACACTATCATTAAGTTAAGGAAATGTTAGGAAAGTATGAACATGTTCACCCTAGCATCATTAAGAAGATTGCACTGTAACACTTAGCAAGCGTGAACCCGAATGCCTACTAACAAAACACAAGATACTAATGTGCTTCCCTCTTGGAAGCAGGAATAGTTGCGTCTTTTCCAAGCGTCCTTCACGACCTATGAGCAATACAAGGAAGAATAGGAAGTTGCGACTTAAGAAAAGAACAATAAAGAATGATGAAGTGAAGAACACCTAGGACTTTGAATAAGACTCAAGTTGCACCGACTTTAGATATTGCGTCGACAAATGCAATGGAAAAAGTGTTGTAACGAATGCTAAACCTTTAAGTACTTTTGATATTCATCGATGCTTCTTGTGTTGTTGTCGTAAAAGTATTGATAACGCTACCCAGCGTCGTTCGGGGTCAAGGAACTTCCTTTTCTTGAGCAAGTTTTATAACACCTAAGCGATGAACCTAATCGTTGTAGTGTAGTAATTAGGGTAAGCCACGGGTATTGATATCGTTCTCTGGGGAATAGGAATGCTAGTAAGGAGTTACTACGCTAAGGTTAAGGTTGAGGAAGATTATTTTTATCTTTTTATGTTTTATGAAAGGAAAAGTACGAATCTCGGGTATTGGATTTGGGGGTTGGTATTTCTACCGATTACTCTACTATTATCTAATTATCTAAACTAAGGTTGTGGGAGTCTATGTCTAATTAATGTGTGCTCGTATGATAGTTTAAAGATGTGTTTACTTAGGTTGTATTACTCCTAATTATCTCCTATTGATGGTTGAGTTGTCACGTCCTTATTCCTAGTTGCGTTGTGTGTAAAGTTGTAGGGTGTCGTTTCTCCTAACTCTTTGAACTTACCAAAGGGTCTCGTCTACAAACCCACTAGGGATGATAAACTCCTACTCTAAGGCGCTCTTTGGATGGTTTAGCCTACAACTACTCGAGTAATTATATTCTAAGGTTCACAAAGATGAATCAAGCATTAAGTACACAGCAGAATGACCTATCGCATTACTAGATCATTAATCAACTAAGATAAGAAACAACCAATCAATATTCAATAATTAAGTTTCATACTTCTAAGCAAACACACAAGTAAATTAATGGGACATGGAGAACATGCGATACACACAAATAATCAAAGACATAATTGAATTAATGAAGTAAAGACTTATCTTGATGTAAGATAGGGTTTAAAACCTAAAATCTTGTACAAGACACCTTAGGTTTGGTTTTAGGTTTCCTCCAAAGACTCTCCACAAAAGAAAAAATTCGGATTCTATATATAAGATTACATATCGACGTGATCACCTTATGTTTTGTGGCGCCGTCGTATCGCCGCCATTAGGGTTTAGTCTTGGCCACGTTAACCTTGCGGGCGTCACCTTATGTCCGTGGCGCCGTCCTCTTGACTTCGGCGTCGTGCGGATTGCATCTGGGCCGTGCGAGTAGCGACGGCCTACTCTTTCACAACTAGGCGTCGTCGCGAAAATCTGAGTTTTGGGTTACGGACCGTCACAACAATTTTGGGACGGGCGTCGCCATTTTTTGAAGCCGTCGCCTTCTAATTTAAACAGCGTGAGTGTCTCGATTTTGACTTTGGCCATTTTCTTCATATATTCGCGCCTTTTAGTCCAAATAAGTGCCATTCCGACATTTTGCCTTGAGAGACCTAAAAAGTGAAAAGGAGCGATATTAAGCAATAACGGATACAAAGTGATCAAATAAGGACTTAACGACCCTCAAAATGGTACCTTTTAAAACCTTATCAAATATCCCTACACTTGTTATTTGCTTGTCCTCAAGCAAATGTGCTTAACCAATTAATTTATAAGTTAGGGGTCATGAAGCATTAATTCAAAGCGGTCCACAACACATATAAGCCCGAAAAGTCATAACAAACACGGAGTACATACTAGCACCTCACATGGGTGTTTGGATACTCGCATCTCTCTCGGTGTATATATGAAATATAACAAATAGGAAATGGAAGATAAACACTCATTAACGGTCCTAGTACATAGTTTACCATAAGCTTGAGAATAGATCAAACCTCCATCGCTTTGGCGTAAGCACCTAGGAAAGACTATCAAAGAGGTCTTTAAAGGGTTGTAATGTTAGGCTTACGGTAGGGAAACAAAGGGTTTGGTGGGATAGGCTATTTAGTGGTGGCAAGTCAAAAATCTCTATGTTAAATGCATATGAAGAATGGCGTTGCTAAGCCAAGACTCGACAATCTAAACTCTAGATAACTAAAATAAATAAACATAAATTTAAAGGATAGATGTAGGATGGTAGCCCGTTTTTTTTTTTTTTTTTTTTTTTTTTTTTTTTTTCACACTCTATTTTTCTTTTCTGTTTTCAATTTTTTTTTTTTTTCATACACTTTTACTCTACCATCCTCTATGATAACATCAAAATACTAGGGATTTATAGGCATATCCTACACTTGAGTTTTATTACTCTAACACTAATTTGACCCGATTTGAAAAGATCAAAACACTTGGGGTACATTATTACAAACAAAGGAATTTGAATTTAACGTTCCTTCCCGTCATTTCATAAACTTTAACTTTTCCCATGAATCCCAATCGTCCCAAAGCGTATACAAAGGATATGACTCGACTTAGCAACTTATGCAAGCAACTAGATAATTGAGCGAGGGTTTGGGGTGATAACAAACATTTGCACTAAAAGTGAGTGCATAAGGGGTGAGCTAAAGCGATTTGGGTGTATATTTGGGGTGGGGTGTAAACAATGCTCTTCATTGATATTCCGAAAAACCGAAACATTACGAGAACCGAAAAGGATAGGCTCGAGGGGTTAACTAGGGTATCGTGTACTAAAGATGAGTACAACGCAAAGGTGTGGGAATTACTCAGCAGATATGGAAGAAGTAATTATATTACGGTGTCGAACAAGGGTTATCCTAATGCCTCTTATCATTTAGTTATTCCTAACTACACAGTGTAGCCTCACTTGCGATCTCGGAATGCATCACAAAACAAGTTCTAGAATCTAATATACTACGGTTCACACTCACAAGCATTGAAGATGAATGCTTTTAATTCCTACTAATCTAAGGCGATCCTCGCATTTTGGTGGAATTTGGGTGGTAAAGGGTTTTGTGCTAGTCATATAACTTCCTATCCGTGAGGCGCTTTTATTAAGACTAATGGCCCACTCTATATGTCATAAAAATTTTAAATTTGGTGCCAAAATTACCTAACGACATTTTCTCATGGTTTATTACACAATCACAATTGGACAAAGCAAATAGTCAAGGATAAGCATATTTTCAAAGTTCCGTTTTATTTTCCTCCCTACACTTAAAGCGAACATTGTCCCCAATGTTCCCAGAAATATCAAAGTTATGATAATGGAAGGTAATTAAAGCGAAAAAACTAGTACTCCCACGATTAGCTCGGTAGGATCCGTGTAAAGTGGTGGTTAAATCATTTTCAAGAAGAATTATTGCGTGAAAAGCTCCTTCCAATCTTATGTAACTTCTTCTTGACAAACTAAACTGCACACTTGAAGAAAACAAAGAAACCTTAGCGTAAAATCGGCGGTAATAATATATATAAGACTCGATTTAAACTAGGATATAATGCTTGTGGAATGGATGTTTGAAATTTCTAAGAAAATTAAGACCTAGAAAATTCCAAAAATTTATAAGTGGCTCAAAAAGCGAGAAAAAGTAATCGATGTTTTACTCCTTCACGTAGCCGTCGGTTGCAATCTGACGCCGTCGGTTATCACGACAAAAAGCGGTGCGATTTTACGAAAAATTTACATCTTTAGAATGCGGAAAATTTACGCAAAACATCCATTATGACTCGATACAAGCATTTGACTCGAACAAACAAACATAAATATCTTTTAGTTAATTGTTATTCTCATGTTTACGTTCCTTTTGAAAGCGTGTGTAATCCTCCTACACTTATCCCTTATGTAAAATACCTTTATATGCAATTAAGGCGAGGTTAAAAACAAAATAAAGCATTTTACAAATTGAAACATGAGGATAAACAATTAATAAAAGATATAAGACACTAACAAGCAAATAATTAAGCATGGGTTGCCTCTCCCAAAGCTTTTCTTTATTTAAGAGTCTTGTAGCTAGACTCATAGTCGTACTCTCGTTTTCTCATTACAGCCCTCTTGGCGGTCTCAATGGGGATTCCATGTTGTAGAAGTGCCACTAACATGCACTTCTCTAGAGTTCATCCTCTCCTGGTTGGTCCTATATTCGGTCCTAGGCTCAAGCAATCCTTATAGTATCAAAATCTTAGCCATAACATAATCAACACCTTTTCCCTATCCTCATCATTCGTATAATAGACCGGCGGTTTAAGTTCCTTTTCATCATTAGAGTGATGAAAACTTCTCAATCTTAAGCGGCATTTGGTAAGCTATGTCATCGGTCTCATTCTTGAATCGCACTACTCTAACGAGGGGTCATAGGTCATCCGGTGCTTTCTATGAAAGGTTTTCCTAGAATAACATGGGACAAGCTAGGGTCATGGCGTGCTAATATCATCCACAATTATGAAGTCCGTAGAAGCGTGAAACTACCTACATAAGCGGGCAATCCCTTAACTCTACCAAGAAAATTGCAACTAACATTAGGATCATTGGGGTCTTGCCTAGTTGGAATAAACTTCTTCAATATCAATTGTAATAGGTGCTAGTCATTATGTTGATTGGGGACTTGCGATCAATGTAGGCTTTTGCCACAAAAAGGTGTCCTATGAAACATGGTATGTTAAGATTCAAGGGTTCCCAAACTTGATTCGAGGACTTTTCCTAACATACATGTCAGGAGGTCACGCACTAAGTGAGGGTGGTGAGATAGTTCTTCTTCCGTAGGAAATTTGTTGAAATAGTCAATGTCTACTTCATCTACTTCCTCGGGTATTTCATCATCCCAGTGTATAGTCCTCTTAAGTCATTTGTTTCATCGAGGTTGACTAAGGCGATGGTATTGATGAATTGGACATGCTTAGTTAGCTTGCTTGGATCCTTAATCTCTATACACGAAGGCTCGGGAGTTGAGATGGCACTAACCTTCTTATCACTATTAGTTATGGCTTTCAAAGGTTGTCTATTTTCCTATCCATCTCGGCTTGTTGATGGTTAAGCGGTCCTAGAGCTTAGCCATTTGGGTTTCTTGGGATGCAACTAGGTTTTGCAACATCCTTGACGTTTTGTTGGTTAGGACCGTTAGGTGGGGCTATGAGAAATCATTGGAGGTGAATTCTTTGGTTTGTCCCAGTGAAATCGGACTTGCCTTTCCATGACTCTCGGGTTTCATTGAAATTCCTAGGTCCGGGTATTGTAGGAATCTTCCTCCGTTCCATTACTACGTGAGGATCGTAGTCAGCGGAAGCATGTTCGGGGATCGAGTGCTATTCGCGTGTTATGAGGATCACAACCGTCTCACGAGGAAGAAGCTTTGTTCACATGGTGTGAAGATTTAGGAGTTTCGTATGAGCTCATGAGGAATCTAACTTGATCTTGATTCGATCATTCTCACGATCGGAAGGAGGCAAGGAGATTGCTTTAGCGGTTTTAGGCGACTCAGGGGTCATCCCAACTTTCGTTGTCATAGAGGCGAGGTCCTCTATTATACCCCATGATTCTTACGTGGTGAGATCACTAAGTTTTCCACCGGCCGCTTGGTGGATGGATCGCTTAGTGGGGAAGTTGACATGATCATAAAGATTTGAACTTGGAGCCAAAGATCAATGCCGTGATGGTGACTTTATAAAGTAAGTCCTTGAATCGGGTCCATGCTTCGTAGAGATTCACCTTGGCGTTGTTGGAACATCAAGATGTCATTCCTAAGCTTAGTGGTTCTCCCGGTGGGAAAAATTGAGCAAGGCGAGAGGTAAGATCATCGACTTGAGATGGGCCGTGGGGAAGTCGCTCAAGCCAATTACTAGCTTGGTCCGTAGAGAATTGGAAGAGGCAGCGCGTGGTCTCCCGAGTAGTAGCATCAAGGTCGATGGAATCGGCGATTTTGAGAAATCCCTCGGATCTTGATTTGGATCTTGAGCGAAGCCCATGGAATCACATCCGTTTTGCACCAACCGGATGGTGTCGGATCGCAGGGCGTAGTTTGGGCTTGGTCGGGAAGCTCAATGGTGTTCCTATAGCCTAGGTGGCTTGGTCTCGAGTATTCACCAAAGTACGGGGTCTTGGCGGGTCATTTGGTGGTGGGTTGATGAATGGTAGTGGGTTATCACCTTCCATGATGAAAAGTGATGGGGTTCTGAACAAAGGTTACGAAGAGGGGATAGACTAAGAAAGCTAAAAATTGAGAAAAATTACTTGATAGGAATCAAGCAAAGAACACGAGCAAGGTGGACTACTAACTAGCTATTCTATTCCCGTGGCGGTAAAAACTTGATAACGCTACTGCGTCGTTCGGGGTCAAGGGAACTTCCTTTTCTTGAGCAAGTTTATAACACCTAGGCGATGAACCTAATCGTTGTAGTGTAGTAATTAGGGTAAGCCGGGTATTGATATCGTTCTCTGGGGAATAGGAATGCTAGTAAGGAGTTACTACGCTAAGGTTAAGGTTGAGGAAGATTATTTTTATCTTTTATGTTTTATGAAAGGAAAAGTACGAATCTCGGGTATTGGATTTGGGGTTGGTATTTCTACCGATTACTCTACTATTATCTAATTATCTAAACTAAGGTTGTGGGAGTCTATGTCTAATTAATGTGTGCTCGCATGATAGTTTAAAGATGTATTTACTTAGGTTGTATTACTCCTTAATTATCTCTATTGATGGTTGAGTTGTCACGTCCTTATTCCTAGTTGCGTTGTGTGTCTAAAGTTGTAGGGTATCGTTTCTCCTAACTCTTTGAACTTACCAAGGTCTCCTCTACAAACCCACTAGGGATGATAAACTCCTACTCTAAAGCGCTCTTTGGATGGTTTAGCCTACAACTACTCGAGTAATTATATTCTAAGGTTCACAAAGATGAATCAAGCATTAAGTACTGGCAGAATGACCTATCGCATTACTAGATCATTAATCAACTAAGATAAGAAACAACCAATCAATATTCAATAATTAAGTTTCATACTTCTAAGCAAACACACAAGTAAATTAGCGGGACATGGAGAACATGCAAGCATACACAAATAATCATAGACATAATTGAATTAATGAAGTAAAGACTTATCTTGATGTAAGATAGGGTTTAAAACCCTAAAATCTTGTATAAGACACCTTAGGTTGGTTTAGGTTTTCACTCCAAAAGACTCTCCACAAAAGGCGAAAAATTCGGATTCTATATATAAGATTACATATCGGCGTCACACTTATGTTTTGTGGCGCCATCGGTCGCCGCCATTAGGGTTTCGTCTTGGCCACGTTAACCTTGCGGCGGCGTCACCTTATGTCCGTGATGCCGTCCTCTTGACCGGCGTCGTGCGGATTGCATCTAGGCGTCGGTAGCAGCCCTACTTCTTTCACAACATTGTCACTTCCATCATCTCCTCCATGTTTTCGCTAGTCCTTCTCGACTATCAACCACTCTACCATATTCATCTATTTGAAGACTTCCTTGGAATTGTGTATTGTATTTATCTACAAATAACTTTATCGTTTCATCTCCTAGGTATATCTCCATGCTTACCCTTATAAAATTCTCCAATTCTCTTTTTCATTCAAAACTCTTGCAAACTTATCTTCAACAGCTTCATATACTTGCTATGTTTTTAATTAAATAAAGAAATTATAAGTATTTATCACTAGTGATATTTCAAATTTTGCATATTAATTAATTTTGTAATTAAATCATAATACTAGAGTATCTTACCTCTTTCTGTTTCTTGATATCTGCTTCTTCATTGTCATCATCTTCTTCGATGACCATGACATTACCAAACTCTTCCATTTCCATCTCCATATGCTGCCTATTCTCAATTAGTTTTGTGTTCCAATTTCTAATGGTTGGCCATTTTCGTGGCACATCCATTTCATCAAACTTCGTGAAATGCAAGTAAATGAGATGTTTTCAAGCAAACAAAACATTCATTAAAACCTATACTTATTAAAAGAAATGGTATATTAATCTTTTAGTATTCCAAGTGATATTGTACAATTCATCTATTTAATAAAAAACAACTTGTAATATCACTGGTGATAGCATACATCTTATCTATCATTAACTTAAAATATCACTTGTGATACCCTACATCATATTTGTTTTAAAGCATATATTTAAAGAAAACCTTAACTTACCGTGAATGCTGCGTGTGGTCCGTAGTACCAATTCTCCAGGGTTGAGTCATCCCACCCATGCTTGCTTCCTTTCATACACTCCCAAATGAATGAGCACCAGTCTATTCTGGGTATTTCTTCTTGTGTCATCAGATATTCAAGGACGTGATACTTCAACATGGAACTGTTATAGCAACTTCCCAAACAGTTTGCAAAGAACATTAGGTAATTTATTTGGAATATGAAGTCTGTTTCTTCTGTATTCTGAATCACCTTTGATAATGTTGTTGATGTTATCCTTTTCTTTTCCGGGAATTGTTCCATATATTGTCTCATAAATTCGTCATCCCACGTCCTTTTTGGTCCAGAGCAGAGTGGTTTAGGACCCATTGGTATCCCAAAAACTTCCCTAATCTTTTTCGGAGTGATTTTTATTACTCCCCCATTCGGCAACTTGATTTGCATTGTCTTCACATCCAAATGTGTCAATATGAAGTAGGGTAGCTTTCCAGGGATTTTTGACAATGGAAAATCAATCAACGTTCCAAATCCCATTGCTCTGACCATTTTCTTTCTTTCCGGGCTCAGTGAGTGTGTTGCATCATAAAATGGTTGCACAGTCATTTTAGCCCTAAACGACTTGAATGCGATTACATATTCTTCATCTTCCTCAGGTTCCACCTCTATTTTTTGCTTGCCCTTCTTCGGTTCTTCCTTCTTCTTCTTTGTTGCACATTTTTTCTCATCAATATCTTCTTCTTTCTGTTCCATTTTTTTTCTTACGTGTTGCTTTTTCAACCTTCTTTGTTACTTCCTTCTTCTTCTTGGTTGCATCCTCGCCTTTTCTTCATTTTCCCTCTCTTCGCTTTTCCTTTTCTACCTTCTTCGTTTGTTTGGGTTTTCGGTTTGTTGCTTTTTGTAGTTGATCTTGTTACTACAACCGTGAATCTGCTTCTTGTTGTTTTCGCTTCTTTGGTTCCTTTTTCTCGATTCTGTTTTTTTGTACTTCTTGGGTTTCACCTTTGGGTTTGCTTCTTTTCGCACTTGTTATTGGTTGTATCACGCTTGTTCCGTGATTTGTTTCTTTGGGTGTTGCTTGGGGTGTTGTTTGGGTTGTTGGTTCGGTGTTGGTACGGATGGTGTTTCTTCCATGGTTGTTGCTTCCGTTGTTGGTGTTGTTGTTGGTGTGGTTTCCACGGTTGCTAGAGTTGTTATTGGTGTGCCTTCTGGTGTTGTCATTTCAGGCGATGCATGATTTAATGGTGTAACAAGCATTGATCGTACAATGGTTGTTATATGATTTGTGGGTGTTTTTTTCTAGATAGGTATTTGTGATAGATGACTTTGTGAATTTTGTGGTTGTTTTCTGTGGTGAGGGTGTTGATGTTTTCTGTTGTGTTTCTGTTGTTTGTGGTGGTAGAAGTGTTGTTTCTGGTGTTGGTGTTTCTGTTGTTTCTGGTGGTGGTGTTGGTTGTTTTTTTCTCGATATGGTGACTTTGTGAATTGGAGGTTGTTTCTTACTTCTTTTCTTTTTCATTTGATTTAGACTTGTATTCCAATCTGCAAAAAACAAATTCCAAGTAAGTTTTTATGAATATTTATTCTGATAAATATAAACTCGAATGTTTAAGCCATACGCTTTTATAACATTCTCACCGCAAGTATGTCATATCAAATTTGTATCACATGTGATATAACACATAAGCTAAATGTCAAAACAAGTATGCATATACATACGGGGTTTATCACAGTTGATATTATTCTAAAGGAGACATGCTTATATGTTACAATTTACCTTTTTCCTTATCAATCTTGGAGATAGGCTCAAAAATTTGCTTGTCGACAAAACTGCATTTACAAATTTTTTTTTAGAAACAAACATAATGTCTGTAATTTTTATGTTTAAATATTTATTAGCAGACAAAAACTGACCGTTTAAAGCTTGTATTGTCTCCAGATGCTTGTAAATATCATCTTCTACATTTTTTTCAAAATCAAAATTTTAATGTCTTATGTTATATAAAACAAAAAGACACTATAAATTCTAATCAAGATGTATTTGAAATATAGTTATTTCAAGGACAACGGCTTATCATCACAGTTGATATACCATTAAATATTTAAGTAATCCGTTACTGCTCTTCATCATCACCACTACCATCACTACCAGTACCACTACCACTACCACTACCACTACCACTACCACTACCAAAAGTCAAAACTAAACCACCACCACTGCCACGAAGAAGGCTAAAATTGTATCAGTTATCGCGCTACATGATCACTAATCGTGTAATAACTAATCAATTATCGCTACATCTGTTTTTATCACTGGTGATATACCATTAAATATTTCTCTGTCACACTCAAAACGCATCATAAGTTATATAAAAAACATATCAATTATCGCGTTTTACATAACAATTACACATCTACACTAATCAATCAACATCTACAATTATATAACAATTCGCGAACAGCATACCACTAACATCTACATGATCACTAATTGTGTAATGTACCTCTCACACTCAAAACGCATCCTAAGTTATATCAAAATTATACTCGTAACAAGCTAAAAACATATCAATTATCGCGAAGAACGCTAAAAGTCAAAACGTCGTTCGCAACCACTATCACTACCACTACCAAAAGTCAAAACTAAACCACCACCACTACCATTACCACTACCAAAATTCAAAACTAAACCACCACCACTACCACTACCACTACCAAAATCAAAACTAAACCACTAACACTACCACTACCAATGTTTTATCACCACATTCAAATCACTACCACATCTACCACAACCTGTTTTATCACATGTGATATTTTCCAAAATCTTTAATAAATTAGCAAAACATCTAAAATCAAAAAAAGCTAAAAATCTTTATAAATATCTTCTTCTTTACATTATGACAAAGAAAATCTCAAATAAATATATAATCATCAATTGCATGACAAGAATACAAAGAAAATAATACTGAAAAATGTTCATAAATAGCAATAACATTCATAAATAAGTATAAAATCGGTGAGATACATAAATAACATCTAAATAATTAGTTTGAAGCTTCGACCATCATTTTCTGAGTCGGTAGGTTTATTTTGATCCATTTTTTTGTGCTTACGCTTTTCGCTTGAAGATTGTTTCATTTTTGTGTTTTATTTTTTATTTTTACGGTTAATTTTTGGTTGATTTTGATAGTTAGGGTTTTTTTTAGTGAGAGAATTAAGAGAGAAAAAGCGACGTTTTTATTTTTGACGGTGAAATGAATGGGCTGTGTTTTTGTGGTTGGGGAAGTTTCAGCATTTTGGCAAGAATGGTCTCTCCGTGTTTTTTATTTTTAAAATATGTTTGATTGATCCAACGGCTGAGAGTTGTCCTTTGGTAAGTAAGAAATTGTGAGTTTGTAAAATAAAGCGCCTCAACTAATATGTTAATGTGTGTATCTTTAAATGCCATCTTGTACAATTTTTGTATCAAAGCCTACACTTAAAGGTTGCCAATTTGAACCAAACATTCCATATGTTGTCAATCACTATTTTGACATGCCAAAAGTTATTTCTTTTTGAATTTGTTATTTTACCCTTTAGAATTTACGAAAATAGAAACAAAAAGTAACTTGTTTAAGCAACGTAAATGAAAATGGTGTACAATGAATTATGAGAATTAACTTTTTGCCATGAGAATGAATAGTTTACACTTGTGAATGTGAAAAGTTGAAGAATACCGACACAATTGGCGTAAACGATTCCTTTAATTTAGATATACATTGTCATTTCGAATGAATTATGGGTATGCACTAAAACCGGAAATTAAATTTTAGTCACCTAAAAGCTAAAAAGAATGAGACTATCAACATTGTATATCCTTCTTCAAACCTTTTAAAAAGCTAAAGAGAATGAGACTATCAACATGTATATCCTTCTTCAAACAGCTGAAAAGAAAGGGTACTTGTGTTTCGGTTGCTTGTTTTAATTATGTCAAGGAATAAAGGGTTTTTTTCAACCACAACTTATGAGGTTGTGATTAAGCCTTATCATATATGTAAAACTAGCTTTAAAAATAAAGTGAAATTACTTTGATTTAAAAAAGTCACAAAAATGGATAATGACTTGTAATAAAAAATAAAAAAGGTTTGTACAAATGAACATATGTGTAATTAAACAAATATTTAAATAACCAAAAACGATACAAAGTTGAATAAGAACACTGTGTAGTTTTATCTTTGATGAATTTATTCTGTTGTAGTAATCCGGAGACACATTGATCCACATTTCGTTGAGTTGATCTGTGATAACTAATTAAAATATGAAGTTTATGTGAATCATTTGATAGATATATTATTTTATAAACCCTATAAATAAATAAGTTTGATCTCAAGATAATAGTGTATGTGTCGAAAATGAATGTGTAAGTTTGGTTGCCTGTAATAACAGATTTTGTGACGCTTCTTTATAGACCACGTCTGTTGTGGTATGCGTGAGATTGTTGTCTTCGTCGCAAATAACTATTTTCAATTTTTTTTTTCGTTTTTTTTACGTGAGATACAACTACATTTAGTTGGTTATATGTGAAAACCAAACTGACCAAAGGATTGTCTCCTTTTGTGTAACATGGCTTCCAACTTTACTATGTATTGTGTATCGCTCGTGCATTATTAGATTAATAGATAAAAATAAATAAATAAAATAAATAAAACTAAAAACTGTTTTGCGAAGTAAATTTTAGTCACCTAAAAGCTAAAAAGAATGAGACTATCAACATTGTATATCCTTCTTCAAACCTTTTAAAAAAATTGCTAAAGAGAATGAGACTATCAACATGTATATCCTTCTTCAAACAGCTGAAAAGAAAGGGTACTTGTGTTTCGAGTTCTTGAGTATCGACATTTGACGGTACGTTCACGATTGCCACTCACAAAGGTTGCTTGTTTTAATTATGTCAAGGAATAAAGGGTTTTTGTACGTAATAGCAACCACAACTTATGAGGTTGTGATTAAGCCTTATCATATATGTAAAAAAAGATACACTAAAGGGTAAGAGTTTTATTCTCGTTGTCTCTATAATTATGGAATGTGTTTTGTTATAAATGGATTGTTTGATTTTAATTAATTGTTTATGTTTCAATTAAGGTAACCTTAACCAATAGGGTTATTGTTAACAAAACCCAAAATTATGGAATGTGTTGTTATAAATGGATTGTTTGATTTTAATTAATTGTTTATGTTTCAATTAAGGTAACCTTAACAACAACTTTTGATACAACTGAATCATTCATGTCATATATATAAATATGTGATTCTATTTTCATAACTATTCACAATCAAATTTGCTTAATACGTAGTACTAAATATATATGTTTAGATACGATAGTGTTAACTATAAGTGTGAATAATGGTTCGTCATTTTTTCATTACAAAATCACTAAAAACTCGTCTTGATACCTAAAGGTAAGATTTATAAGTAGTTTCTTACAATGTTAAAGGTTATGGTATAGATTGTGAAAGACCAAATTACGCTTTGTAATTTACATGTTTTTTGATTTCACTACTACCACTAATCATGCTAAATAACATGAATTGTCGAAGCTACTCGAAACATTGCAAAAAAAGAAACCTTGTCTTGCAGGCTTTTATAAGAAGTATAACTATGGGCCTAGCCCATAATGCTCAGTTCATATACCCAGTTAAATTTGAATTTTACTGGATTTAAGGGTTGTTTCTTTTTTCCTTTAGTGAAAGGATTGTACTTACTTAATATTTAATATTATTATTTTTTTAAGTAGGGCCCATAAAATTTCCTTAAATGGTCTATATTCAAAAGAGATAGAAATTCACATTCTCCCCAATAAGATGCTTGGACAGACATGGAACCCACACATCCCTTAGCTAAGAAAAAAAATAAACAACCCCTTAATGATCTTGTATAGGTTTGGAAATTATACTATATACTAAAAATCATTATGCGATGAACAGTAAAAAATTGTGCGTAACAGTGTAAAACAGTGTACTATAGTTTTTTTTTTCTTTATTTATTTTTTTATTTTTTTTAGTCATTGAGGTTATTGATCCTTTGCAATGTTAGTCCTTAACGACCTTTGCTTAACAATCGTTACAAACTTTTTGCAACAATAGTCCCTCGAGTTATCGATATTTTCAAAAATAATTTATGAAAATGGTACTTGCGGTTATCGATCTTTTACATACTTGGTAAAAAAGAAATCGACAATCGTTTCATTTTGAGTTTCGATTAAACACAACATTCCCGCATCAACACGCGGGTACCCCGCTCGTCTATAACCATATGGCAATGTATCGAAAACCACGGAAAACAATGTTTGTTGAGAAGATCGCGTGCTTGACACGATTGTGTAAATTAACTTCCTCTTTTGTTTAGTACCCGTGGCCGTGTATACCAATAAGATTTTTTAGTGACAAACAATTATAGTTACGATATTTTGGTTAAGTGTTTTATGTAACATTTATACACAAAACGTGAAATAATAAAAATATAATCAATAAAAGTTGTAACATGCGATAATCTAACTCAAAATAAAATTCTTAAAATGTATCAAAGAACATACAAAAACATTTATGGTGTGTTCTCGAGTTATATTTGGAGGGAAGAGAAGAGAAGGGATATGGGAGAAAAGAAATGAGGGAGTATCGAAAGAAATGAGAATCTCTACTAATATATAAATCATTTGAGACTATTCTATAATTAGCAAGGCTTAAAAATTAAGACTCCTAAACTTGCTTGTTATGGAAGAATTCCAAAACTTGATGAATACTTGTAACCATCATATTAATATCAAATAAGTGATTTAATGAGAAAAAATGTGTAACCACTATATCAATACTTAAAAAAACATATAAAAATGAAGAAAAAAAATTCAAGAATTCACCATGGTTTATGAAATCTAAATATAAAATAACTCATGGTTTATGAAAGAATAAAAAGTTTACAACACAAACTAATCATACTTCACACACAATAAATTCACCATTACCTTACGGGCCCTCTTCTTGTGCTCATAAGAAAATATAGTCACAGTGCCATTGTCACATTCTTGGGTACCTGCTAGTAATATATAATGTGTTCTTGAGTTTCTTTATTTCCAAATCATCCCAAGATTGAAAGGAAATTTTTGAAGTAAGAAAATCCTATATCTTCCTTCCACTTCCGTTCCTTTTACGTTTCTTCTCTAAAAAAATCTTGATAAAACAATTTTCTTTTTAGATTATTTCATTTTCTTTTCTTTTTTCTTGTAAATTGTTCTTAAGGACATAGTCATGTAATGAAACTGAAAATAAACATTACATATAATTATGAAATAACTAACAATGCATGTTATTTGTCAAGTAAAACTCTTGGTACACGACATTTGAGGTGTAGACTCATTCTTGATCAAACTCTTCGACAAGCTTCACCAATACCTTTGTAGTTCTACTTGATATCCTTCTAGACAATGTAACATAAAGCTAGTCATGCGAGAAAATAGAGTCCGAAAAATAGACATCCACATTTAGAATTGTCTGGCCCTGAGCTTTATTGATAGTTGTAACACCCCCCGAGATCATAATGACAAGGGAAGACTAATCGGGGTGTTACTCGAATGGAGATCATAGTCAATAATCATAGAAAACGACTCGAAAAAGACGTTTTATTAAAAATAGTTATCATTCATCGAAAACTCATAGTTGTTACAAAACATTGTAATTGGTTCAAGTGTTTTCCCAAAATATAGAGCATGAGTTCGAAAGAAATGACAATTTTATGTTTACATCACAAGAAATGTCTTGGTATGCCCCACTCCGTGCCTCGGATATAATCTTCACTGATTACCTGAGATAACATGCTTAAAAAGGTCAATAATAATGTTTGAGTGAAATCCATAGGTTTAAATAATAGTTGAACACAAGAATATGAGCATGATAATTGTAAACTAACAATATCATAAAGAAAATCACAGATTATTATGCGCTAAGCTCATGCAACCAAGACTCAACTGCATACACCGAATTACTGAAGTACATAAGTTTGGCCCAAAGGAGGTAATAGCCAATTAGCTAATGCAATTCAAATATGGTGTGCCTCGGTTATTCCTATAACCAAGAAGGGGTCTTTACTCCCTATAGTACTATTCAAGATATATGCGTTCACTCACGGTGACTAATGGTTCATGATACAGGGGACTTATGGCTAAATACTTAGGCAATTCCAATAATCAAAGCGAACATTTTGAAAAACCTTGTGTTCTAGTTTAGAGCATACATCTCCTCATGGGTTTGCAAATAAAAGTAAAAGCGAGGCTATGAACTCACCTTGATGATAATGAACAAGCACAAATATATCAAGCACAATGTAGCGGAGGTTCCAAACCAAAACCTAAAAATGATGAGATGGCGAGTCTCAGAATATGATAAACATTTTGGTTCGCGATCAGAATAATAGATCATTGAATATTCTTATTCAATAGATCATTGAATTATCCAATTCAATAGGGTGTGTGCGTACTTAACGTTTTAAGTTAATTTGCGTGCTACATTGTCTTAGTTTGATAATTATCAAAGATCCTCACTTACGCATAAGTGAAATGTTCCACGTTGTGATCTTGTGAAAATGATGATGTTATTAAGTGTTTTAGTTCGTTTAGATGCCACGTCGTTTTACCGTGTTAATACAAATAAGCGTAAAAACGTTTATTTATATTTTACGATCTTCTAATGTTTTGTCGATAACAAACGTAAAATCATTTTAACGAAACAAATAAAATACGTAAATGTTTGAGCCAATAGTTTAATAACACACTTATGTTTTCATATAAAACACTAAACAAGCAATAGTGTTTTCATGTTATAGCAATGCATATGTAGAACAACTAGTGTTTACATAATGGGTAGATATATACATACTTAGTATGTATTATAATGGGTAATAGAATGGGTAGAAGTCTAAGTATTTGACCCATTGACTAAATACATTGAATATAGTTGAGTAAAGCCCAAATTCCATGACCCATACCCATGGAGCATGATCCATAACCCATGACCCATTGCACGACATCATGCATAAGTCATAATGGTATTATCCATGACCCATGGAGCTAACCCATGACCCATTAACTAGATGCATTTCATCTTCTAGATACATTGTATCTATTTGGATACCCATGGTTCAAAGTCTACAACCCATGATCCATGACCCATGACCCACAACCCATTTAGGGGGAGCGTCCTACGGATCCCTAGGATTACACTAGACGAATCCCTCAAGCAAGGGATCCGTGGGACAGTAGTGAATTTTTTTCCATAAATAGTGAGCCATTTCTTCTTTGTAAGTTGCCACTTTCACACATACTTTCTCCTAGTATTGTAAACTCTCTAACCTCATATCCAAAGGATCTTTCTATGTAGTTTGTGTTTGTTTTAGTGTGATTCTCTAGGTTCCTCTTAAATGCGAGATCACCACCTCTTGAAGTCAAGCAAGCTCAAGTCCATGAGTTGTCTAGCTTCGTCATCATCAAGACTACTGAAGTTCTCTTATTGATAGTTCTTTCTTCCTCTCTAGAAGTGTTGTGTTGAAGGAATTAGTGAAAGATGTCAAAAGGGTAAAGTCGAAGGCATTAGTGAAAGGTGCCAAAAGTCTGTGTCCAATGCATTAGTGAAGGGTGCCAAAGGTCCATGATGAAGGCATTAGTGAAAGGTGTCAAAAGATCATGTCAAGGGCATTAGTGAAAGATGCCAAGGGTATACAATCGATATGGTGCATCGATGTACAAATATAGATAGGTTGTGTCCAAAGATATTGATATCCTTGATGATGTTGTAATAAGGAGTGGGTCTCCTTTGGGATAGGTGTTGTAGTATTGGGTAGTAGTTCCTCCTTTGTAATGGAACTCGGTATCTAGCCTTGTACCGGATAAAGTGTAGGCGACGTTGTGATAGGTTTTGTTCTACCTGTGGAAGAACCCAATGTCTAGCCTTGTATCGGAAAAAGTGTAGGCGACGTTGTGAAGGCTTATTCGCCATAAGGGTTTGTGTCGTGTAGTGCTTACGAACTCTCGAGTAGGTGACTCAAGGAGTGGAGTAGGGCAAGGAAGGTGTCCTTGTAGCCGAACCACTATAAACACTCGTGTCGTGGTTTTATGTTTCTTACTCTTTACCTTTGCATTACATATTTACATACTTATCTATCAACATCCAACATACACATTTGAATAGATTGACATAAGTCGATCTAAATATTTTAAAACGAAGTTTTAATCGGTAAAACTATTCAACCCCCCTTAGATTTTTTCACAATTGGTACCAGAGCTTCGTTACCAAGTTTCTTAAGAGTATATTGTACTTTTAAAACTTGATACGATCCGTGTATGATTGAAAACTACAAGGAAGGAAATTTCTTAAAAACAAAAGGTCACGTTTTAAAATCATCATATTTTATAATGTTGGATAATGATAGATCTTTCTAATATTTTCCTTGTTGAGAATTCTCCATACTAGGATTCAAGCATCCTAAGAAGATCATGAAGAATTTCTCTAATACTTCTTTTCTCAAAAGAATATATAGCAAAGGTATGATTTTAATAAATTACTTACAAATAAATTATTTTCAGATATTTTCTAGATGAATTAATAATGTCATTTTGTATAAACATGATTAAGTTTAGTAGTCTCATTACGCTTTCTTAAAAATCACTAAAGTGGTTACCTATATTGAACTCATCATCAAGAATAGTATTCTACGTTGAGCTCTATAGACAAAACTACAAACTAGTGATAATGATATATCGCGTATTCGAGAGCCTTGATCATCACTCCTCGCATAAGGTTGTTGACATTTCATCTATGTCAATAAGTATCCATGTGAAACTCCTCATATTATGATAAAATAGGATTTTATCATAATCTTTAAAACTTCCCAAAGAATTATGATTTATTCATAAAAAGGAAACTTCATCAAATAGGACTAGTAAAACACGTCAGAACCCCAAACCTTAAGTTATAGAGCATAAACATCAACCCTAGCCAGGAATTAGAACTCCCAAATCAAAATTATCTAAGATTACTAAAACTGATAATTGCTGATATGCCGGATCTCTAAGTTTACACTAGTCGGATCCCTCATTCAAGGGATCCGTGGGAACTGGCACATCAGAAGACAGTTTAAGTAAAAATGATCATTGTGGAATTTTAGTCACTACTTTACTCTTTCAAACTCATGAACATAAAACCCCAAGTTACTGTTCACATGAGTTAATTCATCATCTTCTCTAAGGAAACAATCACTTGTGTAAGTATAATCTTCACTACATTGTTATTTCCATTCTTCAATTCCTAGGAGTACAGTTTTCATCTTTAGAAATTGAGCTCAAATGGGTTTATCACAATTTGTTACCACATTGTTTTCTAAGATAAACTAAATCAAATCAACATTGTTAATACAAATTAAACTCATTTTTTGAATTCAATGAAGATGTATTGAGCAAAATTGTGATGAATCCTATTAGGTTACTATTCACACAATTAACACCACATTATGGTTTTGATATTTAGGACCAATCATGCCTAGAAATAGACAACAAGATTGTAGGATCATAAATATTATTGTGTTGATGATTCGGGTGGTCTAGGATGATGGAAATACATGTTAGCCATTTAGAGAGAGAAAGATAAGAGATGGGTGTTCTTGTTAGAGAGTTGTTTAACAAAAAATGAAAGGTTAGATTGAGAAGCACCACCCCTTCCAAGGATGGAAGGGGTATTTATAGTTACAGACTACACGACCTCCTGACGGCCTGTGGATCAGGTATACAGTGGGTAAAGACCCGTCCTTCCTCCACGGTGTTACACTAAACTATACTACGCTACAAACTAACTAATTATCTACTAAATAACATAAATAACGACACGTCTACGAGCTAACATATGCTAGACCATAATTGGGGTGACCGACACTTTAACATGGAATTTCCAATTCCTAACAATCTCCCTAAGGAGGTCACCCCATGAAATACATTTTGCATCCTAGCATTCTATCTTTGACTTTAGTTCTGAGTTCGTAGACTTCAATTCTTCAAGTTACGCAATCTTTGTGCATTAGTAGCGATTCTTCAAAGTCCGCATTGATTTGTACTATTAGTGGAGGCCTTTAACTGATCTACATCTTTGATGATCTTCGAGCTTTCATTGAGATCATCAGCCACAGTAAATTTCTGGATCACCCTTTGTTGTGTTGCCTTCATGTGATGTTGTGACTTTCGGACTGAAATGCTCACACTTTCTGGATCATGACATCTTTTCATCAGAGTAGTGGAAGCTTTACTGGTTCATGATATTTGCTGCAGCGTAGCAGAAGCATAGTATAAAAATATCGAGCCGGGTTATGTAGATATGCACCACCATGATTTCTTCAATTAAGTGTGGATGTTTGTGAGCATGCGGCTTTGGATTGACTTCTCAATTCGATCACCGCAACCGTCCAAATGTACCGCAAACAACAGCTTAGCAATAAAACACATAAAAGTGTCTTGGATCACTTCGTTGAATTGAGGTACACGCCCACGGTTCCCGTTGATCAAGACAAGTACTACATGTGATCGGTATAATTCAAGAATCTCCTTGACAGGGTTTCGCAATGTTCTAGCTGTTCTCAAACCGAACGTCTCAAAGAAGACAACACGGAGTGAGTGAACCAACAATTGAGATTCAATGATTGATGAAAATTGATTTGAAAACAATCGCGTATTGCTTAGAAGAAAGAGTTTTGCAATCTGACGAAGGTTTTATGAGAAAGATCAATTTTCAATCGAAATACTTTTGTATTTGAAAGAGAATACACATTCGATGTGCTAGAGAAAGAAGAGATTTGAACATCGAATGGTTTTTCCAAAAGTATTTTTTCAATCAGAGATAATTTTTGTGTTTAAAAATGAATACACATTCGATGTGCTAGAGAAAAGAAGATTTGCACATCGAACGGTTTTTCCAAAAGTATTCGTCAATTCCATTCCTGGACCAAGGTTGATTCAAGAATGAATCGCCCCATTGTTTATATCCAGTTGTCACAAGTTTGACTTTAGGAAAGATCTCACATGTCACCCACCAAGAGTTTGTTTGATGTTGGCTCTAGAAGGATTTCCATCTTCATCGTGAATACTTTACATATCACTCGGATATTCTGGCAATACCACAAGGATAATGCGTAGGACTCTCAATATATACTTACTTTCCACATTGTGTGAAACAGCAAGTCTTCATTAATTTTGTGTCCTAATGAGATATTGTGGATGTTTGGTTCCTATGCCGGAGACTAGGGAGAGGGTCTCCTTCTTCAATATCAACAATCTCTAAGAGAACATCGATAGATAATGTAGGTTCCTCGTGAGAATGAAACAAGTCATTTTAAGAGGAACTTGAGTAGCTTGGGAAGTTTAGTGCAGTGTGTCACTGGGTCCATGACGTCTTGTCTTCAATACCAGTGTTACCTTAGTAACCACCAGTAGCATATGTATTGAACCCGGTTTCTGCCCTAAGGTTGAATTATTGGAGGGCTATTTCTTTTGACCCTTTTCACATTCATTTCTTTTCATTCTTCAACCCTTCAAGCTTACCGAGATTTCATAACTAGAACCTTGTTGGGTTTATTCCGCCTAGCTCTATCTCATCCGCACTCTTCCCATATCTCACTTTTCTCCTTTTTCATCATACCTAAGGACTTCTACACTATCTAGTGGATTCTCCCTAGGTAGATCCCTCCGGCTCTGTCGGGATCGTGGGAACAAATACCTAACCTAATCATCCTTATAACACCATGCATAAAGTAAATAGGCCAGTCTTTTGGTATTGTTCATTCCTTCTTGAAACCAATTAAAAAATCATTTGGCAAAATCAATCATGGTACTTGTGATATAAAATCAACGTGTAACACCCCAACCCGACAAGGGTAAAGATATCACAATACGGTTTCATATCAGAACTTTAACTAATGTACAAAAGCGGAAGTCTTTACAAAATATCAAAAGAAAACATAATAACTTAATAATCAAAATAAATCTAGGATCTCTAGGGTAAAGTCTTGCTCTCAACTCTACTCTCAAACCCGGATCGCCCATCCCACAAGCTAATCTTGAATGCTTAATACCGCCGCAGAAAGAAAATGCGGTGAGCTTACAAAGCCCAAGAGAATGATATAACAAAACGGAAACTAAACAAAAGCAATGCAAACCAAACAAATGAAACGAATAACGAAGTCGCAGCGAGTGAGCATAATGAATCATAGAGGATTCATGAACACAAACACACGTAAATCCGGAAGAACAACTAGCAATCAAGAGCAAACTCACATAGCATATTGATGACACAAACGCAAACACATTAGAATATCCGGACACTTAACATATCAAGAAGATAGATTACATATAAACCAAACGAAAAGTCTAAGGACTAACGGAAGCGGTTCTAGAAGGTAAACATGGCATTCATACAAATCAATTTAATCTACATTTAACACACTTTATTCAATATTATAGCAATAAATTAGCGGTCAAATCATGGCGATCACACATACGGATAGAAGACACGGAGAAAAGCTATAACCAAATGATAAAGACATAACATAGCCATTAGCAATTATCGTAATGATATCATAAGCTAAACCGGTTCTCGGATCGAATCTTAACATCGCAGAGTTTTAACATGGCGGTCACATATGCGCGATGATAACTAACCGATAGGCAACGTTTATAAAATTAATCGAACCATCATACATACTAAACTTTCAAAATACTCAATTGTACACTAGCACATTCATCTCGTAGATCAACGATTCACGTAACGATAAACTAACATAATATCGGATATACGAATCATGTTTAAACATATTAATCATATCTTAGCATAACAGATCGTAGTCTCATAAACATACAAAAGCATAAACACATATAATAACATATAATAAGCCTAGCACATAATCATAAACACTTGAACATACCGAATCATAATCGAATACTTAACATAGAGATAATGATAAAGATTTAGTTAACTACCACGAGCCCGTAAACATATCGATCATAACATATCATAAGTAACCATTGTATTCGGAGGGGTGACCTCGGAATACCTTATATAATATGAGGAGACCTCAAGTAACCAATGGAGTAGCTAGCTCCTGAATTTTGTGAAGACGCGTATTGCACACCTACATCATTCACCGAAAAAATATCGGATAACGATCGGATCTAGGATGCATCCATACCCTTCCTACATATTCACAAATATGCTTCACCATCCAGAGCGTGGCGAACATCACTCTCGCCCTAGAGTCATATCGAGGTGCATCATCGATACGGACATGGAACCCCATGACTAGTGAAATATTTGGCTCGGTGTCAAACTAACTCGTGTCAAACAGATTGTCATAAATGACATGATCATAATTCATCATAAAGGTCAAACAGATAACTTATCAAATAACATCATATCATAAGGTTCATATTCGGATATTCGTAAGTCGAAGTCATATCACGGTGGCATATCTTACATTCATAAGCGTAAGTTTATAATCGAAGTTCATAATCAACCATAGCAAAGTTCAACGAGTGTGCATATCAAAATCTTCCTAACATAAGTTCACATCGATATCGCATAGTTCACTAGAACATAAGTTCATATAAACAACAGATCAAACATTCGGAAAAAGGGTTCATAGCAATGGCATCGAAATCCTAATAAGTAAAATAGAAAAGCGAACGAAAAGAACATCATACGGAACCTTTACTGAAAAGGTCAGAATATCTCGACGATAACACAAGTGTCTTAAAGTAAGGCAGAATATCCGTACCTTAAAGCAAATGAGAGAAAAGCAACGAATGTAGGAATACGAAGATGTAACGCCGCCTCCTCCAACGAATCTACACGGATTATGATTTATTTAATACTTATTAGTATAACGGATTAATCTCATTAATACTTTTAGAGTTGTCAGATTATTCTCATTTTTAATGACGGACGGAATTCCAACATTTTAGAGTATTAGTCATTAATTAGCCAAACTCATGAGACCATGCATACATTACTTTAATTCATGACACTTGACTCCTTGCATAAAATCATAACTCACGCATGTTTACCGACACACTGTTTACTAGTTCGTTATACACGTAATCAATCGTTATTAATGACCTCCAAAGACTTGCTATTCTCACATGAAATAACGAATTTACACACTTAGCTTTTAACCCTAATCGACTTCCTATTTATGTTCTAGGGTTTTTCCCATACTTTTAATATCATTGAATACGCCTTAATTGACAGGTTACATCTTTAATCATTTAAGCTTGATATCATAAATACGAATTATGTATAAATAGTGAAATACGAGGTCGAAACATAATCAAGAACATGTATATGAGTCGTATATTTTATGAAAACAAGTCCTCTTCTATTTGTTATTTCATGTGACAAGTTTTATTATTTTATGTACTAGGAAGAGCCTTAGCATGTTTCAAATGTACAAAGTGAGCGGCTTTTCCCAAAACCCACGACCGTAAAACCAAAACACAAACAGTATTATTCGACATGTACAAAGTTATTTTAGTTGCTCTTTTCTTGACCCATTTATACGATTAGACCAAAGTGAAAAACATGCATAACATAAGCATGTTATACGGCCAGAAACAGCCCCAACACAAACCAAAACATCATCGTTAAGTCCTATTATCAACATGCTTTTATGTGCTACATACTCGGTATATTACAAGCCCTAGTTTTCGCGCCTTATTCATAACACAACAAACATGAAGACCCACGTATGAACTTGGGTGTCTCGGCCAGAAGATAACAAAAGAAAAAGGAAGGTTATGATACCTTATACGCGACACAAAAGAGAGAAAGAACAAGCCCTAGACCAACCGATCACCTCCTTGACGCTCCTGCTGCTTGGCTTATGGGACTGTCGACAAAAAGGAAGAAGCGAAGGAAGAAAGAATGTGTGCCGTATAGTCTTTGGTTAGCTAGGGTTTGCATGGAAAAAGGTTGTGATGTATTTATATATATCGACATCTGGGTTTTATGTGGTAGTCGGTTCACAAACGACCCATATTGGGCTCATGGTATAATCGGTTCACAAAAGAAAAAAAAATAAAAAGATCATGGGCTGAAAAACACATGGGCCGAAATTTGCATAATGGCTTAATATATTCTTTGTGAAATTCGACATATGAAATTTTATGAGCGTGGCTTTATTTTATTTTCATAGTACCAAATGTCGATAGTTTAATATATACGTTAGGTTCTTAAAATAATTATAAGTTAGGTATTAATTTCATTTAATGAGCGTTATTATATTTTACGTATTTTAGGATTTTGACTATTTTAAGGGTAAAATAGTCTTTTAACATTTTTCGTATTTTTAGGGTTTTACACAACGTATTTTGTACCTTAATTGTTTTGATCATTTAGAAATGCTCCCCCTCAACAGGTGCATATGATTTTGAAATTATTTAGCACATGGAGGCAAGAGTTCATTGAAATAATTTCTTGATCACAATTTCCATAGAAAAAGCCATTTGATTTTCTTGGTAAATTCTCCCCCTTAATATGTGCGTTGGATATTTGAAAGTCATTTTATCACATAGAGGAAAGAGTTCTTTTGAAGTACTTTTTACGATTGCCAATAGAAACCATTCGCTCTCCCTCAATATGTGCATCGATATACGAAAGAGTTTGGCACATATTAGAGAGAACTTGCACTTTGAATCAAAACGATCATCTTTCTATCAAATTTCATATTAAATCACAAATTCTCCCCCGATCAAAAATATCAAACCCTTTGAGATTTTGGGTCCCAAGTGATTTAATACGGTTTAGAAAACATGGGAGAAAATGTGCCTGATTTAAAAGCTCTTCTGGTTTATGGTTAAATGCTCCTCCTCAATCATGTGCATTATGTATTTGAAATCGTTTGGCATATGAAGGAATGAGTGCTTTTGAAACAATCACCCTTTTAAAATCGATTTGAGATTTAAATCACGATCTCTCCCCCGATAAAAAATTTAAAACCAATTGAGATTTCGGATCCCGATTGATTTAAATCATTTGGAAAATTTTGAGGAAAGACGTGGCAAGATTTAATTTTGAAAAAATGATAGATAAGGAACAGTTTTTCGACGTTAAAGATTGTTAGTGTCAGGTATGATAGTTTTAAGTAAAATAAAATAATTTCACAATCAAACAAGAACAGAAAAAATTTCATTTTGAAAGATCTTTGGGTTTTAAAGAAAATCATACCATGACATAACATTAAATCTGTAGATCACCACTTTAATTCGTACAAGCCGGACTTGATAGATGAAATCTCGTTTGAAAATAATTTATTTTAAATCACTCTCCCCCTCAATCGATGATTGAGTGACTTAAGTTTTGTTAAAATGAAGTCCGGTGATTTTCAAAATTAAGTCCAATTAATTTTCAAAACAATATTTTCCATTTTCAAAACAATTTAATCAATTTTTTTTCAAAATTGTTTAAAAATGGTATCCTGCACAAAGATGCGTTAGGTGGTTGAGCTGCCTTTTTGTTGTTGCTGGAGTTTTGGAAGAAAACCATCATCAAGCGCGGTGAGACTTCTTACGTTGCATTTTTCATGCCAACGAGGTCAATTAAGCTCCGTTTCTTCATTTGATGATGAAGAAAACAATATGCTGATGCAGTGAGACCTCTTACGTTGCATTTTTTCATGCCAACTCTCCATAGAAGTCAAATTAAGCTCCGTTTCTTCATTTGTCAACCCAAAGAAATCGTTGCCCTTTCCTTTCGGCATCCAATCATCATCATTTGTGGGATCCGGATCAGGAACATTCTTATAAACCATCTTATCTGCATACGTTAGTCAACACAAACAGATATATGGTGGTCGACATCACCTGAACATCAATCGACTAATAAAAGCCAATTCAACATATCAATCAGTTCATATAAGGCATGGGATATATGTGATCATCAAACTCTAATTATCTAATCCTAACAATCATATCCTACATTCCTAGTCCTTCGACATAGGCAAATATCATTTTTAGTTAAGCATGTAGGATAATTAAGAAAGCCCGTTAGATGATGTAAATTTGAAAAACATTCTCCCCCTCAATCAATGACTCATTTCATAAAACGTTTTAACCATGCTGAAGTCATTGATTGGGTTTTGAAAATTGATGTACACACCAAGTCTGATTGATTTTCAAGCAGCTCATTTTCCACCAATTTGTTAAAACAAATATTTTTCTGAAGAATTTTAGAAGGAAAAATATTTGAGTAGGAATAGCAGTCATTCGACATACTTTCCTCATTTTTTTTAGGATAAGTGCACGAAATATTTGAAAATTGGTTTAGCGCAAAGACTTTCTTTTCTTGAAGAATGGGTTGCTATCTCAAATAATAGCAAACCATGGTTTAAGCACGGTTACAATCAAATAATCGCAAGCCATTTTTGAAGCGGGTTACAATCGAAATAATCGTAAGCCATATTTTTAGACATGTTTTGGAAAAGAATATTTACACCTCCCGCGTCGAACTTCATCTATGGTCCCGTGCCATTGTTGAATGAAATTTCTAAGACCGCAGATGTTATCGATACGAAAGACATGTCTTGAGAAAACATATTTTGGTCTTTTTCAAATTTTCGATTTTAAGGGTTTTGTTGGTTTTATATTTTTCTATTTTGTTTCTTTGGTTTTATATTTTTGTATTTTGCTTTTTAATAAATATTTACAAAGATAGAGTAGATGATATAATTTAAGAAGATGATGATCGATGTAGAGATAAGGATATCGAGCGACCTGTTGTAGAAGATAGAAATCATCATCTCTTAGCGTCCACCACCAAAGCTTAGAGGCTCTTGAAAAGAAGAAATAGAGCCTTTAAGAATGTGAGACTTTGGCGCCTTCCCCAAACCGAAAATCCTTTAGTGAGCGATTCAAATCTTTCTTTCAAGCTTCCCTTAGCTGGTGTCTGAAGAAGCACACCATTATCATCGATCTTGCTGCTCCTTTTAAGAATAATCACCGTGATTCTTCGTTCGAGGTTATATCATCCAAATGAACAACATCAACGTATCATCCCACATTTAAATAATCTTTTCAAGTTCCTTTTCCACTGAAGTCTGAAGCAATCCATTCCAAAATGTGTCAAGAGACCACTTTCCCCAAGTAGATGAATTGATGCAGTCAGTCTCTTAGACTAGAGCTCGCGAACCCGAATACACATATACCCGAAGACAGAGAAACTTATACCATTGAAGTAGCAGATTAAGTCCAATAGCCAAAGAATAACCCCGATGTATACTTTTATCTCCCCCTGAAGAAAGTGTATGAAGCTCAAGAACCCGAAGTAACCGAATGCCCAAAGAGAGAATAATCGATAACATTGAAGAAGCAGGCCGGATCACTGATTATCTCTGCAGAGGACTATCTCTGCGGATGTCAACTCCGGAATAAGTGATTATATCTCGAATCATCGATTAAGCACTCAAGTGAAACAACCGGCGCCCCAATGTACACAATTCTCTCTCCCCGATGATTGCGATAACATCAAATCATCACACACTTGTATACCTCTTTTATCTTGAAACTTTCTCTTACATCACTTCCCACGTAGTTGGAATAATAACACTAAACGCCATGAGTCAAACCTTGAGTTTCTCTGCGGTAATCACATTTGTCTTCCCGGGATATCTTCAATCACTTAGAATTATTAAGTTCATCAAGTTTACTCGCGTTTAGTTGCGTGTCTCCTTCCCCCTTGCTGGTTTTGATACTTCAGAATCAGCAACTCATTGTAAACCCATATACTCGAAATCATTTGAGAAGAACCTTAGAAGTCTTTGTGAGAATCAACTTGCTGAAGTACATTGTGAGCAAGTCTAATTAGGGATTAAATCTGACATATCACCCTCCCCCAATTAGTGCTCTCCCCTTACCGATAATCTGTTTGATAAATGCCCAGATTAAGAAGAAGTCTTTAGATAATCAAATGCAACTCGTCTTTAGTCTTCTAACATGTAGCAGAAACTGTAGAACCGACTGTTGACTCGACCTTCTTCAAGATTGTCCAGTTAGGGAATAGATAGTTAACATCTTAATCACACCAAAAAGCATTCCCGTTAACTTATATGTAGCAAATCCCCTTAACTCAAATCACTCCCAATCAAACAAGAACAGAAATATGTTCATTAAGAAAATCAGCCCCGCAACTGGAAGCACTTTGTCATTAAACTCATCAGTCTGTGTGAAGATGTCAACCAACGGCTCTTAGAAGAAACTCCATGAAAAGATGACCCGATAAGAAGAAGCTCTGTTCTTTAATGAGTTAGGAGCCTTGATGAGTGTGTAAATACTCATCATTTTTTGTTAAATCTGAACTGCAAAACGTTTAAAAATGCTCAAAAATGCATCAAAATACTGAAAATATTCCAAAATTGCATTTTATATGTTTCGGATGCAAAATGTTCAAAATCGATGAAAAATGAGCTAAGTTTGCATAATTGGCGCTTTCAGTCCCCAAATTTCAAAAGTTGTCGAAATAGTCCCTAAGCTTAATTTCAAAGAAAAGTCACCAAAGGTCCTTTTAAAATCATAAGTTGTCAAAATTAGTCCTTTGGTGAAAATATCAAAAGTTTTGAGAAATTACAAGTTTGGTCCTCCAAGTTTAAAAATTGGCAAAATGGCCCTTGGAATTTTGAAAATGTCAAGTTTGGTCCTTATACTATTGGAGCTTGTCACTTTTAGTCCCTTGGAGCAACTTTGCAGAATTGGCAGAAGTGGTCCTTGCATTTTCAGAATTTACAAAACAAGTCCTTGTTTATTATTAAACCCTTTAAACCCTTTAAACCCTTGGACCCTTGTCAAAACCAAGTGACCCCCTGCCATAACCCATTTGGACCCCTGCATTTTGGACCCCCCTTGCAATATTAAACACAAGTCAAATATCTGGTCAAACCCACCCTACGCGCCAAAAACCTGTCTTCCTCAACAACTGTCTGCAAACACTCCATCCCCCATCCCCCCTCCTCACCTTCACACTACCTTATCCCTCCACCTCAACAACACTCCAAGAATGCATTTAATGCTTCTTCACCCCCTCACTCAACCTACAACTGGCTTATACTCATTTTGGCGCCAAATGCATCAAACGGCCCAGATCATTTCAAGTAATCCAATGGCTATGAAAACAGCTGGGATATGTTCAGAGAAGAGAGAGAAGATGTTTGGAGTATAAAAGGAAGCAAGGGAAGGAAGATAAAGAGTAGTAGTTAGTTAAATTTTCAATTGTATGTCGTTTTAAATTTCTAAGTCTTAAATGAGTTCTTAGTTGTAATTTTAAGTTTAATTTGTATCAAACTTAAGTACTTCAGTATATTTCAACTATTTTCAAGCATCAATTTCAGTTTGTGTTTACAATTCATGTTTCATGTTCACTGTTTCAAATTGCAATTTCAAAAGCTTAAGTACAAGCGTTTAGTAGTTTATTTCTAAGCTCAAACAAGCTTACATAAGTTCCTTATAGCTTTTTATAAGCTCACAATTCAATTTCAAACAATTTTGGATTCTGGTCAACAAAAGTCAACTGAGTCATCAATTTGAAATGGAAATGGAAAATGGTGTTGCAGTGCTGGAATTGGGTTGATTCTGAGTTCAATGGGTTGGTTTATATAGGATATAGTTCATTGGTTCACTGATTTCAAGCCATTGTGGCTAAGGACCAAGTGTAAGTTATTTTCAAGTTCTATTGCATAATCTGTAGTTGCAGTCCTAAATAGTTTTAATCTGTTTATTAAGTTGTATTTAGAGTAGTTAAATTCAGTTTAAGTGTTTGCATTACCTAGTTCAGAGTTTAGCTTAATTAAAATTGCAAGTCAGTGATTTAAAGGTGTGTTTGGATAAGTGGTTAATCTGTGTTATAGGTTAGTTCAGTAGTTAGGATTTTTGCTTCATGCTTGTTTAGCTCATTTGAACTCAATTCACCATCATATTGCACCCGCTAAGGCTCAAAGTCAACATCTCACTTAACTGTCTTAAGTACTTAATGTTAAGATTTTTAGACATCAAAAGCTAGTTTTGTGTTTAGAAATCATAAACATAGATTGGATCAAGTTTATTTCATCATTTTACTTCAACATCACCCACAAATTTAGTTCTAATCTCACATAAGTCAACATTTCATTTCATTGCAAAAGTCAAAATAGTGAAAATCGGTTTGAGGTCAACCGAGAGGATTTTTAATTGTTTCATTCTTGGGTCAAATCTAGTGGAACTTGTGGTTTTAAAAACTTCACCGGTCTCATTTCTTATTACCATTTTGTGGATTTTACAAATTTTAATAAGTCTCAAAAGGCTTGCCAAATGGGTCTCAGCCCCACAAGCACAAGCTCGCTTTTAACCGAGTGTGCAAAGGTTTTCTGAGAGGTTGCACTGAGCTCATAAGAGTGTGCCTAGGTCGATCTTTGGTTTGTAAGTAGCCACCTGTGTCTACTTTAGGTTCCTTCATTTGGTTTGTAGTTTCCGACTTATTTAGTAGCTTATTATTAGGTAGCTAAGTAACCTCAAAACTGTTTTAAGACTTTAGCTCAACTCATCAAATCTGATCAATAGGCACTATAGTGGTTTAGAGCAGTTGAGATTAGTTGTTTTCTAATAGTTATAGCATATTATAGCCTTTGTTTCAGTTTGGTAGCTTTTGGTGCTCATTGGCTTATTTCTAGTGCTTATTTTTAAGCACTTTGCTTAGCAGACCCATATTCTTGCACTTAACCCACTGTTTTTCTATTTTTCCTAGATTCTTCATATTATTTTAGACTTTTCTTGAATTTTCAGATTTTTCTAAGTCGGTTTGCTATTTTTCTTAATTTTAATCGCTTTTAGGCCTTTTAATTAGCATTTATTACAATTAATTAAGAAAAGCTTCAAAAAAATAATTTTTCATTTTTCTTAAGTTAAGATAAATATAAAAAGTCAAAAAAATATTTTTCCAGATTTTTCTTAGTTAAATTTGTATTTTTAAGTAATTTAATTAGTTTTAAATAATTTTTAATTCATAAAAAATAGAAAAATAATCAGAAAAATATAAAAATAGTTTTGAAAATTCTCTTTTGTTATTTTAGATTTTTCCAAGTCATGATTTCATTTTTCTAGCTTTATTTCCTATTTTCTTGTATTTTAGGCTATTATTAAATAGTTAAAAATAGTTTTTAATTAATAATAATTAGATAAATAGTTATAAAAATAATTTTCTTTTTCTATAAATTTTCTTTTATCATTAGGTTTGTAAAAATATCATTTTCATATTTTTAGGATTAATCTTGCTTGAGTTTCACATTTTCTATTGACGTTACGTAATTTTAATTTAAATTTGTAAAGAAAATCAAAAACATCATTTTAAAATTAGTGATAGCATTTATTTAATATATTTTATCTTTTAATTTTCTTTAATTTGCATTTAAGCCTCTGTAATTTATAGGCTTTTTTCGTAGTTATAATTAAATCAAACTCTTTTCCGCTCAAATCTCTCGATCACTATTCGTTTGGTGATTCATCGCATAGCTTCTTTGGGACATAACGACCGGGAAACACTATACTCTCCCGATCTTCATTGCATTTGTGTCCGAACTGCTTTAAGTTTGTTACGGTCGGCCATTCACAAGTGGTCGGCTTGAGTGATAAAACTTGACGGTTTGGTCCAGATCAAATTTTTAGCGCCACTGGGGAGTCAGGCCTTGATTATCTTCCGCTCTAGCGATTAGTGATTTGAATATTCACTCTTTGTTCATACCATCTATATATATATATATATATATATATATATATATATATATATATTATAAAAACCCAAAAACCCAAAAACATCTCAAAACATATAAAATACAAAAATATTTTTCTTTTCTTTCTATATATATGTATAATCATAAAACTCAAAAAGAATCTTCTTTCCCATTTTCATAATTCCTTTCCTTAACTCGAGAGTCCTTAGAGTAACTCTAGTGCATGCGCACTGCTCTTCTAGATCATTGAGTCCTTCGTGATCTAGCGTAAATTCCTAGAAGACGTTCGTGAGATCGTCTTTGCCCAAATAGTCGAACCCGAGATTCGTACTATTTCAAACAACAATATAGCGCATTTAACGAACTATGGCGGAAATGCTCCGTGAACCCACCGAGGGTTATGGAGATGCCATCATTCTACCAAAGAATCAATTCGATCACTTTGAATTGAAGACACATTTGATCCAACTTGTGTCTACAAATCAATTCCACGGGTTTGATCGAGAAGACCCGTATGCACACATCCGTTGGTTTAACAAGTTGACTTCAACTATCAATTTCAAGGATGTGCCACAAAAGTCATCAAGTTGATGCTTTTCCATTCTCACTGAGGACGGCCGGATTTGGTGGAAAAAGAACCCCCGATCTATCGAAACTTGGGAGGATCTTGTCCAAAAGTTTGTCAATTATTTCTTTCCTCCATCAAAGACGACTAACCTTAAAATGAAATTTCTTGATTTCGTCAAAATTTCGATGAAAACTTTGGAGAGGCATGGGAGAGATTCAAAGATCTCCTCGTGAAATGCCCCATCATGAATTCACGAGCTTGAACAAGTCAATATTTTTACAATGGGTTGAACGGTAACGATCAAGATTCTTTGAACGCATGACAGCGCAATATCTTGAATCGTAAACCTAAAGATGTGATTGAGATTTGTGAGCAAAATCAAAAGTTCCTATTTCTCGCAACAAAGTCAATACTCCTAACACTCCTTTCTTCATCCAAGAACTCTTCCGAGTTAGCCGCTCCAATAGCCGCTCTAACGGACGCCATCCGTTGTATGATTAAAGACGAAGGAAATCAAAAGCGAAATTCAAAAGCCGGAACCACAAAGCCGTAAACAAGGTGTGTGAAACTTGTAGTGGTCCACATGCGATTATGATTGTCAAGCAACCGATGCTTCTTTTACCAAGCTCCGTAGCTTCGGTAAACCACAATCAATACCGACCACAAGTCGATCCTCACTACTGTGCACCTAGCGGTATGACACCACCCGGTTTCCTCCATGCAAAACCATGGCAATCAAAATCGCTTTGTTTCAATCAAGGACAAAATTTCAATAACTCTCAAAATTTCAATCAAAACCGGAACAATTTCAACCAACCATATCAAGCTCTAAATCATCAAAGTTATCAACAACCTTCTCAAGCTCCCATGCCAAATGACTTCATGAAAATTACCGAGTCAAGCATACGCTCAATGCAAACTCGGATCAATAACATGAGAGTTGAGCTTAAAAGGAAATTGATACCACAATGTCTCGGCAGACAAATGAGTTAAAGAATATGATGAGCGGTTTCATGAACATGAATATGAACAAAGCTTCATCATCTTACGGAGGACTCCCAAGAAATACAATTCCTAACCCAAATGCCGAGTTGAAAGCCGTCACCACTCGTATTGGTAAGACGCACAATGGACCTTCGACTCTAATGCCCCTCCACCGTGGCAATGAGTCAAGTTACCAAGGATACAACGGACAAGGTGCAATTCTCAAGCCCACGGCATCAAGACACGTCCCACCTTCGGTAGTCCAAGCTTTAAGTCCGGAACCCGAAGTTCAAGACGACTCGAGCCGTAAATGACTTCCATCCCGGCTCAAAAGTCTAGTCGACTTCCTTACCCATCAAGAATGAATGATGAGAAGCTCAAAGACAAAACAAAGAGCAAATGGAAAATTTTTCCAAATCTTCAATGAGCTACACTTTGATATAAGCTTCGTTGATGCTCTCGCTCTAATGCCCAAATTTGCATCCACGCTTAAAGGCTTATCGACCAACAAAGATAAGCTATCGGAGATGGCTAAACCCCTCTCAATGAGCAATGCTCGCGGTCCTTCTCAAGAAGCTTCCCAAAAGCTTGAAGACCCCGCGCATTTTTAATCCGTGTGATTTCTTGGGATGGTTCAATGCTCCGCCTTGGCCGATCTTGGCGCTAGCATTAACCTCATGCCACTCTCGGTATGGAAGAAACTGTCTCTTCCTAAGCTTTCACCCACTTGTATGACACTCGAGCTAGCGGACCGTACTATAACTCGTCCACTTGTGATAGCCGAGGATGTCGTGATGAAAGTGGGAAAGTTTCACTTTCCTCTTGACTTTGTTGTAGTAGACTTCGATGCGCATCCTAAAGTTCCCTCATCTTGGGAGAGCTTTCTTGAGAACAGTCGTGCTCGATTGATGTGTTTGTCAAGAGTTGACCATACGGGTTGACAACGAAGAGCTCACGTTGAATATCAACCAAAACTCCAAGCCTCTATCCAAACAGTGTTGCCACAATTGATCAAAAATCGAAGATTCAATGCAACACTCTCAAATTTCACAGTTAAGAGGAGTCACCGAAACGTCTTGAGTTAAAAGCTTTGAAAATCACCCCGGTTCAAACAAATGGTTTGAAAGTCGTACTAGGAAGTCAAGAGTGTTCTTGATGATGATGATGATCTAGAATCGGAGACTTCATCGGAAGTGGTGGAAATTGCTAGCTCTAAGAGCACACCACTTGTCCCACCTCCGAATCGCTTTGTCGCATCGAGTTTGTTAACTCGTGGATGAAACCAAACTCTCTTCGCCATCCGAAGTGGATAATGATGTTTGTGATCCAATGGGAGACATTCTTCCCATTGAAGAATTGCTCAAAATGATCCATCATCCTCTAGTCTTATTCCCGACTCTTCCATCCCTTCTCTCACCCCGATGAGGAAGATGACAACTTTGGAATGAAGTCGATGCTGTCTTAGTGATGAGTCAATTCCAACAGAATTGATAATACTTACTTTGATCCGGAGGAGACATCCTTTTTCCGAAAACTGCTGATTGAAGAACCGCTTCCCACCCTCCTCCCGGACATCTTATTGACTATCACCATCTAAGCTTCAAGTTTAAGCTTAAAAATTTCAAAATGGTGATTTGCTTCTTTCGATGAGGAATGGACTTGCATTCTCCCAGACGCCTTTATTCCATTCTTCACGGATGGTGTGGTTGCTCTTTCCTTTCTCTTTCGGAATGAGGACACCATCTTTGACCCCGTATCATCCCTTATAGTTTCTACTATTAACAATACCGCGGTTATATCTCGTCGGTGTGGAACTTTCGATGTTCATATGTTTATTAACATTGTGAACGAAAGTCCGATCGAGATTGGTTTTCCACGTTACTTTCCCCATGAACCAATGAATGCGGGATCGAGTCAAGCTAGCGACTGGAATCAAAATAGTAGCATGCCATATGGGTTTTCACCCATATTTCGATTTCTTTCTATCTTCTACCACCCTAGTGTGGGAGGGGTTGCCCACATGTTGTATATAAGTAATAAAAAAAAAAAAACTTTCAAAATAATGGCCGTAGTATTTCCTTTTACGTTCTCGCTTTGGCATAACCACGGTACTTTGAATATTGAGGGCAATATTCATTTCTAAGTGTGGGGAATTCTCACGAATTTTATCATGTAATTATACCACCTAATTCCCCATTTTGGCCAAATTTTTTTGGAGTAAGTGTTCTGACTTACTCAACTTATGTGGTTATCATCCGCCATGTCTAATAAACTAAAGGATTGACTAATCCAGAGCAAAAGGCTCTTGGTAAAGATATCTCAAATCCGTTGACGGCTTGCAATTTGCCCAAAATTGTATGGTATTCATTCACCATATCTTTAATTAGTGAAGAGTTGGCTAGCCCGCAAGTTTATGGCTTGTGGTAAAGGCGAAGGAAAACCATAATTGGTAATCGACTCACCAAAGATAATATTGATAATTTATCTAAGAGTTGGCTAGTCCGAAGCAAACGGCTTCGGTAAAGACAAATCAAATCCGTTGGAAGTCGGTGGTTTGCTCAAAATCACATGGTTATCGGTGTACCATAGTTCTTACTTGAACTGAAACATTTGGCTACTCGTAGTAATGGCTTTTGGTAAAGAGATTCAAATCCATTAAGTTTTTCTCAAAAGATTGCTAGGACTAGCAATAGTTTAGTGTGGGGATTGATGAGTGTGTAAATACTCATCATTTTTGTTAAATCTGAATCGCAAAACGCTTTAAAATGCTCAAAATGCATCAAAATACTAAAATATTCCAAAATTGCATTTTATATGTTTCGATGCAAAATGTTCAAAATCGATGAAAATGAGCTAAGTTTGCATAATTGGCGCTTTACCCCCAAATTTCAAAAGTTGTCGAAATAGTCCCCGAGCTTAATTTCAAAGAAAAGTCACCAAAGGTCCTTTTAAAATCATAAGTTGTCAAAATTAGTCCTTTGGTGAAAATATCAAAAGTTTTGAGAAATTACAAGTTTGGTCCTCCAAGTTTAAAATTGGCAAAATGGCCCTTGGAACTTTGAAAATGTCAAGTTTGGTCCTTATACTATTGGAGCTTGTCACTTTTAGTCCCTTGGAGCAACTTTGCGAATTGGCGTAAGTGGTCCTTGCATTTTCGTAATTTACAAAACAAGTCCTTGTTTATTATTAAACCCTTTAAACCCTTTAAACCCTCGACCCTTGTCAAAACCAAGTGACCCCCGCCATAACCCATTTGGACCCCTCGCATTTTGGACCCCTTGCAATATTAAACACAAGTCAAATATCCGGTCAAACCCACCCTACGCGCCAAAACCTGCCTTCCTCAACAACTGCCTCGCAAACACTCCATCCCCATCCCCTCCTCACCTTCACACTACCTTATCCCTCCACCTCAACAACACTCCAAGAATGCATTTAATGTTTCTTCACCCCTCACTCAACCTACAACGGCTTATACTCATTTTGGCGCCAAAATGCATCAAACGCCCGGATCATTTCAAATAATCCAATGGCTATGAAAACAGCTGGGATATGTTCAGAGAAGAGAGAGAAGATGTTTGGAGTATAAAAGGAAGCAAGGGAAGGAAGATAAAGAGTAGTAGTTAGTTAAATTTTCAATTGTATGTCATTTTAAATTTCTAAGTCTTAAATGAATTCTTAGTTGTAATTTTAAGTTTAATTTGTATCAAACTTAAGTACTTCAGTATATTTCAACTATTTTCAAGCATCAATTTCAGTTTGTGTTTACAATTCATGTTTCATGTTCACTGTTTCAAATTGCAATTTCAAAAGCTTAAGTACAAGCGTTTAGTAGTTTATTTTTAAGCTCAAACAAGCTTACATAAGTTCCTTATAGCTTTTTATAAGCTCACAATTCAATTTCAAACAATTTTGGATTCTGGTCAACAAAAGTCAACTGAGTCATCAATTTGAAATGGAAATGGAAAATGGTGTTGCAGTGCTGGAGTTGGGTTGATTCTGAGTTCAATGGGTTGGTTTATATAGGATAGAGTTCATTGGTTCACTGATTTCAAGCCATTATGGCTAAGGACCAAGTGTAAGTTATTTTCAAGTTCTATTACATAATCTGTAGTTGCAAATCCTAAATAGTTTTAACTGCTTATTAAGTTGTATTTAGAGTAGTTAAATTCAGCTTTAAGTGTTTGCATTACCTAGTTCGAGCTTAGCTTAATTAAAATTGCAAGTCGATGATTTAAAGGTGTGTTTGGATAAGTGGTTAATCGTGTTATAGGTTAGTTCAAGAGTTAGGATTTGTTGCTTCATGCTTGTTTAGCTCATTTGAACTCAATTCACCATCATATTGCACCGCTAAGGCTCAAAGTCAACATCTCACTTAATCTGTCTTAAGTACTTAATCATTAAGATTTTTAGACATCAAAAGCTAGTTTTGTGTTTAGAAATCATAAACATAGATTGGATCAAGTTTATTTCATCATTTTACTTCAACATCAGTCCACAAATTTAGTTCTAATCTCACATAAGTCAACATTTCATTTCAAGGCAAAAGTCAAAATAGTGAAAAATCGGTTTGAGCTCAACCGAGAGGATTTTAATTGTTTCATTTCTGGGTCAAATCTAGTGGAACTTGTGGTTTTAAAAACTTCAGCTGGTCTCATTTCTTATTACCATTTTTGTGGATTTTTACAAATTTTTTATAAGTCTCAAAAAGGCTTGCCAAATGGGTCTCAGTCCCCTGTGCACAAGCTCAGTTTTAACTGAGTGTGCACAGGTTTTGTGCAGAGGTTGCACAGAGCTCATAAGAGTGTGCCTAGGTCTGATCTTTGGTTTGTAAGTAGCCACCCAGGTCTACTTTAGGTTCCTTCATTTGGTTTGTAGTTTCCAGCTTATTTAGTAGCTTATTATTAGGTAGCTAAGTAACCCTCAAAACTGTTTTAAGCACTTTAGCTCAACTCATCAAATCTGATCAATAGGCACTATAGTGGTTTAGAGCAGTTGAGATTAGTTGTTTTCTAATATTTATAGCATATTATAGCCTTTGTTTCAGTTTGGTAGCTTTTGGTGCTCATTGGCTTATTTCTAGTGCTTATTTTTAAGCACTTTGCTTAGCAGACCCATATTCTTGCACTTAACCCACTGTTTTTCTATTTTTCCTAGATTCTTCATATTATTTTAGACTTTTCTTGAATTTTTCAGATTTTTCTAAGTCAGTTTGCTATTTTTCTTAATTTTAATCAGTTTTTAGGCCTTTTTAATTAGCATTTATTACAATTAATTAAGAAAAGCTTCAAAAAAATAATTTTTCATTTTTCTTATGTTAAGATAAATATAAAAAGTCAAAAAAATATTTTTCCATATTTTTCTTAGTTAAATTTGTATTTTTAAGTAATTTAATTAGTTTTAAATAATTTTTAATTCATAAAAATAGAAAATAATCGAAAAATATAAAAATAGTTTTGAAAATTCTCTTTTGTTATTTTAGATTTTTCCAAGTCATAATTTCATTTTTCTAGCTTTATTTCCTATTTTCTTGTATTTTAGGCTATTATTAAATAGTTAAAAATAGTTTTTAATTAATAATAATTAGATAAATAGTTATAAAAATAATTTTCTTTTTCTATAAATTTTCTTTTATCATTAGGTTTGTAAAAAATATCATTTTCATATTTTTAGGATTAATACTGCTTCAGTTTTACATTTTCTATTGTACGTTACGTAATTTTTAATTTAAATTTGTAAAAGAAAAATCAAAAACATCATTTTAAAATTAGTGATAGCATTTATTTAATATATTTTATCTTTTTAATTTTCTTTAATTTGCATTTAAGCCTCTGTAATTTATAGGCTTTTTTCTGTAGTTATAATTAAATCAAACTCTTTTAGATTCAAATCTCTCGATCACTATTCGTTTGGTGATTCATCGCATAGCTCATTGGGACATAACGACCGGGAAACACTATACTCTCCTCGATCTTCATTGCATTTGTGTTCGAACTGTTTTAAGTTTGTTACGGTCGGCCATTCACAAGTGGCGGCTTGAGTGATAAAACTTGACGGTTTGGCACAAATCAAGCCTTTGACCATTTATTCTCGTAAATCAATCAACCATGCAAGAATTCACACTTTTCTCCCCTCAAGAATTGCATACGGAGTTGCCATTCTTGATTGAATAAGTGAATATCTTCAACAAATGTAGTCTATTCACACTTCTCCCCGCAAAATTAGCACATGATGTCGCCATCGTCATTATAGTGAGCAAGTGGAATAAGAATAACAATCAACGGTAGTCCGGTTCACTTGATGTTTGAAAGCGCATGGAAAAAGCATGAAGCATGTTGATGAGAATGGTCATTAGTGAGAAGATTTCTCTTCTCCAGAAGATAAAGCGCACTGAAGCGTGCACTTTTCTTTTCTTTAGAGAACGAGGCTTGAACTGTTGTGTTCAAACGTCATAATCTCTCTCTTTTAATCATCTCTTGGCAAAACTTGTAATCACCCCATTATCATTCAGTAGGCTCTTTGTCGTGACAGCTGATGGAGAAAACCCAATATGATGAATTTGACCCTGAAGTAAACTAACCCGAACTCGTGACTTAAACTTGCACATATGTAACAAAGAGCGGTGCCGGGACTTCATCCTCCATCGAATCTCTAAGTACTCTATACTCTTCAACCAACCAACCATCAAGTATTAGACGTACATCACCTTTTGAAAATACACAATTTAATGTGACACTGAGCACTACAACGTAACTCCTTAAAGTGATAGTTATTTTGTGGTGGTAAGAGCCCAATTCCCAAGTTGTCACACCCCAAATTACTGCTTTGCGTGAATGGAATTCACGGGATTGACCGTCATAGCATCACAATCACAGTTATATTGAACGACCTAAAGTGTCGTTTGGAAAATACATCGCTTGATTTAATAAAATAATCGAGTTACAACATAGGTCCCAAAAGTTTACAAAGTTTGCGGAATTATAAATATATTACAAGTCCAAACGATGTTTTTGAAAGAAAGTGCCATAATGTACAATGTTATAAGTCGACGCCACTCTCAAAAGGTAGGTCCCTAAACCATGTCATGATGATAATGCCTCGCCACACGAAAATACATTGCTAAAACGGTCAACAATAATGTTGGTGAGAAATCATAGGTTTATGTAAATGTTTTATACGACTACACAAGTATAGATCGTGCATGACAATTATGTCACGTAAAAATGTTACCGCATGACAATTATGTCACGTAAAATGTTACAATTGCTTAAGCGCATGATACCGAAGTTCCGATCGATGTATCCCAACAGAGTGTCTTGCCAAACAACTCTAATAATGTTCATGAATGAAATGCATCCGTATGACAATTGGGATTCACCAACCCGGATGGAGGCGTCACCTCGATAGATCTATCCACTCACACACGCTTCTAGAAAATTAACGGCTCATGCATTAAGGTGGGGACTTTTAATCGGCAACGTAACTCAAGCAATGTAAATGAATTTAACATACTTGGTATCGTAATAAAAATGTTGTGCAATGTATTCTCCCCGTAGGTTTGAAATAATGTAAAACTTGTAAACGGGCTATGAAAACTCACTTGATAAACGGTGTGATGACAAGAGTGAGTACATCAAGTATATCGGGAAACTTTAATCGGGACCTATTACGAATGATATGATATGTAATGAGTTGCAATGTAATGTTATGATATGCATGCATTACGATGTTATTTATACCATTTGCGAGTTTTGAAAATATTACTTATCGTCGAAAAATACTCTTTTGACGCCTTGACCATTCAAAAATCACTTTACAAGTATTTACGTCAAAATGTCATCCTACAATGGTTTTATAATGATTTATGGTGAAATTTTCACTTTTAAATCAGAAACAATGTCGTCGGAAATTTCATGAAATTAACAAAATGGCTTCAAAAACTAGTCATAAAATGGTGTACGTCGATCGTTAGAAAACGAACTCGACGGTTTTGGAAAGTTTGTATCGAAATCTAGAAGTTTCAGTTCAGGAGTTTTCGTCAAAAAGGTCTCGAACATAAAGATAATAAGGGTTAAAGATGGTGATTTTGGCTAATTGTGGTGTAAAAAGTGAGTTTCGGCCAAGTTTAAACATCCGTAATTAATTTATTACAACTCCGCTATACAAACGGCTTGTCGTTTTGAAAAATATGCTCGGTGATCTTGATTTTACTAGAAGACAATTGCTCCAAAAGTTCCACATCATGGTTAAAAACAGCCACCAACATGGTCGCTTCACCACCGTAACACTTGTATCGTAAAAATAATATAGTTTTTCGAAAATAATAGTTACGGCAATTTCATGAAAACGTGCATATCTTTGTCGTTTCAAACTGCTTTCTCGATAATACGTCCTTAGCTTCGTATCAAAGTATACTAATATATTTTTGATAAGTCGAAATAATTTGTGAAGCTTAGGACTCGTTTTTACCGAATAGAGTAAAATAGTATGTGAAATTTCGAAAATAATATATTTCGTCGCCAAACTTTAAAAATTCATAACTTCTTCGTTATAACTCCGCTTTAATCCGCTCAAGCGCCACGGATTCGTTTTAAAGTATATTTTCTAAATATCAAGGCCAAAATGTCGTTTACTGTCGGATTTTCCGAAAATCAAAACAAGGACAGAACATAATATATACTTATCGAAAATAGTTTTTCTCGGACAAAACCTATTCTAATCCCTTCAAATCAACTCCAAAGCTAATCTAATCCTACCATACACCTTCTTAGGGTGTCATGGGTTCCTAATCATCATCAAGACCAAAGAATACCAAGGGGATAATTATAGGATGACCATATATATATAAAACTCCAAAAATCAAGTAAAAATGGTATAAATCACATATGTCTTGCATGTTTGTACCAAAAATGAAAAGATACATATGAAATGAAAAGGAAACATGAAAAATGAAAGAAACATGCTTACTAGTTAATATGATGAGGTGCAAAGAACAAGGTTTAGCCTAAATACTCTAGATTTTTATTTCAAAATCTTAATAAGAGTATTATCTAGATTGTTTTTAACACTTGGACTTGAAAAAAAAAGATAATCCCTTGCTAAATCTTGAAGGTGGCCGGTTTTTGGAATGAAACAAGAGAGAAGAAAAAAAGTTTCTTGACTTGCATTATTTGTGAAGAGTGAATGAAGTGTAATGAAATTTTGTTTGAGTATAAATCTATACTATCAAGTAGAAAAACAAGTGACCAACCAATCAATTAATTTCCAACCCCTATGGCCGGATTTTTGGGATCTTGTTTCTCAAATAATAATTTTTTTTTTATTATTATGTATATATATATTTACTTGTATAATTTGTAAGAAAGTGTAAGTAAATGTGTAGTTAAATGTAACTTGTAAGGTAAATGGTAGTTTTTAGGTAAAAATAATTTTTAGTAGATCAAAATATAATGTAATGAGATAATAAAATTGTAAAAATACATTCCTTGTGAAATTTGAGTGATAAAATAATTATCGAGTAATTTTAAGAAAACATCGTAATAATATAACTTTAACGATTTATGTACCAAATAAATTTAAAACACTAGGTAAACTAAAAATATAGTTTTTATAACTAAATGTAAGTATAAAAATGTGTCGGGATCATTTTGAAAGTAACGGATTAAATATTAAAAATAATAACTCACGCGATAACGTTTATTTAATATAAAAATTACGCGTTAAATGTGAAATGAGATGTCATGAATGAACTATCATGATGCAAATGATGTCAATGAAATGTAGACTAAACTCAGTCCATATGAAATGTACGTGATGTTATGATCATGAATTCGCCGCTAAACCTTTAAGGTTACGCGAATTTGAAACACGTAAACCTAGTTTACGATAAATGTTGAAATAGTGAGGCATAAATTGTTTCGAGAAATGACCTGAAAGTACGGGTTGTCACATTCGCCCAACCAAAAAGGAATTCAGTCCCTGAATTCAGTTCGTGTTAGTCTATCGAGTCTTTGAGTTTGTGATGAATATCGAGGAGAAAAGACATGGAGAAGTGTCGTTACGGTTATCGATGATCGAGGACGTACAAAACATCGTATTGGATAAATCTCGCATGAGTAATACTTTGACTGTGGAATATGTGAACATTTTGCTTGCACTAAGATTTATAAATAACCGCTCCCAACATAACGTGATCCCTCCAGAATTAGACATAGTTAGCTAGGCTATGTATAATTAAGGAACGATGACGTGACGTTCGGTTTAGTTGTTATAACTCTCAATGTTTACAAGGATTTAAACAAAGGTCGTTAAAATGGTCGATAAAGTAAAAGAAGTAAAATTCTCGTAAGTAATAACAAATCGGAAAGAAAATAAAGTACGATAGTTGAGAATATTTTACAACGAGTGGTTTATCAAAAGTAGTACATCTTAGGTTATAAAGATTCGTATACGATGGAAAACATAAAATTAATACGACATAGTACATAAGAAAACAAGATCATTAGTTTCCGAACTTCTTCGCCTTCCGCGTCATTGATACCTTGACGAGCTTCTCCTCCTCCTAACATGTATGCATTCCATGAGCACCTTCAACTTGTTGACCTTGGTTTTGGGGACATTGGCTCTGATAGTGTCCTTGCTCCCACATTCAAACATGTCATTATAGTTTTACCTCTACAATCCCCGGTGAGGTGTCCTAATTTTTGGCATCAAGCGGCACTTGGCGGGGCAAAGACCGAGTGATGAAACTTACATCTATTACATAGTGGGTGTGTTCCAAAGATATCCTTTTCCTTGCGCCTTAGCAAGGTGTCCCACTTTTGACAGATAAAGCATATACCACATGGACCATCATGATGTAGCGTGCATTGACGACATCATGGTAAGTTTCAAGATAAGTTCTTTCCTTTGTTGGTGCAAGAACATAAACCACAGCGGCTTCTTGTCTTCTATTCATTGTTGGTGATGGTTAGTGTTGCGGTTTTGGTTGTTGTTGTGGTAACCTCCTTGGTCATTTTCCCATTTTCTTTTGTTGTTGATTTGGTTATCGTCGTTGTTGTGGTTGTTTTGGTTATTGTTGTAATTGGTGTGGTTGTTGATTTTGTTGTTACGGTTGGTGTTGGTGATATTGCCTCTCTTTACTACTTGTGCCATGAGTACTTGAGTAATACGGGTAGATTCTTCAATTGTTTGTGGATCGAAAGGAGTTACATCTCCTTGGATATTTTGTGAAAGTCCTCCAATGAAATTTTTCAATAGTTTCTCATTGTCCGAAACCATAGCTGGACAAAGAACAGTCAACTCTTGAAACCTTTTGATGTAAGCAAGTCTCGCAGCTTCAAAGCAGATTGCTATGGCCTCGGTAATAGCAACTCGTCGCTCGTTCTTTTCAATCCTTAATGCCTCTGCTACACTATCCCTTACCAACTTTTGAATAGCCGCTTGAGTCATTTCGTGTAGCTTTCTTGATGCCATATCTTCTTCAAAACAAGAGGAAATGTGAGACGAGCAAAATCGATGTTAATAATAAACGCCCAAAGAAATGTGATAAGAATGATAAGTTTGAGGTTATTTTTCAAAATGATCGACGGGTTCCAAAAGATGGGTTATGAGGTGTTGTAAGTGCTTCAAATGTATAATGGTTTAGTGACTTAGTGTGTGAATAACGTGTAACTCAACATGTTAGTGATGAAACAAAGGAGTGAGAGTGACTTCGCCCTATTTAAAGGTTTATCTCGGCATTCAACGTTATCGGTGATGAGTCGATTGATGTGGAAATTGTGATAGGGACTGACAAGGAATTCTCCACATTAGAGTATGAAGAAAGAATAATGGAATGGGCATTTAAAGGCATCCATGTGACAATCGATATGAAAATGAAAGTAAATAACTCGAAAAATGTACGTATAAATCGCATGCAAAGTGAACATGCACTTGTGATGAAATGATGAGATGCTATGATGATGTAGTTATAGTCTAGGGTCAATGATGCAACCTAGTTCTCTATAATCAAGCTCGATACCAATGTCACACCCCAAATTACTGCTTTGCGGTGAATGGAATTCTCGGGATCATAGCATCACAATCACAGTTATATTGAGCGACCTAAAGTGTCGTTTGGAAAATACATCGTTTGATTTAATAAAATAATCGAGTTACAACATAGGTCCCAAAAGTTTACAAAGTTTGCGGAATTATAAATATATTACAAGTCCAAACGATGGTTTTGAAAGAAAGTGCCATAATGTACAATGTTATAAGTCGACGCATGACTCAAAAGGTAGGTCCCTAAACCATGTCATGATGATAATGCCTCGATTACACGAAAATACATTGCTAAACGGTCAACAATAATGTTGGTGAGAAATCATAGGTTTATGTAAATGTTTTATACGACTACACAAGTATAGATCGGGCATGACAATTATGTCACGTAAAAATGTTACGGCATGACAATTATGTCACGTAAAATGTTACAATTGCTTAAGCGCATGATACCGAAGCTCCGATGATGTACGCCCAACAGAGTGTCTTGCCAAACAACTCTAATAATGTTCATGAATGAAATGCATCCGTATGACAATTGGGATTCACCAACCCGGATGGGCGTCACCCTCGATAGATCTATCCACTCACACACGCTTCTAGAAAATTAACGGCTCATGCATTAAAGTGGGGACTTTTAATCGGCAACGTTGTAACTCAAGCAATGTAAATGAATTTAACATACTTGGTATCGTAATAAAATGTTGTGCAATGTATTCTCCCGTAGGTTTGAAATAATGTAAAACTTGTAAACGGGCTATGAAAACTCACTTGATAAACCGGTGTGATGACAAGAGTGAGTACATCAAGTATATCGTGAAACTTTAATCGGGACCTATTACGAATGATATGATATGTAATGAGTTGCAATGTAATGTTATGATATGCATGCATTACGTATGTTATTTATACCATTTGCGAGTTTTGAAAATATTACTTATCGTCGAAAAATACTCTTTTGACGTCTTGACCATTCAAAATCACTTTACAAGTATTTACGTCAAAATGTCATCCTACAATGGTTTTATAATGATTTATGGTGAAATTTTCACTTTTCTTCGTAAAACAATGTCGTCGAATTTTCATGAAATTAACAAAATGGCTCAAAAACTAGTCGTAAAATGGTGTACGTCGATCGTTAGAAAACGAACTCGACGGTTTTGGAAAGTTTGTATCGAAATCTAGAAGTTTCAGTTCAGGAGTTTTCGTCAAAAAGGTCTCGAACATAAAGATAATAAGGGTTAAAGATGGTGATTTTGGCTAATTGTTATGTAAAAAGTGAGTTTCGGCCAAGTTTAAACATCCGTAATTAATTTATTACAACTCCGCTATACAAACGGCTTGTCGTTTTGAAAAATATGCTCGGTGATCTTGATTTTACTAGAAGACAATTCGTTCCAAAAAGTTCCACATCATGGTTAAAAACAGCCACCAACATGGTCGTTTCAGCTACCGTAACACTTGTATCGTAAAATAATATAGTTTTTCAGAAAATAATAGTTACGGCAATTTCATGAAAACGTGCATATCTTTGTCGTTTCAAATCCGTTTTCTACGTATAATACGTCCTTAGCTTCGTATCAAAGTATACTAATATATTTTTGATAAGTCGAAATAATTTGTGAAGCTTAGGACTCGTTTTGACTCGAATAGAGTAAAAATAGTATCTGAAATTTCGAAAAATAATATATTTCGTCGCCAAACTTTAAAAATTCATAACTTCTTCGTTATAACTCCGTTTTAATCCGTTCAAGCGGCCACGGATTCGTTTTAAAGTATATTTTCTAAATATCAAGGCCAAAATGTCGTGCCTACTGTCGGATTTTCCAGAAAATCAAAACAAGGACAGAACATAATATATACTTATCGAAAATAGTTTTTCTCGGACAAAACCTATTCTAATCCCTTCAAATCAACTCCAAAGCTAATCTAATCCTACCATACACCTTCTTAGGGTGTCATGGGTTCCTAATCATCATCAAGACCAAAGAATACCAAGGGGATAATTATAGGATGACCATATATATATAAAACTCCAAAAATCAAGTAAAAATGGTATAAATCACATATGTCTTGCATGTTTGTACCAAAAATGAAAAGATACATATGAAATGAAAAGGAAACATGAAAATGAAAGAAACATGCTTACTAGTTAATATGATGAGGTGCAAAGAACAAGGTTTAGCCTAAATACTCTAGATTTTTATTTCAAAATCTTAAAAGAGTATTATCTAGATTGTTTTAACACTTGAACTTGAAAAAAGATAATCCCTTGCTAAATCTTGAAGGTGGCGGTTTTGGAATGAAACAAGAGAGAAGAAAAAGTTTCTTGACTTGCATTATTTGTGAAGAGTGAATGAAGTGTAATGAAATTTTGTTTGAGTATAAATCTATACTATCAAGTAGAAATGCAAGTGACCAACCAATCAATTAATTTCCAACCCCTATGGCGGATTTTGGGATCTTGTTTCTCAAATAATAATTTTTTTTTTATTATTATGTATATATATATTTACTTGTATAATTTGTAAGAAAGTGTAAGTAAATGTGTAGTTAAATGTAACTTGTAAGGTAAATGGTAGTTTTTAGGTAAAAATAATTTTTAGTAGATCAAAATAGAATGTAATGAGATAATAAAAATTGTAAAAATACATTCCTTGTGAAATTTGAGTGATAAAATAATTATCGAGTAATTTTTAAGAAAACATCGTAATAATATAACTTTAACGATTTATGTACCAAATAAATTTAAAACACTAGGTAAACTAAAAATATAGTTTTTATAACTAAATGTAAGTATAAAAATGTGTCGGGATCATTTTTGAAAGTAACGGATTAAATATTAAAAATAATAACTCACGCGATAACGTTTATTTAATATAAAAATTACGCGTTAAATGTGAAATGAGATGTCATGAATGAACTATCATGATGCAAATGATGTCAATGAAATGTAGACTAAACTCAGTCCATATGAAATGTACGTGATGTTATGATCATGAATTCGCCGCTAAACCTTTAAGGTTACGCGAATTTGAAACACGTAAACCTAGTTTACGATAAATGTTGAAATAGTGAGGCATAAATTGTTTTGAGAAATGACCTGAAAGTACGAGTTGTCACATTCGCCCATCCAAAAAGGAATTCAGTCCCTGAATTCAGTTCGTGTTAGTCTATCGAATTTTTGAGTTTGTGATGAATAACGAGGAGAAAAGACATGGAGAAGTGTCGTTACGGTTATCGATGATTGAGAGCGTATAAAACATCATAGTACAGAAAATATCGGATGAATCTCTTATAAGTAACACTTTGACTTTGAAATATGTGAAGATTTTGCTTGCACTAAGATTTATAAATAATCGCTCCCAACATAACATGATCCTCGAATTAGACATAGTTAGCTAGGCTATGTATAATTAAGGAGCGATGATGTGACGTTCGGTTTAGTTGTTATAACTCTCAATGTTTACAAGGATTTAAACCGTGTCGTTAAAATGGTCGATAAAGTAAAAGGAAGTAAAATTCTCGTAAGTAATAACAAATCGGAAAGAAAATAAAGTACGATAGATGAGAATATTTTACAACGAGAGGTTTAGCAAAAGTAGTACATCTTAGGTTATAAAGATTCGGATACGATGGAAAACATAAACTTAGTACAACATAGTACATAAAGAAAAACAAGACCGTTAGTTTCGAACTTCTTGGTCTTCGCGTCATTGATACCTTGACGAGCTTCTCCTCCTCTAACATGTATGCATTCCATGAGCACCTTCAACTTGTTGACCTTGGTTTTGGGACATTGGCTCGATAGTGTCCTTGCTCCCACATTCAAACATGTCATTATAGTTTTACCTCTACAATCCTGGCGAGGTGTCCTAATTTTTGGCATGGCGGCACTTGGCGGGCAAAGACACGAGTGATGAAAGTTACATCTAGTACATAGTGGGTGTGTTCCAAGATATCCTTTTCCTTGCGGTCCTTAGCAAGGTGTCCCACTTTTGACAGATAAAGCATATACCACATGGACCATCATGATGTAGCGTGCATTGATGACATCGTGGTAAGTTTCGATATAAGTTCTTTCCTTTGTTGGTGCAACAACATAAACCACAGCGGCTTCTTGTCTTCTATTATGTTGTTGGTGATGGTTAGTGCTACGGCTTTGGTTGTTGTTGTTATAACCTCCTGGTCATTTTCCATTTCCTTTTGTTGTTGTTGGTTTGATTGTTGTCGTTAGTGCGGTTATTATTGTTGTTGATGGTATGATTGTTGTTATTGTTGTGGTGGTTATTGTTGATAATGTTTTCCTTTTCACAACTTGAGCCATGAGTATTTGAGTAATCTGGTAGATTCTTCAATTGTTTGTGGATCGAAAGAAGTTACATCTCCTTGGATATTTTGTGAAAGTCCTCCAATGAAATTTTTCAATAGTTTCTCATTGTCCGAAACCATAGTTAAAGAACATCAACTCTTGAAACCTTTTGATGTAAGCAAGTCTCGCAGTTTCAGTGACGATTGCGGCCTCGGTAATAGCAATGACTCATTGTCGCTCGTTCTTTTCAATCCTTAATGCCTCTGCTACACTATCCCTTACCAACTTTTGAATAGCCGCTTGAGTCATTTCGGTGTAGCTTTCTTGGTGCCATATCTTCTTCAAAACAAGAGGAAATGTGAGACGTAGCAAAATCCGATGTTAATAATAAACGCTCCAAAGAAATGTGATAAGAATGATAAGTTTGAGGTTATTTTTCAAAATGATCGACGGTTTCCAAAAAGATAGGTTATGAGGTGTTGTAAGTGCTTCAAATGTATAATGGTTTAGTGACTTAGTGTGTGAATAAAGTGTAACTCGACATGTTAGTGGTGAAACAAAGGAGTGAGCGTGACTTCGCCTATTTAAAGGTTCATCTCGGCATTCGACGTTATCGGTGATGAGTCGATTGATGTGGAAATTGTGATAGGGACTGACAAGGAATTCTCCACATTAGAGTATGAAGAAAGAATAATGGAATGGGCATTTAAAGGCATCCATGTGACAATCGATATGAAATGAAAGTAAATAACTCGAAAAATGTACGTATAAACCGCATGTAAAGTGAACATGCACTTATGATGAAATGATGAGATGCTATGATAATGTAGTTATAGTCTAGGGTCAATGATGCAACCTAGTTCTCTATAATCAAGCTCGATGCCAATCATCACACCCCAATTTACATTTTTTGCGTGGAATGGAATTCACAGGGATTGATTGTCATAGCATCACAATCACAGTTATATTGAGCGACCTAAAGTGTCGTTTGGAAAACACATCGTTTGATTTAATAAAAGCTTCGAGTTACAACATAGGTCCCAAAAGTTTACAAAGTTTGCGGAAAACATAAATATATTACAAGTCCAAACGATGGTTTTGAAATAAAGTGCCATAATGTACAATGATGTAAGTCGACGCCTTGACTCAAAAGGTAGGTCCCTAAACCATGTCATGATGATAATGCCTCGATTACACGAAAATACATTGCTAAAGCGGTCAACAATAATGTTGGTGAGAAATCATAGGTTTATGTAAATGTTTTATACGACTACATAAGTATAGATCGGGCATGACAATTATGTCACGTAAAAATGTTACGGGCATGACAATTATGTCACGTAAAATGTTACAATTGCTTAAGCGCATGATACCGAAGCTCCGATGATGTACGCCCAGCAGTGTCTTGCCAAACAACTCTAATAATGTTCATGAATGAAATGCATCCGTATGACAATTGGGATTCACCAACCCGGATGGGCGTCACCTCGATAGATCTATCCACTCACACACGCTTCTAGAAATTAACGGCTCATGCATTAAAGTGGGGACTTTTAATCGGCAACTTTGTAACTCAAGCAATGTAAATGAATTTAACATACTTGGTATCGTAATAAAATGTTGTGCAATGTATTCTCCCGTAGGTTTGAAATAATGTAAAAACTTGTAAACGGGGCTATGAAAACTCACTTGATAAACCGGTATGATGACAAGAGTGAGTACACCGAGGTATAGCGTGAAACTTTAACCGGGACCTATTACGAATGATATGATATGTAATGAGTTGCAATGTAATGTTATGCATGCATTTACGTATGTTATTTATACCATTTGCAAGTTTTGAAAATATTACTTATCGTCGAAAAATACTCTTTTGACGTCTTGACCATTCAAAATCACTTTACAAGTATTTACGTCAAAATGTCATCCTACAATGGTTTTATAATGATTTATGGTGAAATTTTCACTTTTCGACGTAAAACAATGTCGTCGAAATTTTCATAAAATTAACAAAATGGCTTTGGAAAACTAGTCGTAAAATGGTGTCGTCGATCGTTAGAAACGAACTCGACGGTTTTGGAAAGTTTGTATCGAAATCTAGAAGTTTCAGTTCAGGAGTTTTCGGCATAAAGGTCTCGAACATAAAGATAATAAGGGTTAAAGATGGTGATTTTGGCTAATTGTTATGTAAAAAGTGAGTTTCGGCCAAGTTTAAACATCCGTAATTAATTTATTACAACTCCGCTATACAAACGGTCAATCGTTTTGAAAAATATGCTCGGTGATCTTAATTTTACTAGAAGACAATTCGTTCCAAAAGTTCCACATCATGGTTAAAAACAGCCCTCAACATGGTCGTTTACACTACCGTAACACTTGTATCGTAAAAATAATATAGTTTTTCGAAAATAATAGTTACGGCAATTTTATGAAAACGTGCATATCTTTGTCGTTTCAAATCCGTTTTCTCGTATAATACGTCCTTAGCTTCGTATCAAAGTATACTAATATATTTTTGATAAGTCGAAATAATTTGTGAAGCTTAGGACTCGTTTTTGACTCGAATAGAGTAAAAATAGTATCTGAAATTTCGAAAAATAATATATTTCGTCGCCAAACTTTAAAATTCATAACTTCTTCGTTATAACTCCGTTTTATCCGTTCAAGCGGCCACGGATTCGTTTTAAAGTATATTTTCTAAATATCAAGGCCAAAAAGTCGTGCCTACTGTCGGATTTTCCAGAAAATCAAAACAAGGACAGAACATATTATATACTTATCGAAAATAGTTTTTCTCGGACAAAACCTATTCTAATCCCTTCAAATCAACTCCAAAGCTAATCTAATCCTACCATACACCTTCTTAGGGTGTCATGGGTTCCTAATCATCATCAAGACCAAAGAATACCAAGGGGATAATTATAGGATGACCATATATATATAAACTCCAAAAATCAAGTAAAAATGGTATAAATCACATATGTCTTGCATGTTTGTACCAAAATGAAAAGATACATATGAAATGAAAAGGAAACATGAAAATGAAAGAAACATGCTTACAAGTGAATATGATGAGGTGCAAGTAACAAGGTTAAACCTAAACACTCTTGGTTTTTATTTCAAAACCTTATAAAGAGTATTAACTAGATTGTATTAACACTTGAACTAGAAAAAAATGATGATCCCTTGCTAAACCCTGAGATGGCGGTTTTAGAAGAGAGAAACAAGAGAGAAAAACACTTTTGCTTGCACTTTTGAAAAGTAATGAAGTGAATGAGAAAGTGAAAAATTGAAGTATAAGACTATATATGTGTACAAGTTAGAAAATTTTGCCAACCATATCAATTAATTACCCCCCCATGGCGGGATATTGGGGAGGATTTTCCCAAATATTTTTTTTTTTTTTTTTATAATGTGTATATATATTTACTTGTATAATTTGTAAGAAAATGTAAGTAAATGTGTAGGAAAATGTAACTTGTAAGGTAAATGGTAGTTTTTAGGTACAAGTAAATTTTTAATAGATCAAAATAGAATGTAATGAGATAATAAAATTGTAAAATACATTCCTTGTGAAATTTGAGTGATAAAATAATTATCGAGTAATTTTTAAGAAAACGTCGTAATAATATAACTTTAACGATTTATATACCAAATAAATTTAAAACACTAGGTAAACTAAAAATATAGTTTTATAAACTAAATGTAAGTATAAAAATATATCGGGATCATTTTGAAAGTAACGGATTAAATATTAAAATAATAACTCACGCGATAACGTTTATTTAATATAAAATTACGCGTTAAATGTGAAATGAAATGTCATGAATGAACTAATATGATGCAAATGATGTCAATGAAATGTAGACTAATCTTAGTCCATATGAAATGTACGTGATGATATGATCATGAATTAGCCGCTAAACCTTAAAGGTTACGCGAATTTGGAACACGTAAACCAAGTTTACGATAAATGTTGAAATAGTGAGGCATAAATTGTTTTGAGAAATGACACGAAATTAGCGAGTTGTCACAACTCTTCTCTTTCTCTCAAAATATTCGCACCAAGGACCAAAAGAAAGGATCATCTCCAAGTTTTCAAGACAAATTTTAATACACACTAGTATCATTTGTTGCAAAGGTTTTGTAATACAAACCTCAAGTGATTAGGAAAACCTTTTGTCCTTAAACCTCATCATATCACTAGTAAGCATTCATATTCATATTTTTATTTCATATTCATTTTATGGTCATATCATTTTATTTGAGAAACATGCAAGTCTCATGATGTTTATACCATTTTAAGTTTTTTAAGTGTTATATATATAATCCATCCTATAATTACTCCTTGTTATATATTAGTTTTGGTGATGTCTAGGAAACCATGACACCCTAAGAAGGTGTATGGTAGGATTAGAATAGCTTCGAGTTGTTTTGAATGGGTTAGAATATGTTTGGTGCGAGAAAACTCATTTCGACAAGTTTAATAAAGGGTCTGTCCTTATTTTGAAAATCTGGAAAATCCGACAAGAAGCAAAATATTTTGGGCTAGATATTTGGAAAATATACTTTAAAACGAAACCGTGCAGCTTGAACGGATTAAAACGGAGTTATAACGAAGGAGATATGAATTTTTCAAGTTGGCGACGAAAAATATAAATTTCGAAATTTCAAAGAAGCAATACTTATTTTGTACGAGTCAAAATGAAGCTTAGGTGTTGTAAAGTATGTCGACTTGTCAAAAATATGTTAGTATACTTTCCAAAATGTCCGACCGTTTGATTAACGGAGTTGTAATGAATTAAATACGTTTACTTAAACTTTGCCGAAAAACCATCCTTAAACTATATTTTGGGACATAAGTACCATACTTAACCTCTATTTTTCTTTATGTTCAAGACCTCTAGGATAGAAACTCATGTACTAAAACTTTGAGATTATCATACGAGCTTCCCAAAACCGTTGAGTTTGTTTCCTAACGCTCGACGTGCACCATTTTACGACTAGCTTTTAGAGGCCGTTTTAGTCACTTTCATGAAAATTTCAATGACATTATTTTACGACGAAAAGTTATATTCTCTTAATAAATCACTAAATGATTATCGTCGGATATCATTTCAACGTAAATACATGTGAAGTAATTCAAAAATGGTCAAGACGTTAAAAGATTATATTTTCGACGAGAAGTATTGTTTTCAAAAATTCATGAGTGGTATAAATATCATCCGAATTGCATGCATAACATTACATCATAACTTATTATGTATCATATCATTCATAATAGGTCAAGTTTAGTGACTCACGCTACATTTCGTGTACTCACTTTTGCCATCGCATCATTGTCCAAGTGAGTCATAGCCCTACTCTTTTAACTGCTTTTGAATTACTTTTGGGGAGATACATGCTCAACTATTTTTATGACATTCATGATAATTGCAACTACATGTTTAACTGAAATGAATGTTTAATCATACGAGGTATCAATATTGTCATATTTAGAATTTCTATACGATTATCATTGAGCTGAATGTATTGGGATTATCATTGAGCTGAATGTCTTGGGATTATTATTGAGCTAAATGTCTTGGGAACATCATTGAGCTAAATGTCTTGGGAACATCATTGAGCTAAATGTCTTGGGAACATCATTGAGCTGAATGTCTTGGGATTTTCATTGAACTAAATGTCTTGGTATAATTATGTCAAGTAACTATTGATACATAAAGTCATGCACTATTATGTGAATTCATTTGACATCATGTGTTTGAACATAAATTACACATATTTTGGCGGTGGGTTGTGAACACACAGTTGCAAGTTTTGTATGGGTGGAACTTGGAACTGAGTGGATTTACAATGCCTTTGCTGCATAAACGATTTTGAAAGACTTTACATTTCAATTCAAACTCTATGAACTCACTCAACCTTTGTGTTGACACTTTTTAGCATGTTTTATCTCAGGTATCTAAGGCATTCACTTCATGGCATGCATGTGGACATATCATAGAGTCGCGGTGACGACGCGTCTCACTTGGGTTTTATGAACTTTAAAAACATCGTTTGACTTATAACAAACTTACTTTCCGCACATAGTAACTTTCATTTGGGACCTATACTTTGTAACTCTGATTATTTTATTAAATCAAACGATGTATTTTCCAAACGACACTTTAGGTCGTTTAATATAACTGTGATTGTGATGCTATGACAACAATCCCGAATTCCATTCCATTGTAAAAATGTAATTTGGGGTGTGACAGATTGGCATCGAGCTTGATTATAGAGAACTAGGTTGCATCATTGACCCTAGACTATAACTACATCATCATAGCATCTCATCATTTCATCATAAGTGCATGTTCACTTTACATGCGGTTTATACGTACATTTTTCGAGTTATTTACTTTCATTTCAAAATCGATTGTCACATGGATGCCTTCAAATACCCATCCCATCATACTCACATCACTCTGACGTGGAGAATGCCCTGTCATTCCCTATCACAATTTTAACATCAGTTGACTCAACACCAAACAACATATGAGTCGATTAGTCCAAGCATTGCATAGTTACTCCTAAATTATACATAGCCTGATCACCTATGTCTAATTCAGGAAGAATCATGCAATGAAGGGAGTAGTAGGCTTATATGTGTAAGCAATTCCGTAATCGAGCCAAATTTTCAAAAGTCCTCCTACAAACCAATTTAGCCTAATCTCATGACGCTCGTTTGATGAGTTGTGAAATTAAGTGAAAATTGGTTGGTAAAAAGTCTTTGAGGGTTTTGCTTGAGAATGGGAAAGTTTGCCACATCAAACCCTAAACCCGAGAGACCAACACGAACCGAATTCGTGGATCGAATTCCTTTTTGATGGGCGAATGTGACAACTCGTATTTTCAGGACATTTCATATAGACTAAGTTAGTCTACATTTCATTAACATCATTGTCATCATATTAGTTCATGCATGGTTTTGCATTTTTCATTAAATGCTTAATTTTCATATTAAATAAACGCAATCGCGTAGGTAATTATTTTGAACAATTGAACCATTACTTCCAAAAATTATCCCGATATATTTTTATACTCATATTAAGTTTATAAAATAATATTATGAGTTTACCCAAAGTGTTTTAAATTTATTTTGTATATAAATTGTTATATTTATATAACAACGAATGTTTTATTAAATTAACACGATTATTATTATTTCACTCAAATTTTGCAAGAAATGTATTTTATAATTTTTATGACCTCAATATATTTTATCTTGACCCGTTAAAATTTATTTTTATCCAACGCTACCCTAAATATTCAAAAGTAACTACAACTTATCTTTTAACCTCATTTAACTTCACAATTCTTACACTAATACTTACATAAAAAAAAAAAACATAACAAAGGTATGACTATCCTCCCTTGTCGACAAGGGAGGGATGAGTCACAAAAGTTTTGCAAATATCTCTAAGTTATACATGTATTATTGATGAGTGTGTAAATACTCATCATTTTTAGTCAAATCTGAACTGCAAAACGTTTAAAAATGCTCACAAATGCATCAAAATACTGAAAATATTCCAAAATTGCATTTTATATGTTTCGGATGCAAAATGTTCAAAATCGATGAAAATGAGCTAAGTTTGCGAATTGGCGCTTCACCCCCAAGTTTCAAAAAGTTGTCAAAAAAAGTCCACAGTACATAATTTCAAAAGATAAATCACCAAAGGTACTTTTAAAATCATAAGTTGTCAAATTTAGTTCTTTGGTGAAAAATATAAAAGTTTGAGAAAATTACAAGTTTAGTCCTTCAAGTTTGAAATTTGGCGAAATGGCCCTGAAATTAGAAATTGTCAAGTTTGGTCCCTACACTTTGAAGCTTGTCACTTTTAACCCTTGGATCAACTTTAATGAAATGGCGAATGGTCCTCTATTTTCGTAAATTACAACATAGTCCCTTGTCATTTAAACCTTTAAATACCATTTGGACCCTATCTTATGCCTTGGACCCTGCCATAACCAAATTGGACCCCTAGTTTTGAACCCTTACCCTTTTAATATTAAAACCCGGTCAACACTAGTCAAACTGGTCAACAACCAGTCAAACTAACCAACCCCGCCATCCCCTTTCCCCTCTTTCCCTCCCCCTGTCTGCCCACCATTGCAACCACCCAGCTCACAATCTCACCTCCCTGTTCCCCCCACCTCCACCAAACTCCAAAAGCAATAAATGTACCCCTCCCACCATCTCAGTCCTGTCCCAACTGTTAAAAGGAAAATTTGGCGCCAAAATCCATTCAAAGGCTAGGATTGATTCAAGCCATCCAAGGGCTAAGAAAATTGTTGGGAATTCATCGAGATGAGAGAAAGAGATTGGGATATAAAGAGAAGCATTGGGAAGCAAACGGAGGAGTCTACTAGTTTTTAAGTTTTATCAATGTCGTTTTATTATTAAAGTTTTTAAATAAGTGTAATATCTGTAATCCTTTGTTGTTTTGTATCAAACTCATGTTTAATCATCAATATAACTGCTTTTAAGCTTTAGTTTCAAAGTTTATATCAAATTCCTATTTTTGAGTTAACTGTTGAAAGTTTCCAATTCAAAACCTTATGTACAAGCTCTTAATAACTTGATTTCTCACTCAAACAAGCTTGTATAAGCTTATGAAAGCTTTGTATAAGCTCACATTCAAGGTTTAAGTAGTTTTGGGCATTGGTCAAAGAAAGTCAAACTGGGTCAATATGGCAATGGAAAGGGGCAATGGTTGAAGCAGACATGGAATTGGGTTGATATTGAGCTAGGGTAGGGGTTTGGATAGGTTAGTGGTCCATTGGTTCATTGATTCAAGCCATAGTGGCTAAGGACACTTTGTAAGTTTGATTCAAGTTGTTTTGCTAAATCAGTATTTGTAGTTACAATAAGCATCAAACCGCTTTTAGTAGTCAGATTTAGAATATATTAACTTAGTTTGATCATTTGTTTTAGCTATTTAAGTGTTCATCTTAGTATTGATTACAAAACAGGTCATTAAAGAGGTGTTTGGAATTGCGATATAAATGTGTTAAAGGCTTATTCAAGTGAGAAAATTTGGTTGTTTGTGGCTTGTTTAGTTCTAATAGACTCATTTTGGTCATAGTTTTGAGCTTGCTAACACTGAAAGTCAAATCTTAATCAAATCTGTCTTAAACTGCTAACTGTTGGAATTTTGAAAAACAAATCATTTGTTTTGTGTTCAAAAGACATAGATATAGGTTGCTTAAGTCTCATTTCAATCATTAACATCAATATCAGTCCTTAAATCAAGTTCAAAACTCAAAAAAGTCAAAGTTTCATTTTTTCATCAAAAGTCAAAAAGTTGCAAAAATCTGTTTTGAGCCAACTGAAAAGGATTTTTCTAGGATTCATTTTTGGGTCTTATTCTGTGAAACTTGTTGTTCTAAAAACTTCAACTGGTCTTATTTCTTGTCACCATTTTTGTGCAATTTACAAATTTTTACAAGCTCCAAACAGGGCTTGTACTTTAGGTCTTAATTGCCTCTGTGCCAAGTTTTTCTCGCCTTGCGACTTGTGCATGTGGCTCATCGAGCTTATCTAGGTCTATAATTTGGTTTACAAGATCTCAACCAGGTCTAGTATAGGTTCCAAGTTATTGTTTCTAATTTCTAGCTTATTTGATTGCTTATTTTGTGGTCGCAAGTTGGTACCCAAAACTGCTTTTAGCTTATAAATTCAAATAAGCCAAATCATGAGTTAGCAATTCAGTGACTATGGCTTGTTGATTCTTGTTGATTTTGAGTCCCTTTAGCATATTGTAGCTTCATTTCGATGTGGTGCTTGTTTGTGTTCACTTGGCTTATTAAAGTGCTTATTCATAAGCTCATTTCATAGCAGCTTCTATAATCTCACACACAACCACCTGTTTTCCATTTTCCTTGATTCCTTGCATTATTTTAAGCTTAACTTGAATTTTTCAGATTTTTCCAAGACTGCTTAGTATTTTTCTTGATTTTAATTAGTTTTTAAGCATTTTAATTAGTTTTAATACAAAAATTGTAAAAGGTTCAAAAAATAAGTTTTCATTTTTCTTAGGTTTAGATAAATATAAAAGTAAAAAAGTAATTTTCCAGATTTTTCATAGTTTATTTTGTAATTTTAGTAATTTAAGTAGTTTTAATAGTTTAAAATTCATAAAAATAGAAAATAATCGGAAAAATACAAAAATAGTTTTGAAAATTCTAGTTTGTTATTTTAGATTTTCCAAGTCTAAATTTTATTTTTCTAGCTTTGTTTCATATTTTCTTGTATTTTAGGTTAATATTTAATAGTTAAAAATAGTTTTTAATTAGATAAATAGTTATAAAAATAATTTTCTTTTTCTAAATATTTTCTTTTATCATTAGGATTGTAAAAATATCGTTTTCATATTTTTAGGGTTTATATTGTGTAAGTTTCACTTTTTAATTTGTACGCTACGTAGTTTTTAAACGTAAGTTTTAAGTTTTAAACAAAAACATCATTTTAATTATAGTGATAGCGTTTATTTAATAGGTTTTATCTTTTTAATTTCCTTTAATTTGCATTTAAGCCATTGTAATTTGTTGGCTTTTCCGTAGTTTTAATAATTCACAAATCCTTTTCTGCTCAAATTCCTCGATCACTACACGCTCGATAATCCATTGCATAGCTCACCGGGACATAACGACCTGGAGACTCTATACTCCTCGGATCTTCATTGCATTCGTTCCTCGAGCGCTTTAAGCTTGTTACGGTCCGCCATTCACAAGTGGCGAGCTTGTGTGATTCAAATTGACTGTTTGGGAGCGATCAAATTTTTACGCCACGGGAGTCAGGCTGATCTATCTTCCGCTTAGCGATTAGTTGTTTGGATACTCACTCATTTGTTTATATCATCCATATCTATTTATATATATATCCATATTTTCTTATAAATCCAAAACCCAAAAAACCAAAACGATAAAACACAAAAATAATTTTCTTTTTCTAAATATTTTCTTTTATCATTAGGATTGTAAAATATCATTTTCATATTTTTAGGGTTTATATTGTGTAAGTTTCACTTTTAATTTGTACGCTACGTAGTTTTTAAACGTAAGTTTTAAGTTTTAAACAAAACATCATTTTAATTATAGTGATAGCGTTTATTTAATAGGTTTTATCTTTTTAATTTCCTTTAATTTGCATTTAAGCCATTGTAATTTGTTGGCTTTTCCGTAGTTTTAATAATTCACAAATCCTTTTTCTGCTCAAATTCCTCGATCACTACACGCTCGATAATCCATTGCATAGCTCATTTGGGACATAACGACCGGGAGACTCTATACTCCTCGATCTTCATTGCATTCGCTCTGAGCGGTTTAAGCTTGTTACGGTCCGCCATTCACAAGTGGCGTGCTTGTGTGATTCAACTTGACCTGTTTGGGAGCGATCAAATTTTAGCGCTACCGGGGAGTCAGTCTTGATCTATCTTCCGTTTAGCGATTAGTTGTTTGGATACTCACTCATTTGTTTATATCATCCATATCTATTTATATATATATCCATATTTTCTTATAAATCCAAAACCCAAAAAAACCAAAAACGTATAAAACACAAAATATTTTCCTTTTGTTTCTATATATGTATCAAATATAAAAAATACAAAAAATTAAATCGTTTTCTTTAATAATAACAACTTAAAAGATTACCACCGCAAACCAAGGCGATTGCACTACCTAACTGGGTGCGACCATAATAAGTTCCCAACTAAAGATTTAAAACTTGCCTTTGTGTCCTTGTGATTGGTGTACCTTTTTCAAAGAAGCCATTCATATTGTGATTATTGGTAAAGTTCACCGTTGTTTTGCCTCGATTTTGTGTTAATTGATTTTGTTGTGATATCGACGTTTGAACCGTAAAACCCAAAAGATTCTTCTCACCCCGATTTTTATAAACGCCTTCATAATTCTCATTCTCATCGAAAGATTTTCATAATTCCCATTTCTCTCCTTAACTCGAGTTTCCTTAGAGTTAACTCTAGTGTATCGCACTCGCTCTTCTAGATCCGTGAGCCCATTTCGTGAGCTTGTCAAGATTCCAGAAGGCGTGTCCGCAGACTTTCTGCTCCTTCGATCGGATCGAGATCCGGACCGCTCACACTACTTCGCTATCATGGCGGAAGAACGCCTATGTGTGAGCTTCTCCGAGGCACCCATCGACGGGTATGGAGATGCTATCGTTGTACCACCCATCGTGGTGAAAATTTTGAACTCAAGACCGGTTATCAATCTTGTAACCTCAAATCAATTCTACGGTTTTGAGCGGGATGATCCTCATGCTCATATTCGATGGTTTAACAAGATTGCATCTACCATCAAGTATAAGAATGTCCCTACCGAGGTCATTAGCTTCTTACATTCCCGTTTTCTCTTGAGGGCAAGCCGGTTTGGCTTGAAAACAACCCCTCAAGAATAGAGACATGGGAAGATCTAGTGAAGAAATTTGTGAATGAATTCTATCCACCTTCCAAAACCACGAGTCTAAAAATGAAATCATCAAGTTCACTCGAAGTTTGATGAACCCTTGATGAATCGTGGGATCGTTTCAAGGAATTGCTTCGCAAATGTCCTCACCACGGTTTCTCCGAGTTGATGCAACTCGATACTTTCTACAATGGAGTGAGTCAATCGATCAAGATTCTCTCAATTCCTCCGCGGGAGGAAATTTCCTAAACAAAACCATCAAAGAAGCTTTAGCGATCATCGAAAACAAGTCTAAAGTCCGCCCGCACGAAGCAAGCGGTTGTTTCCCAAGTCGGTGTTGGTCCTTCTTCTTCTTCATCGCCGCGTGAGTCAATCTAGCACCGATGCTAAGATTGATAAACTCACCAAGCTATCCAAGCTTTGGTTCTCTCAACCGTAAGAAAGTCTCTTTCCACAAACTTCACCTCCTCAAGTTAAGAAAGTGGAAGTCTGTGTTACTTGTGGTGGCCCCATGCTTATTACAACCGTATGGCCACCGATGGTAACCCTTTTGAAGCCAATGTTTGTGGGCGGGATGTCTAATCGGGAGGCAATCAATATCGTGCTCTCAGAGACCCGAACCACCGCCCTAACCACTACTGGACCTCCGGTTTCAATCAAAACCAAAACCGTAATCATAATCGAAATAGACCAAACCAAGGTTTTCAAAACCAAGGTCATTTCAATCCAAACAATGGTTTTCAAAATCGAATCAAAATTTCCAACATCAAGGAAATTTCAATAGAAACCAGTCGGGAAATTTCAACCTGTGGTATTTTCATGCAAACAATCAAGGAAATTTTCGAATCAAGGCCCTAATCCTAACAATAGAGGCGAATTTTCCTGTGCAAACTCAAGCCATTGTTCCAACTGGACCATCATCGATGATCTGTTGAAACAATTCATGAAATCCCAAGAGGAAATGAATCGGTTGTTGGTCACCAGATTTCGACATCAAGAAGTCTTTAAATGATCGACCCTCGGGCTCGTGTACTCTACCTAGCAACACGATCGCTAATCCGAGGCGATGCAAAGGCGATCACAACCAGTGGTGCTTCATATCTTGGACCCGCTATTCCTACTACCTCTTCTTCTTCTTCCCCCAAAGGTAGTGGAAAGTGAACCTCCGACACAATGGACCTATGACTCAATGCCTCCTCCACTGTGGCAATAAGTCAAGTTACCAAGGAAACAACGGACAAGGTGCATTATTCAAGCCCACGGCATCAGACACGTCCCACCTTCGGTTGTCCAACCTCAAGTGGTCCGAAACCCAAGTCAAATCAAGGAGTTGTTTTGAACCTCCCGTAGCTCTGTTGAGAATCGAATCCAAATCTTCTATTCCTTACCCTCACGCTTACATGAGCAAAGCTCCATGAAAAGCTAGTCATCAAATGGAAAAATTCTTTCAAATTTTCCAAGAACTTCACTTTGACATAAGCTTCGCGGATGCCATCATGTTAATGCCCAAGTTTGCATCTACTCGAAACACATGTTGAGCAACAAGGAAAAGCTATTTGAAATGGCTAAGACTCCTTTGAATGAGAATTGCTCATTGTTTTGTTAAAGAAGCTTCCCGAGAAGCTAGGAGATCCCGGAAAATTTCTTCTTCCTTGTGTTTTTCCGGGATGATTGAATGCTTTGCCCTCGCCGATCTTGGTGCAAGCATCAATCGATGTCGTATTCGATGTGGAAGAAACTGTCTCTTCCGAACTTATTCCTACCGCATGACTCTTGAGCTTGCGATCGTTCTATATCACGTCCTCTTGGCATCGCCGAGGATGTATTTGTAAAGTAGGAAAGTTCCATTTTCCACCGATTTTGTGGTTGTTGATTTCGATGTCGATCATCGGGTTCCTCTCATTGTTGGTCGAGGATTCACGAGAACCGGCCGTGCTCTTATCGATGTATTCGAGCAAGAAATCACTTTACGTGTGGGTAACGAAGTCATTACTTTTAACCTCGATCAAACTTCGAGGTACTCCTCAAATTATGACATCGAATCGCTTAATCGAGTCGATTTAATTGATATTGCTTGAGGAGTACTCTCAAGAGTTTCTTGGTTATCTTCATAATTACGTGAGTGGAGGTTCCACCACGCCTTCTCATCCTATCATTGCCGACTCTTCCCCTCTCACTCGCTTTGAGGGAGGTGACTTCCTTCCGGAAGAGATCGATGAATTTCGGTTATCGATGAATCAATTCCGCCGGAATTGATGGTGTTTATGATTCGGAGGAGATATTCTTTATCTTGAGCGGTTGCTTAATGAAGATCCATTACCTTCACTCCTCCGAAAGAAATCACAATTGAGGAAATCAAATCAAGACAATCATCTATCAAGAATTTCCCGAGGTTGAACTTAAGGACCTACCTCCTCATCTCGAGTATGCATTCTTGGAGGGTGATGATAAATTACCGTCATAATTGCTAAAGACTTGACCGAGGAGGAGAAAACTGCTCATAAAGGTCTTGAAGTCACACAAGCAAGCAATTGCTTGGAAACTCTCCGACATTAAGGGTATCAACCCCGAGTTTTGTACTCACAAAATCTTAATGGAGGATGACTTCAAACCAAAGATCCAACATCGAGGAGGGTGAATCCTAAGATTCATGAGGTTATCAAACAAGAGGTTCTCAAACTTCTTGATGCCGGTTTGATTTACCCGATCTCGATAGTCCTTGGGTTAGCCCAATTCATTGCGTTCCAAAAAGGGTGGCATTATTGTTGTCACGAATGAAGAAAACGAGTTAATTCCGACTCGATTGGTTACGGATGGCGTGTGTGTATTGACTATCGTAAGTTAAACGAAGCCACCCGTAAGACCATTTTCCTCACCCTTCATGGACCGGATGCTTGAGAGATTAGCGAGGAACAGTACTATTGTTTCCTTGATGGTTTCTCGAGTTACTTTCAGATCCCCATTGATCCGCCGGATCAAGAAAAGACCACATTCACCGCCCATACGGGACGCTTGCCTACATCGTATGCCTTTTGGCTTATGTAATGCTCCCGCACGCTCCAAAGATGTATGATGGCAATTTTCCACGACATGATCGGGAAACTATGGAGGTGTTTATGGATGACTTCTCGGTCATTGGGGACTCATTTCATACATGTCTCTCCACTTAGACAAAATGCTTAAAGGTGTGAAGACACCAATCTATGTCTAAACCGGGAGAAGAGCCATTTTATGGTCAAAGAAGGCATAGTCCTTGGCCATAAGATTTCCAAGAATGGGATTGAGGTAGATAGAGCAAAAGTTGATGTTATTGCTAAATTGCCTCATCCCACTACCGTCAAAGGTATTAGGAGTTTTCTAGGTCATGCCGGTTTTATCGTAGATTCATTCAAGATTTCTCTAAAATCGCTCGGCCTATGACCCATCTTCTCGAAAAGATGCTCCTTTTATCTTCTCTCCGAGTGCATCAAGCTTTTGAAACACTTAAGAAAAAGCTACGGAAGCACCCATTCTAGTTGCCCCGATCGATTTACCCTTTGAGCTCATGTGCGATGCAAGTGATTTTGCTATCGGTGCGGTCTTGGGGCAACGCAAAACCAAGCATTTTCACCGATCCACCACGCAAGCAAAACTATGATGAAGCTCAAACCCATTACACCACTACGTAAAAGAACTATTAGTCATGGTGTATGCGTTTGAGAAATTTCGCCATATCTTATATTGACCAAATGCGTGGTGTATACGGATCACTCGACCTCAAATATCTCTTTGCAAAACAAGATGCAAAGCCGAGATTGCTCCGTTGGGTTCTCCTCCTACAAGAATTTGATATCATTATTCGTGATAAAAAGGAGCCGAGAACACAGTTGCGATCATCTATCCCGATTAGAGAACCCTCACCAGATGTGTTCGAGAAAAGGAAATCAATGAAACATTTCCTCTCAAACACTCAATGTGGTTTCTTTTCGTGGAGATTCTTCTACCCCATGGTTTCTCGACTTTGCAAATTACCATGCGGGTAACTTTGTGGTGAAAGGATGTCGTCCCAACGGAAAAACAAATTGTTTAAGGATGTGAAACATTATTTCGGGACGACCCTACTTGTTTAAAATTTGTGCGGATCAAGTCATCGCGATGTGTATATGGTCGAAGCTATTGACATTCTCAAAGCTTGCCATTCGGACCTCTTGGGGACATCATAGCCCCAACTACACCGCCAAGAAGGTGTTTGATTCCGGATTCTATTGGCCCACGATCTATAAGGATGCCCATGAATTCGTCAAAACCCGTGACGCTTGTCAACGTCACGGGAATATCTCACAAAGGAATGAAATGCCGCAAAACGCCATTCAAGTGTGTGAGATTTTGACATCCGGGGCATTGACTTTATGGGGCCATTTCCTTCTTCCGTGGTAACAAATACATACTCGTGGCGTTGACTACTTGTCAAAATGGGTTGAAGCTAAAGCTTTACCCACCAACGATGCCCGAGTTGTTGTGAAATTCTTGAAATCTCTGTTTGCTAGGTTTGGAACTCCACGAGCCATAATCGGTGATCGTGGTACGCATTTCGCAATGACCAATTTGAAAGAGTCATGCAAAAGTATGGTGTAACTCACCGTCTATCTATCTGCGTACCACCCACAAACAAGTGGGCAAGTGGAAGTTTCTAACCGGGGATAAAGAATTCGGAGAGGACGGTTGGCGAAAACCGTGCCTCTTGGTCGGATAAGCTAGATGATGCACTCGGGCCTTCCGTGCGACTTACAAAACACCCATCGGTGCACTCCATACAAGCTTGTATACGGAAGGCGTGTCATCTACCGGTTGAGCTCGAGCACAAGGCATCTTGGGCCTTGAAGCATGCTAACTTTGATATTCGAGACGGTGGTGATCATCGAAATGTTCAAATGAATGAATTAAATGAACTCCGTGATCAAGCTTACGAGAACTCTTTGATCTATAAACAAAAGACAAAGAAGATTCATGACTCAAAATCAAGAACCGCGTTTTCAACGTTGGTGATCGAGTCCTTCTTTTCAATTCAAGATTGAAGATTTTCTCGAAAGCTCAAGTCCGTTGGTCCGGTCCATTTACTATCGCTAAGGTTTATCCTTATGGTACCATTGAGTTATCTCAACCCGATGGTCCTAATTTTAAAGTGAATGGTCATCGAGTGAAGCATTACTTTGGAGAGGACATTCCATCCATGGTTGTCCCGGACTTACAAACTTTCCCCATGAACCAATGAATGCGGGATCGAGTCAAGCTAGCGAATCGGGAATCAAAAACAAGAGCATGCCATATGGGTTCTCACCCATATTTACGTCTTCTCACCTCTTTCTACCACCCTAGTGTGGGGGGTTTCCCATGTTTTGTACATAAGTCTTCTACCAAAAAAAAAAAAAAAATCTTCTTTCTAAATAATGGCGTAGTATTTCCTTTTACGTTCTCGGTTTCGCATAACCACGGTACTTTGAATATTGAGGGCAATATTCATTTCTAGTGTGGGGATTCTCACGAATTTTATCATGTAAATATGCCGCCTAATTCCCCATTTTGGCCAAAATTTTTTTTGGAGTAAGTGTTCTACACTTACTCAATTGGTTATCGATCCGCCATGTCTCAGAAGACAAAAGGATTGGCTAATCCAGAGCAAACGGCTCTTGGTAAAGATATCTCAAATCCGTTTATGGCTTGCAATTTGCCCAAAATTGTATGGTATTCACCACCATATCCTAAAAGTGAAGAGTTGGCTAGCCCTCAAGATTATGGCTTGTGGTAAAGGCGTGGAAAAACCATAATTGGTAATCGACTCACCAAAGATAATGTTGATAATTTATCTAAGAGTTGGCTAGTCCGTATGGTACGGCTTCGGTAAAGACAAATCAAATCCGTTGAAAGTCGGTGGTTTGCTCAAAATCACATGGTTATCGGTGTACCATGGTTCTTACTTGAACTAAAACATTTGGCTACTCCGAAGTAATGGCTTTTGGTAAAGAGATTCAAAACCATTAAGTTTTTTCAAAAGATTGCTAGGGACTAGCAATAGTTTAGTGTGGGGATTGATGAGTATGTAAATACTCATCATTTTAGTCAATCTGAATCGCAAAACGTTTAAAATGCTCACAATGCATCAAAATATCGAAAATATTCCAAAATTGCATTTTATATGTTTCGGATGCAAAATGTTCAAAATCGATGAAAAATGAGCTAAGTTTGCGAATTGGCGCTTCAGTCCCCAAGTTTCAAAAGTTGTCAAAAACAGTCCACAGTACATAATTTCAAAAGATAAATCACCAAAGGTCCTTTTAAAATCATAAGTTGTCAAATTTAGTTCTTTGGTGAAAATATAAAAGTTTGAGAAAATTACAAGTTTAGTCCTTCAAGTTTGAAATTTGGCGAAATGGCCCTGAAATTAGAAATTGTCAAGTTTGGTCCCTACACTTTGAAGCTTGTCACTTTTAACCCTTGGATCAACTTTAATGAAATGGCGAAATCGGTCCTCTATTTTCGAAAATTACAACAAAGTCCTTGTCATTTAAACCTTTAAATACCATTTGGACCCTATCTTATGCCTTGGACCTGCCATAACCAAATTGGACCCTAGTTTTGAACCCTTACCCTTTAATATTAAAACCCGGTCAACACTAGTCAAACTGGTCAACAACCACTCAAACTAACCAACCCCGCCATCCCTTTCCCTCTTTCCTCCCCTGCCTCGCCCACCATTGTAACCACCCAGCTCACAATCTCACCTCCCTGTTCCCCCCACCTCCACCAAACTCCAAAAGCAATAAATGTACCCCTCCCACCATCTCAGTCCTGTCCCAACTGTTAAAAGGAAAATTTGGCGCCAAAATCCATTCAAAGGCCAGGATTGATTCAAGCCATCCAAGGGCTAAGAAAATTGTTGGGAATTCATCAGAGATGAGAGAGAAAGAGATTGGGATATAAAGAGAAGCATTGGGAAGCAAAGGGAGGAGTCTACTAGTTTTTTAAGTTTTATCAATGTCGTTTTATTATTAAAGTTTTTAAATAAGTGTAATATCTGTAATCCTTTGTTGTTTTGTATCAAACTCATGTTTAATCATCAATATAACTGCTTTTAAGCTTTAGTTTCAAAGTTTATATCAAATTCCTATTTTTGAGTTAATCGTTGAAAGTTTCCAATTCAAAACCTTATGTACAAGCTCTTAATAACTTGATTTCTCACTCAAACAAGCTTGTATAAGCTTATGAAAGCTTTGTATAAGCTCACATTCAAGGTTTAAGTAGTTTTGGGCATTGGTCAAAGAAAGTCAAACCGGGTCAATATGGCAATGGAAAGGGCAATGGTTGAAGCGGACATGGAATTGGGTTGATATTGAGCTAGGGTAGGGGTTTGGATAGGTTAGTGGTCCATTGGTTCATTGATTCAAGCCATAGTGGCTAAGGACACTTTGTAAGTTTGATTCAAGTTGTTTTGCTAAATCAGATTTGTAGTTACAATAAGCATCAAACCGCTTTTAGTAGTCGTATTTAGAATATATTAACTTAGTTTGATCATTTATTTTAGCTATTTAAGTGTTCATCTTAGTATTGATTACAAAACAGTCATTAAAGAGGTGTTTGGAATTGCTGATATTAATGTGTTAAAGGCTTATTCAGTGAGAAACTTTGGTTGTTTGTTGCTTGTTTAGTTCTAATAGACTCATTTTGGTCATAGTTTTGAGCTTGCTAACACCGAAAGTCAAATCTTAATCAAATCATCTTAAATCGCTAATCTGTTGGAATTTTGAAAACAAATCATTTGTTTTGTGTTCAAAAGACATAGATATAGGTTGCTTAAGTCTCATTTCAATCATTAACATCAATATCAGTCCTTAAATCAAGTTCAAAACTCAAAAAAGTCAAAGTTTCATTTTTTCATCAAAAGTCAAAAAGTTGCAAAAATCTGTTTTGAGCCAACTGAAAAGGATTTTTCTAGGATTCATTTTTGGGTCTTATTCTGTGAAACTTGTTGTTCTAAAAACTTCAACTGGTCTTATTTCTTGTCACCATTTTTGTGCAATTTTACAAATTTTTTACAAGCTCCAAACAGGCTTGTACTTTAGGTCTTAATTGCCTCAGCCAAACTCGACTTGTCGAGTTTTTCTCGCCTTGCGACTTGTGCATGTGGCTCATCAGAGCTTATCTAGGTCTATAATTTGGTTTACAAGATCTCAACCAGGTCTAGTATAGGTTCCAAGTTATTGTTTCTAATTTCTAGCTTATTTGATTGCTTATTTTGTGGCTGCAAGTTGGTACCCAAAACTGTTTTAGCTTATAAATTCAAATAAGCCAAATCTGTTGAGTTAGCAATTCAGTGACTATGGCTTGTTGATTCTTGTTGATTTTGAGTCCCTTTACCATATTGTAGCTTCTGTTCCAGTGTGGTGCTTGTTTGTGTTCACTTGGCTTATTAAAGTGCTTATTCATAAGCTCATTTCATAGCAGTTCTATAATCTCACACACAACCACCTGTTTTCCATTTTCCTTGATTCCTTGCATTATTTTAAGCTTAACTTGAATTTTTGATTTTTCCAAAGTCTTTGTTTAGTATTTTTCTTGATTTTAATTAGTTTTTAAGCATTTTTAATTAGTTTTTAATACAAAAATTCGTAAAAGGTTCAATAAAATAAGTTTTCATTTTTCTTAGGTTTAGATAAATATAAAAATAAAAAAGTAATTTTCCAGATTTTCATAGTTTATTTTGTAATTTTAGTAATTTAAGTAGTTTTAATAGTTTAAAATTCATAAAAATAGAAAATAATCGAAAAATACAAAATAGTTTTGAAAATTCTAGTTTGTTATTTTAGATTTTTCCAAGTCTAAATTTTATTTTTCTAGCTTTGTTTCATATTTTCTTGTATTTTAGGTTAATATTTAATAGTTAAAAATAGTTTTTAATTAGATAAATAGTTATAAAAATAATTTTCTTTTTCTAAATATTTTCTTTTATCATTAGGATTGTAAAAATATCATTTTCATATTTTTAGGGTTTATATTGTGTAAGTTTCACTTTTTAATTTGTACGCTACGTAGTTTTTAAACGTAAGTTTTAAGTTTTAAGTTTTAAACAAAAACATCATTTTAATTATAGTGATAGCGTTTATTTAATAGGTTTTATCTTTTTAATTTCCTTTAATTTGCATTTAAGCCATTGTAATTTGTTGGCTTTTATGTAGTTTTAATAATTCACAAATCCTTTTTCTGTTCAAATTCCTCGATGACTACACGTTCGATAATCCATTGCATAGCTCGCTGGGACATAACGACCCGGGGAGACTCTATACTCCTCAGATCTTCATTGCATTCGTTCCTGAGAAGTTTTAAGCTTGTTACGGTCTGCCATTCACAAGTGGCAGGCTTGTGTGATTCAGCTTGACTGTTTGGGAGCGCATCAATTATACTATATTATTTTCACTTCATTTCTTTCATTCACAAAACTAGATCAAAACTCTTCTCTTTTCTCTCAAAATATTCGGCAGCCAAGGACCAAAAGAAAGGATCATCTCCAAGTTTTCAAGACAAATTTTAATACACACTATTATCATTTGTTGCAAAGGTTTTGTAATACAAACCTCAAGTGATTAGGAAAAACCTTTTGTCCTTAAACCTCATCATATCACTAGTAAGCATTCATATTCATATTTTTATTTCATATTCATTTTATGGTCATATCATTTTATTTGAGAAACATGCAAGTCTCATGATGTTTATACCATTTTTAAGTTTTTTAAGTGTTATATATATATAATCCATCCTATAATTACTCCTTGTTATATATTAGTTTTGGTGATGTCTAGAAACCATGACACCCTAAGAAGGTGTATGGTAGGATTAGAATAGCTTCGAGTTGTTTTGAATGGGTTAGAATATGTTTGGTGCGAGAAAACTCATTTCGACAAGTTTAATAAAGGGTCTGTCCTTATTTTGAAAATCTGGAAAATCCGACAGAAGCAAAATATTTTGGGCTAGATATTTGGAAAATATACTTTAAAACGAAACCGTGGCGCTTGAACGGATTAAAACGAGTTATAACGAAGGAGATATGAATTTTTCAAGTTGGCGATTTAAAAATATAAATTTCGAAATTTCAGCAAGCAATACTTATTTTGTACGAGTCAAAAATGAAGCTTAGGTGTTGTAAAGTATGTCGACTTGTCAAAAATATGTTAGTATACTTTCCAAAATGTCCGACCGTTTGATTAACGGAGTTGTAATGAATTAAATACGTTTACTTAAACTTTGCCGAAAAACCATCCTTAAACTATATTTTGGGACATAAGTACCATACTTAACCTCTATTTTTCTTTATGTTCAAGACCTCTAGGATAGAAACTCATGTACTAAAACTTTGAGATTATCATACGAGCTTCCCAAAACCGTTGAGTTTGTTTCCTAACGCCGACGTGCACCATTTTACGACTAGCTTTTAGAGGCCGTTTTAGTCACTTTCATGAAAATTTCAATGACATTATTTTACGACGAAAAAGTTATATTCTCTTAATAAATCACTAAATGATTATCGTCGGATATCATTTCAACGTAAATACATGTGAAGTAATTCAAAAATGGTCAAGACGTTAAAAGATTATATTTTCGACGAGAAGTATTGTTTTCAAAAATTCATGAGTGGTATAAATATCATCCGAATTGCATGCATAACATTACATCATAACTTATTATGTATCATATCATTCATAATAGGTCAAGTTTAGTGACTCACGCTACATTTCGGTGTACTCACTTTTGCCATCGCATCATTGTCCAAGTGAGTCATAGCCCCTACTCTTTTAACTGTTTTGAATTACTTTTGGGGGAGATACATGCTCAACTATTTTTATGACATTCATGATAATTGCAACTACATGTTTAACTGAAATGAATGTTTAATCATACAAGGTAGCAATATTGTCATATTTAGAATTTCTATACGATTATCATTGAGCTGAATGTCTTGGGATTATCATTGAGCTGAATGTCTTGGGATTATTATTGAGCTAAATGTCTTGGGAACATCATTGAGCTAAATGTCTTGGGAACATCATTGAGCTAAATGTCTTGGGAACATCATTGAGCTGAATGTCTTGGGATTTTCATTGAACTAAATGTCTTGGTATAATTATGTCAAGTAACTATTGATACATAAAGTCATGCACTATTATGTGAATTCATTTGACATCATGTGTTTGAACATAAATTACACATATTTTGGCGGTGGGTTGTGAACACACAGTTGCAAGTTTTGTATGGGCGGAACTTGGGCCGAGTGGATTTACAATGCCTTTCTTTGCATAAACGATTTTGAAAGACTTTACATTTCAACTCAAACTCTATGAACTCACTCAACCTTTGTGTTGACACTTTTTAGCATGTTTTATCTCAGGTATCTAAGGCATTCACTTCATGGCATGCATGTGGACATATCATAGAGTCGCGGTGACGACGCGTCTCACTTGGGTTTTATGAACTTTAAAAACATCGTTTGACTTATAACAAACTTACTTTCCGCACATAGTAACTTTCATTTGGGACCTATACTTTGTAACTCTGATTATTTTATTAAATCAAACGATGTATTTTCCAAACGACACTTTAGGTCGTTTAATATAACTCTGATTGTGATGCTATGACAATCAATCCCGTGAATTCCATTCATTGTAAAGCAGTAATTTGGGGTGTGATGTAAGGTAAACCGTAGTATCAACATCGATAAGATCCCAAATACACTTTCCTTTCTCCGTGATGGTTCCATCATTACGGATTTTACAACTCTATGGTTTAAATCGAGAAATAGTTTCTTTCATGATTTTACAAAACCAAGAATAAACCGTAAGATAGATCCCGAAATGCACTTTACAATTTCCGGGATGTTTCCATTGTCACGGATTTTACAAGTCTATGATTTAAACCGAGAAATAGATTCTTTCATGGATTTTACAAAATCAAGACAAAACCGTAAACAATGTCGACTTGAATGTGTTTTGACAACTTTGGTTTCGGTGAATATCTGTTTTAGGGGAACATGCAACGATTCATTATTCAACATCATTAATATCATCAACCATCCAATAAACACTTTGGTAAACACATCATTCACGCATTCAGTCGGCTATTGCAGTGACAACATGGTGAAATAAACCCGATATTCCAAACTTGATCATGAAGTAAAATTCCCTAGAGTTGTTACTTAAACTTGTACTAATCCTTGTGAAGAAGAAACGATGTACCCAATGTACAAAACCTCTTGACGTATCCTCAATCATGAGACACCAAGTGATAGTTACGTTGTGGGTTAAGCGAGAAAGAATCACAATCGTAACTAAATAGCCAAGTCTTTATCACACTCTATGAATGCCCAAACAAGTCATCTTCGCGAAGGGTAGAAAGAAAGAAGACGAAATAAGTAAATTCGCCTCGAAAACCTCACTTCAAATCCAAGTAAGAAATACCAAATACACACAACCACGTAGTCAACTTCGTTCAATCCTCAATTCAAGCCGTGACGTAATATTCTCCGTGAAAGTGTATATACCAAAGTATCAAACCGCATATCACCTCAAATTTCATCAGCCAATCACATATCACAGCAGGTCTCATTATTAACAAATCACAACGTCAAACCTCGCATCATCACATCTCATCAAAAAATATCATTAAATTCAAGTTACACAAAATCCCATACAATCCAATTATGAGAAGCTCATAAGTCAATTACCCAAATCCAAGTCATCATATATATAGATACAGTCATCCAAACAGTGATTTACACCAAAGGTCTAAACTCATACAGAAACGAGTAAGATTAAGCAAACATTGTAACTCAAGTCCATGAATAGTCATCTCACGGCCCAATCTTAAAAGCATAACATTTGGTCCAAATGAGTTGAGGCCCATAGATCACATATTTCATGAAACAAAATTACACATGACCAAGCAAACTAACAAGCGGCTCGAGTATGAAAGTAGTGTTAGGTCACTAGTTTTACAAAACAAGTACAATAGAAAGAGATAGAGAGAAGATCGGATGAACAAGACACAAACCAATACGCGTAGGAATAAAAGAAGAGTTATGCGTGAGTATTGAAAGAGTGAATTGAACAACCAACCCTCAAGTGAGGGTTATACAAGAGTATTTATAGGAAGGGGAGCTAGAGCAACACTCCTACTCCCTTCCTTTCCTTAGTGGACATGGGCCTAAGCTCATGGGCCTTCTACATAAGCTTAAGCTAATAACAAACAAAAGGCCATAATTAAGCTAACTATTACATATGAATCACTAACACTTGATATAGGTTTAGGAGTGATTCCAACAATCTCCCCAAGTGTTTGTGATGAATGAATGTAAACGGTGAAGGTCTTGATGTAATAGTAGCTTTGACGTCTTCGACATTCTTCTTTCTTGTGAGAAGAATTGCCTTGATTTTAACAATCTCCCGGTGTAGAAATTGTTTTCTTTAAACAGTTTTGCTTTTACGTCATCTTTAACTTTGTTCTTTGATCATTGTTCTTTGTGATGGTAGTGATAGTATGTTGTTGTTATGCATCAAGTCTCGCCTCAGTGCCGCTTCGCTTCTCCAAAGTCTCCACGTCATTCTTCAACATGCTCACACGCTCTTTGACGTTGGATTTCGATCGATGAAGTTCTTTAAGTCTTTAACTTTGTAGATTCTTTGGCTTGACGAAGAATCATTCGACTTTGTGTTGATTTGAGATAGAACTTTCATTAGTGATGATGTTAGGAATTAGAAATTCCGGTATTAAAGAGTCGGTCAACTCTAGTATATGTAATCATTAGAAAGCTCGTAGTCATAGTTATTTTAAGTTAAGTAGTTTTAGTTAAGTAACACCGTGGAGGACTGACGGGTCTTTACCCACTGTATGCCCGATCCACGACCCGTTGTGTGGCGTTTTATTGTAAAACTATAAATACCCTCTACCTCCCAAGGTAGAGGGTTGGAGCTCATAATAATATTTCTTTCTCTCACTATAGTTCCCAACACTCTCCCTTTCTCTCACTAGAACTTTCTCTCTCTAACATACTCATACGCCTACTTTGATCATGGTTTAGAGTGTTTGTGAAATCCAAATATCCTACAATTGGTATCAAGAGCCATGGTTTGATCACTCATCTTTCATGCTCTTTGTTTTGGTGGATTTCATAAGGTTTTTGGTGTATTAAGGGTTTAGGAGAGTTTGATTCATTTGGAAAAATTCTAGTGGTAAAGTTTGAATTTTGCTTGTACTTTTGTGTTTAGGATCATCATATGTGGTTATGTTTTGAATTGGAAGGCTTAAATCATTGTGGTTTGGTTGTTTTGGATTGATAAAGTGGTTATTTGTGAAAAAGGACTAAGCGAGTTGAGTCTCGGACTTGTGTTTCTTCAAAGCGTGTTGCTTTGTTATTTAATGCGAGTTGGTACATGCGACTTAGCTGTTTAGCGAGTTGATACTTATGCGACTTGGGTTCTAAGCGAGTTGTTTCTTTAAGCGACTTGAGATCTAAAGCGACTTAGCTATTTAGCGAGTTGTAACGCTAGCGAGTTAATTTAAGCGACTTTGTGTTGCGAGTTGATACTAAAGCGAGTTGGCTATTTAGCGACTTGATTCATTAAGCGAGTTGACTGTGTTGCGAGTTGATGCTGATGCGACTTGGCTATTAAGCGAGTTGATTAATTAAGCGAGTTGTGTAGTTAGGTACTTATTCATTTAGGCTTGGTACTTTTTCGTGATACATTCTTACGGTTGTTCTTTTGGTTTAGTAAAATCCGTGAAAGAATCAATTTCCGGTTTAATCAAAGAATAGTAAAATCCGTAGAGCTTGAAACATGTCTACAAACGTTCCTACTATCATCTCCATCTGTTGTCGAGGATGTTCAAGCGGTGGTTCGGATACTCGTCCACCCATGCTTGATGTAATCGACTACGACTCTTGGGCTCAACGAATCGATTGTCTTGTCTTGGAAAAGAAAATGGGGTCAACATTCTCAAATCCATTAATGAAGGACCTTACCGAGTTGAGACTACTAGAGATGTACTTGATCTCTTGAAGATGGAACTCGATTTACGGAATGGATGGACCAAAGATGTATGATGAGCTTGATGATAAGGAGAAAAGAGATTCGATCTTGATCAATCACAACACCGAGGCAAAAGTCAGATGGGATAATGTCAAGATGCTTCTTTCGGCTCGAGCTAATCTGTGAAGACCGAGAATCACAGTTGTATGATGAATTTGAGAACTTCAAGATGAAACCGGATGAAAGTGTCTATGAGTACTATGTGAGATTTCATAAGTCGGTGAATGACATGAGGAACATCGAATGACTATGCCTAACATTCACCGAACTCAAAATTTATGAACAACATGAATCCCGAATGGCACAAGTTTGTCACCTCTGTGAAGCTCACTAAAGGATTGAAGAATACAAACTATGAGCAACTCTATGCCTTCCTCCTTCGAATGAGAGACATGCTATGTTTGAAAAATGATTCTCAATCGGTTCAAAACCAATCGGGAGAGACAAGCTCATCGAATGACTCAACTTCCTTCTACTCAAACATCGGAATCACAACCAAAGCCTCACAAGTCATACCCATGGGAATGGTAATCACAAACTCATTCCCGATCCTATGTTCAAACAAGTCGATCTTTGATGCACACGTGGGTAACATCATTAATCAACTAGCTCTTGATTAGTCAAAACATGAATTCTCTCCCACAAACCAACAACAACCTCGAGCGACATCTAACCCACACAATCAAGCTCTTGTAAAAGATGGGAGGATCGTGGTGCAACCAGCTCGGAAAGACAGTATGATCGGGAAGAGGTGGAGTGGTAGAGGTTATGTTGGTAATCGAAATCGAGGAAGGAATGGTAATCAAGGTCAAGCTAAGCCGATCAAATGTTATAAATGTGGTGGTGATGGACACATTGCAAGGAACCGCACATCTCCAAAACGTCCACGAATCTTGATTACTTGAGATAAGATCTTGCTTGTACAAGCTCGGGATAATGGTCTTGCTTTGGATGAAAAGGAATTGTTGTTTCTTCGAGGGCAATGCCAAGACCTATGATGCGAGATGTGGATGAGCGGCCTATTCGGAGATAGGTCACAATCATCGAATGCCTTTCAAGTCGGCGATTGTGATGCATACGACTGATGTGGATGATGGACCTCTCGCACACACAATCTTTATGGCTAGCATTTCTCCATTGGTTTCTCCCAAGGTCTCATCTTCACCACAAGTGGCCCATCCAAAGACAAACTCATCTCGAGGTATTAAAACTATACGATGATGATGATGTGCAAAAGATGCATGACAAAGTACAATCAATCGAAACTATTGAATCAAATATTGAAAATATGGGTAATATCAATGTTGTCCCATATGATCAATATGTGAAACAAAGTGAAAGTGAAGTTGTACCAAGTGATACATCTTCTGCGATCAACAATGACTTTGTTTTTGATGTATACACCGCATGTGCCCACGATGATTCGTAATTTCGAACTAAATGCCTATAAAGAACGTGTTGCTATTTATGAACAACGTGCAAAATTTGAGTTGACCACTCGTGAGTAGGAAATGGATGACCAAGAGCATACAATCATTAGAAAAGTAATTTTAGAGAAGAAGTATTAAAACAAGAGTTAAATTCCTTGCAAGAAAAGATTTCTAAAGCGCTAAGCAAAACAAGAACTTCAAGAAAATGTGAAAATGCTTAAGCAAGAATTTAATGCAAAGGAATCAAAACTCTTGAAAGATTTTTCTAATATGAAAATTTGAAAAACAAACTTGAAAACAAGTTGTACATACAAGGAACACCATTCATACTGCTCACATGATCACTAAGCATAGAGTCTTAAGCGATAAGCATAGTATTCCCCTTGTTGAGGAACCAAATCCAGAGGTCATTAAAAGGCTAGAAATGCTCATAAGATTCTTTATGATGGCAATGAAATCCTTAAACCTAGACAGAAACCTAGTTGCGTTGAGTGCACCGAGGAAGATAAGAAATCGATGAAGTCACTAGGAAAAGATGAACAAGAAATTAGATGATCCTAAATGTAAAGAGAAGAAAATAAAGATCACACCCCATGATTACAAGAAGGAAAACTGGATTTCCTTGAACATGTTTAAGCCTCGGACATTGTTGACTCCGAACAAGTTTTACGGAAAATGGATTTAGATAAGCGTAAAGTCGAAAATATTGTTGAAACAAACCCTCCCTTTGGAAAATGCCTAGAGCGATTGTGTATCCTCCTAATACACCAATGCATCTTGTTCCTAGAACAATTGCCACTAAAAGCAAAACCTTAATTAGCCAATATGTTATCTTTCAACTATTTGTTGATTTTGAGAAAACTTGCAAGAAAAGGATCACACCCACTGGTATAATCAAGGAGAAAGGGTTTTGAGCATATGAAAGAATGTTATTTAAGCGAGGTCATGCCTTTCTTTAAACTTCTAAAAGATCACTTTGAGAGTCTTAAAAGGGGATAGATCTTGATATTAAGGGAATGGAAAAGGAATTTGATGCAATGATAGTTGAGGTTAGTGACTATGAGCGAGCACTAAAATATAATGAGATTGAGAGGAAGAACTTGCATACACTAAATGAGAACACGATTTACGAATGTGTTGCTCAAGATGTGTTCTACATCGCTACTAACTGTTCTATTCTCGCTTCTCGATTCCATGAACTGTCATTTGCTTTGAAAGTCTCTCATGATCGTGTCATTGAGCTCGAAAAACTAATTACGAACTAAATGAGAAAATTGAACTGGATGATCACGACAATTTGGTTAAACATTTTTCTAAACTAGAAGTTGAGCATTTTAATTTACAACTAAAATATCAACATCTTAAAGAAAATGTCAAAACTTCAAATATCAAGACATCCTCGGATGCTCCGAGTTTGATGTAGTTTTCAAATTAACAAACGTGATGAATGATTCAAGCTCATTGCAACACGATCGAGAAAGTTGAAAGCCCAAATCTCTCAATTAAAGGGTCAAGCGAACAATGTGTCGGTCCCCAAATGCCTCCTCCTTTAGATTCTCGAATTCTCAAAACTTTCATCTTCAAAACTTAGTAAATGCTTTACAAAAGGAAAATGAGGTTTTCTTGAAGAAAATGAAAAGGTTAAACGTCATTTCAATGAATTATTTGAATCGATAAAGGTCACTCGTAACAAAAATAACGAAGCGGTAGGCTCGTTACAAAAAGAAATTGAGAATCTAAAGAGTCGGGTAAAAGGGAAGATGTCAATGACCAATTGGGAGAATAGTGTATCAAAGGTACATGTACGTAATAAATATGCTTTGTGCATGAAATATGTTCCTCCTCATCTTAGGAATAACAAACTTGCTATTCAAACATATTTCTCATACCTTAAGGACGACCTAGAATGTCTTCGTGAGATTGTAGAAGAGGATAAGTTAGAGAAACCGGATGATAATGCAATTGGCCATGCATGCTTATATGCCAAACGATCTCAAGAACTTCTAGAATGCCTAATTACAATATGCCCTAAAACCTTAGGTGAGCAAGTCAATCCCTTGATACCGTGTTCTATGCCTAGTGCCAAGCATGCAAGTCATTCAATGCCAAATATTATGAATGTGAACCCTAATGTGCCTTCAAGTAGTTCAGATTTCAAATCTGTTAGTGCTAAGAATGTGAACTCGAGTGTGCCCTCTAGGTGTTCAAATCCCAGCTATTCAAGTGTTAAAAAGTTAATCTTAGTGTGCTGCATGTAGCTCGGATCCCAACATCTAAGCAGTGAAGCAAATAGTAGCCAAACCAACTAATGTTCCCATTCCTCTACAGAGTAATCGGTGACATTAAAGCAAGCGGGTCAAAGTCTCAAGACAATACAAGGAAGGACACGACCTGCAAGCTAAGAATGTGCATTGGAAGAAAGTAGAAGAACAATCTAGGAACTTTAAGTTTGAACCGAATAAAACAAATCGTGTTGATTCTAGTATTTGCCATAGGCGTCTCGTAATTAATTGATTCGATACTACTTGCAAACCTTGTATTGATGTCTGCTTGAATTCGCTTTCTAATCATGAATGTGGTGTTAATGTTTTACCTAATGATGTTAATTGTCCATTAATATTGTTAATGCAAAATTCATGCTAAGAAGGCTAAAAGGCAAAAGCGAAAGAAAGTTAGAAAACAAAGGAAACCCACGGAAGAACATTTAGTAAGATAGGCTATTATTGGATACATTGGTCATAAGACTAATCAAACAAAGCCCACTAGAAAATGGATGCCTCTTGGTAGAACTATTCCTTTAAGAAGTGAGCACACTGTAAAGGGCTAATATAGACACTAGTCTCGCATCTATTCACAATGATTCCATTGCCTTATTTTCCGATATGAATGCTTCTATTTACGATGTGGGTGTTCGAACCGATGTTACTAACCAAATGGAACCCATTCTTGCATGGGGATCCCAATTATCCGATTATCCATTCTTGTGCGTGTTCAACCGCGGATCGTTCAAATCGCTTACGTGGTACCGGACTCAGTTTGTTCCAAGCATATGATTGGCGACCGGTCACGGCTCATGAACCGTGAGCAAATTCATCGGGACGATTAGATTCGGAATGATCATTTCGGTGCTATTATGGGTTATGGAGACTATGTTGTTGGCAAAAGTGTCATCTCTAGAGTATACTATGTAGAAGGTCTTGGTCACAACTTGTTCTCTGTTGGTCAATCTGCGATTACGATCTAGAAGTAGCCTTGAGAAAACATACCGCTTCGTTAGAGAACTTGATGGTAAGGAAATTTTAAGAGGTTCACGTGGTTCAAATCTATACACCATCTCTATCGAAGATATGATGAAGTCTTCACCAATTTGCTTGTTGTCAAAGGCTTCTAAAACAAAGTCATGGTTATGGCATCGTCGTCTCAATCACACGAACTTGGCACCATCAATGATCTCACCGAAAGGACTTAGTTGTAGGCTTACCTAGACTCAAGTATGAAAAGGATCATCTTTGTTCAAGATGTCAATTGGGAAAAAGCAAGAAGTATGCCCATAAACCCAAACCTACTAACTTTGTCACGAAGTTCTTCATATAATTCATATGGATTTATGCGGACCAATGAGAGTGCGAGAATATCTTTGGGAAGAAATATGTGTTAGTTGTGGTTGATGATTACTCTAGATTCACAGGTCAAGTTCTTGAGGACAAAGGATGAAACTCGATATCACCATCAAACTCATCAAGCAGTGCGGTTCGACTTAACAAAACCGTCGAATTATCCGAATGAGACAATGGGCCGAGTTTGTTAACAAACAACTTAGTGAATTTTATGAAAGCATTGGGATCGACCATCAAAGAAGTGTTCCACGAACTCCTCAACGAGCGGTGTAGTTGAAAGACGCAAATCGAACTCTTGTAGAAGCCGCTAGAACAATGCTTGATTTACTCAAAGGTTCCAATGTTTCTCGGGGTGAAGCTATTGCCACCGCATGCTACACACAAAATCGTTCCTCGATTCACACTTGTTCATGGAAAAACTCCATATGAACTTGTCCACAACGAAAACCTAATCTCTCTTCCTTCGTGTGTTTGGTGCATTGTGTTATCCAACTAATGAGGGTCAAGACTTAGGCAAACTTAGAGCTAAAGCGGACATTGGAGTTTTGTAGGGTATGCACCAAACAAAAGGGATACCGAATCGACAACAAAAGAACCCGAAATATCATGGAAACAATTCACGTTACGTTTGATGAGTCGACGGTCAAATGGCTCTGGACAATTCGATTCGGGACCCACACTTCAAAACAGTCCCATTGGTTCATCCCTTGTTCCAAACTCTTCTCATGAAACTCCATATGTACCTCCATCGAAGATGATTTAAAGAAATTGTTTGATCCTATGTTTGATGAACTTTATGATCCAAGTACTAATGAGGTGTTGATTCCTACAACAGAGGCTCATATTCACGTGAATGAAGTCAATCCCTCGGTCTCAATATCTTTAAGTCAAGAAGCGCTGCTGCGATCCTTGATCTCATCAACAAATCATCATTCTTCAAATGTACATCATGGAAATGTTTCGCATCAATGATGAAGTTAATCCTTTGCTACTCCTCGAAGATGCTCCATTTGAAAACATATTTGCTCCTCGAATCTTCATCGAAACCATCTTCTTGAGGAGACATCGACTCTGCTACTTCAGTCCCTCAACAACTACCACATGAACACCTCAGAAAATGGACTCACTATCATCCACTAGACAACATCATTGGAAATCCCTCTCGTCCTGTATCAACACGGAAACAACTTGCAACCGATGCCTTATGGTGCTTCTTCAACTCCATACTATCTAAGATCGAACCAAAAGATGTTAAAACCGCCATGAATAAAGATAGCTGGTTCAATGCAATGCAAGATGAAATTCATGAGTTTGATCGACTTGATGTATGGGAGTTAGTACCTGCACCAGACTATGCTATGATTATTGCTCTTAAATGGATCTTCAAAGTGAAACTTGATGAGCATGGTGATGTGTTGAAGAACAAGGCTCGATTAGTTGCTAAAGGATACCGTCAAGAGGAGGGTATTGAATTTGAAGAATCTTTTGCTCCAGTTGCTCGAATCGAGGCAATCGAATCTTTCGGCTAATCTTGCTAGTAAGAACATGGTAGTCTTCGGATGGATGTGAAGACGACATTTCGAACGGAGACCTTAAAGAAGTCGTCTCGTTAGCCAACCCGAAGGATTTGTAAATCAAGAGCATCCTACTCACGTTTATCGTTTGAAGAAGGCCCTTTACGGTTTAAAGCAAGCTCCAAGGGCATGGTATGATACATTTGTCAAATTTTCTTCTATCAACCGGATTTAGCAAAGGAGTAGTTGATCCAACATTGTTCACCGAAGTCGTGCAAACATTTAATTCATGTTCAAATTTATGTTGATGATATTATTTTTCCTCGCAGACCCAATGGAATGTGATCGTTTTCAAATGAAATGAGTTCAAAATTTCAAATGTCAATGAAGGGACAAATGTCATTTTCTTGGGATTACAAATTTCGCAAAGTCCGGAGGCATTTTCATAAATCAATCTAAATATGCAACCGAGATCTTAAAGAAATTTGGATTTGATTCAAGTGACCTGTTGACACTCCCATGATTGATCGAACCAAACTAGATGAGGACCACTCGGGGATCATGATTGACCAAACAAAATATCGTAGTATGATTGGATCCCGATGTACCTCACGACTAGTAGACCGACATCTTGTTCATTGTTTGCATGTGTGCTAGATACCGTGCTAAGCCTACTAAAAAGCACCTTGAAGCGATTAAGCGGGTCTTCGGTATCTCCAAGGAACCATCAATATGGGTCTTTGGTACCCGAAGGACACCGGCATGTCACTAACGACCTATGCGTATCTTGATCATGCAGGTGTCAAGATACTCGTCAAGTACATCCGGAGGTGCTCGGTTTTGGGTGATAAGCTTGTTAGTGGTCCTCAAAGAAGCAAATGAGTACTTCTATTTCCTCTACAGAGGTGAATACATAGCCATGTCATCTTGTTGTGCTCAAATCTTATGGATGAGATCTCAATTATCGACTATGGCTTTGAATTCAACAAAATCCCTCACATCTTGTGATAATAAAGTGCTATTGCTCTCTCATGCAACAACGTTCAACACTCAAGAGCAAAGCACATCGACATTCGACATCATTTCATCGGGAACAAGTGGAAAAAGGTGTGGTGGAACTCTATTTTGTGAGGTCTCGAATATCGGTTAGCGACATCTTCACCAAAGCTCTTCCAAGAGAACGTTTTGAGTTTATTCTTCCACGTCTTGGCCTGAAAAGCCTTCAACCAGAAACACTCAAACGTCTTCAGGAGGAACACGAGGAGTAAAGGTCTATCTTCATCTATCTCTTGTATATATCTATTCGGAAAAAAAAATACAAAATTATAAAACCTTCAAAAATCAAATAGAAAAATATAAAACCTTCAAAAAATCCATAAAAATTGAAAAATCTTGAAAAATTCCAAAAATATTGTCTTTTTGTCATGTTTTTCCTCGATTCGATAATATCTACGGTCTTTGTGATGTCATTCAAAGAATGACACGGGTCTTTAGATGTTGTTCGAATGTTTAAAAAAAAAAAAAAAAAAAAATGAGAGAAAGAAATGATGGTTTCTTCGTCATTTCGAGCAAGAACCCGCTTTTCAAAGAAAGAATAGAGCCATGCTTTTCATGTTTTCAAGATTTGAGAATTTGTTTGAACATTCATCAAAAGCCTTCTTATCAACCAAATTCCATGCTCGATTCTATTAACATGTTATCTCGAAAACAAATTGTTTTGAAAAATAACTCGAACTCTATCTTTGATAATCATCTGGACTTATTTGTAAAATATCAATCTCTCAATCAACAACCTATGTCATTGATTGAGGGGGAGAATGATTTCAATTAAATTAAAAAGTTATTTGACATTAAACTGTTTTCAAAAGATATTCATGCATGTTTTACCAATGGAGTTTAAAGTTTTTAAAATCCGATCCTTATCAGTCAAAACGCTTTCATAATCAAGACAAAATTCCCCTTAAAAGCTTTCAAAATCAATTTAAATCAATAAGAGATCACAAATTTCAAATGAGTTGATAATTGTGATCGGGGGAGAATGTGTGATTTAAATTGGATTTAAACTGATAATTCGGTAAATGGTTTTATAAGGATGTACATGCTATCCTTCCCACATGTGGCAAACGATTTCAAATTTTCCATGCACATGTTGAGGGGGAGCATCTATCTTAAACCTATGATTTGAAACGTGATTACTTATCTCATCGTGCGGGTTCCCTCTAGTATGTGCAAAACTCTTTTCAAATCTCGAGGCACATATTGAGGGGAGCAAACGTATGAAAACCTCATCCTACCGGAAATGCTTTATCTACTTGATTCGATTAGGAAGTGATGTTGATATCTTTTAGAAAATGGTAATCAAAGAAGTTAATACTTCCTCTTGCCTCCGTGTGCAAAACAATTTCAAACATTTGATGCACATGTTGAGGGGAGCACTTGTTCTAAAATATCAAAAACAATTCGGTACAAAATGTTTTGATAATATATCACAAGTATCCGGATTGATTTTCAAATGGTTTTCAATTGGTTCCAATGGCGGATGAACAATACCAAATTGACCGACCAACTTTACTTTATATACGGTGATATAAGGAAGATAAGGTTAGGTATGTGTTCCCATGATCCGCCGAGCAGGAGGGATCTACCGGGACTATCCACTAGTTAATGTAGAGTCCTTAGGTATGATGATTAAAGGAGAAAAATGAGATATGGGAAGAGTGCGGACTAAGACCGAGCTAGTCTTGGAACAAACCCAACAAAGTTCTAGCTATGAAGTCTCGGTAAGCATGAAGGGTTGAAGAATTAAAAGAATTGAATGAGAAAAGGGTGAAAACAAATAGCCCTCCATATATTCAACTTTAGAATGAAACCGGGTTCAATTCATATGCTCGATGGTAACATCGGTATTGAAGACAAGACGTCATGGACCCGGTGGCGCTTGCGCACTTCAACTTTCCAAACCACTCAAGTTCCTCTTAAAAGGACTTGTTTCATTCTCACGGGAACCAACATTATCTATCGACTTTCTCTTAGAGATTGTTGATATTGAAGAAGGAGACCCTCTCCCTAGTCTCCCAAGACAGAACCAAATTTGCACATATTGAGTCTAGAGCCACGAGATCATCAATAAATCTCATTAGGACACCTTCAATGAAGACTCTCTGTTTCACACAATGTGGAAAGAGATTATATCTTGAGTCCTCGCATTATCCTTGTGGTATTGCCGGAACATCCGAGTGATGTGTAAACATATTCACAATGAAGATGGAAAGCCTTCGGAGCCAACATCAAACAAGCTCACGGTAGGTGGCATGTGAGATCTATTATATAGATCAACCATGTGACAACCGAGCGAAAATAATGGGAGATTCAATCTCTTGAATCAATCTGGTTCGGTTATGGATTGACGGATACCTTTGAAAAACCGGTCTTTGTGCTTAAAATCTCTTTCTTTAGCACATCGACCGTGTACTAATTTTTCATATCAAAGGTGTTTTTATGATTGATAATTGATTTTCAAGAAAACCTTCGTTGTATTGCAAAAACAATTTCTATTGAGCAATACACGATTGTTTTTCAAATCTCTTTCATCAATCGGTGGACTTAAATTATTTGGTTCACTCACTCCGTGTTGTCTTCTTTGAGACGTTCGGTTTGAGAACGACTTGAGCAACATGAAACCTGTCAAGGAAATTCTTGAATTATACGTGATCACAGGCGATACTTGTCTCGATCAACGGGGAACCGTGGGCGTGTACCTCAAATTCAACTAAAGTGGTCAAAGACACTTTTGTACGCTTTATTGCTAATTGTTGTATGCGTGTGCCCGACGTTTGCGTTAATCGAATGAAGCGGTCAATCCATAGCCGCATGTTCACACAATACATTCATCTCTCAAGAAATCATGATAAGTGCATCAATGACTCGATATTTTCACTCCATGCTTACGCTACTGCGCCAATATCATGAATCAACGAAAGCTTCCGCTACTCGATGAAAAGATATCATGATCCGAATGTGAGCATGTCGGTCCGAAAGTCACAACATCACGAATACCAACACCACAATGGTTGTCTCGGAGATCTTTGTTGGTGATGATCTCAAAAGTCGGCTCAAAATTATTATCACGTGGATCAAGAAAAGACCTCCACTTAGATTAACCAAACATGCAATGAGAAGAATCAATGACTACGAGCTTGAGCAAAGTGCTACATCAAGAATGCAAGAACAATTTTATTGTAATATCTGTTTGTATTCTATGTAATTTTAGTATATGTTTGAGGTGACCTCCTTTGGGGAGATTGTTAGGAATTAGAAATTCCGTGTATTAAAGAGTCGGTCACCTCAAGTATATGTAATCGTTAAAAGCTCGTAGTCATAGTTATTTTAAGTTAAGTAGTTTTAGTTAAGTAACACCGTGGAGGACGGACGGTCTTTACCCACCAGATGCACGATCCACGACCCGTTGTGTGGTGTTTTATTGTAAAATATAAATACCCTCTACCTCCCAAGGTAGAGGGTTGGAGCTCATAATAATATTTCTTTCTCTCACTATAGTTCCCAACTCTCCCTTTCTCTCACTAGAACTTTCTCTCTCTAACATACTCATACGCCTACTTTGATCATGGTTTAGAGTGTTTGTGAAATCCAAATATCCTCATGATGATGTTGGCATGAGCATGTGAAGAATCTGACGATCGTTCCGCTCCGAGCTTCCATAAGAAGTAAACATGAAAACGGTTAGTAATAAGCGGATTAAGCACTTACAAGTTTGAACTTCGAGTGTTAACGACATAGTGTGAAAACACAACTCTAATTCTTACAAAGGCCGTTCTCGAACTGAGTCCCACAAGTGAGATAACGCGATGTACCAAAGTACACCTCTGAGTTCGGATGAGTCGCCGAGGTACACCAAGCATCACCTCATATTCAGACCGTTTGAGACACACTAAGCATAATCCACGGGAGTTACCGGTGACTGCTTTATCGTGGTCGTTTGATGTTTTGATGAATCTCGTGGCTCTAGACTTAAAGTGCATTTTAGTTTTCTGGCGGAGACTAGGAGAGGGTCTCCTTTTCAATATCAACAATCTCTAAGAGAAAGCCGATAGATTATGTAGGGTTCCTGTGAGAATGAAACAAGCTTCTTTGAGAGAAACTTGAGTGGCTAAGAAGGTTTAGTGCATGCGCCACTGGGTCCATGACCGTAACACCCCAAAATAATGGTTTGCGTGAGTAAGTCTTATCGGGTATTACTCGATTGGTACCACAAAACAATGTATAGAACAACGGTTTAACTTAAAATCTTATTTCATAAAGATTGATATTTATATCTCTCAGAATGTATATTGTAGAATGTAGGCCAATAAAAGAATTAAAGTGGTCCCCAAGTTATATCAGAGTCTTCTATAACAATGCCATGCCAATGCCCAAGCGCCTCCAAAGTTTAGCTATCGCCTGCAATCCTAAAAATGCATGCTAAAAGTGTCAACACAAAGTTTGATGAGTTCACAGGTTTTTAGTACACAAGTAGTTTCCAAAACAGGAAAATCAATTGGTTGACAAAGTTTCAAAGGGTCCATTTTGTATGCAAGCGTTCATGGCATAAAGGTTCCACTACTTAAGCCGATTCACCAGTATACATTGCCCTACGTGCAACATGCTCTAACCTAGCATGAGAAGGTGATTCTATGCACTCGGTTAGTAGAGTGAGGGTTGGCTCGCCCTAAATAGCGCTATCCATAGACATCAACGGCTCGTCCCGTCGGTGGGAAGGAGTTAATAAGTAGTGTAGTACCGGGGGACTTTACGATCGTATATATATATATATATATATATAGGCGCCAAACATAAGCATACATACCAGGTTTACAAGATGCAGTGAGCATAGCTCGATAAATTGAATCGATTCGAGAAATCCATAATTTCATGAATGCACAACCAATTTAGTTTTAAGTAATCATAGCATGCTTTTCACCCCAAAAGAGTAAAACAGTAAAATGGGGCTGTGAAACTCACCTTAGTCCGAAGAAATGTAAGAATCACAACTAACACAACTGGCATCGAGAAAAGTATCACAGTAGTATCACAATGTAGTAACGTACAACGATACAAGAGTACCGACATAACGGTATGTCATTGGCACAACCTAATAGTATATGGATTATCTCAGAATACGTATCGTAAAGTAAATAAGTTTTCAAGAGATGATATGTTTTAGTTTTTGTGGAATACTCGTATTGATAATTATAAGAGTTTATTGTCATAAATTGTAAGAAAAGTTTAGTATCATCATTCGTGTGGTGGTTTGAAGGTCTAGACTCAAAACACATATCAAATATAAAATATATATTACCCGATGAAAGGAAAATAAACATGTAAGGATCAATAGTAATTAAGTGAGATATAAGTAATTAGTTAAGTTTAATTAATAACTAGTCCTTAGAAGTTTAACTTATATTTATTGGTTATCGCTTTGTAGTTCGTTAATAGTCCAATAGGCGATTGCCCAATATCTTAAGTCCAATATCTCAAATCTATCACGAGAATAATGATCCAACATGTCCAAAAGAATGTCCAATTATATAGTCCAAATAATATTAACTCGTTCGTTTAATATGTCAAAGTCCGATAAGTATTCAATAAGTAGTCAAAGTAAGTTCAACGTAAGTCCAGTAGTCCAATATGTGTCAAATTGTCCAATGGATATATATAGCTCGTCATAATATGTTCAGTCCGTTAAGAGTTATAAGTCAGTCCAACGTATTTAATTGTATCAGCCCATTAATAATTTATATCAGGTTTAAATTTATAAATTTATATGTTGGACCGAATCCAAAACAAAAGCGCAAACATTTAGACATATGCAACTTACCAATGCCCTTGGCATTTGATGTATAGTCAAGACTGGACAAGGCAAGCCAAGATCTCCCGACACTTTGGTGTCTAGAGTCGAGGCACACAAGCACCACTTAACTAAATCAAACTACGACATATTTATTTTGCAAAAACAAATCAACTACACTTTTATTATTTTTGTTAAACCATTATACAAATAAACATTTTGTCAAACCAATTGCAATTAAACATACTCGACTCCATATAGATTCCTAAATACAAACGAACCAAATCACACCAATTTAGTGGTTTCCTTAGCTGGACTAAATGTATGACATGCAACCAACACCATCTCGTGGTTACTCTTGACTCGTACGACACATGACCACAAACAAACTCATGCCTAGAATCTGTCACCATAGTGCCTCATACAATTGATCAAAACTGAAGTTTAAACCAAATCTACTTACATGTATATACGCATAACAAGTCAATTTGCAAGCAATTAAATCGAACCCGTGAGCCTATACGGGTCACGACTTACACCCTCTCGTCTTTCTGTTTGCAACCAAGACCGAACACAAACACTCTTGGGGGGCTGGTGGCTGTACCTAGCTGAAATACAAACCAGACGCACCCTATATGGGGCTGCTATGACACGCAACAAACACCCTTTTGGGTGGGTTGCGACAGCATGCAACAACACTTAAGCGCACCCTATATGGGGCTGCTATGTAGGTCGAGACAAATAAACCAAGCACACCTTTTGGTGCTTCTCCTGGTTTGAACAAGAACAACAAACAAGTACACCCCTTTCTGGGTGGTTGTGACAACGAGCAGACAAACACCCCTTTGAGGGTTGTTGTTGTTAGTCGATGCAAAGACAAACACCCCTTGGGCTGTCATACGCAAGGGAAAACACCCTCTTGGTGTCTTGTTGACCCAAAATAATTCAAGCACCTCCAAGTCAGTTTCAGATAAGCATATCATAAGCACCTTAACGTCGCGTTGAACCAGTAACCAAAACAAGCAAACCACCCTCTTGGGTGTTGCTTTCGCGACCCAAGGACCAAGGCAAACAAGCCAAATGCCCCTCTTGGGGCTGTGATACGCACAAACAAACACTCCTTTAAGTTCTGTGTGCATCGAAACAACACCATCACAATGAGCTATAAAGCTTATTACAATTCATCATTCAAAACTTAAAAATGAGTTCATATAATTTTAGAATAAGCAAACCTCAAACCCTTAACCGGGGTTCATATTAGACCCGAGACCACACATTTTTGACCCAAACCCAAACGTGGGTTGACCCACTGACCTGACTCAAAATACATCCTTAACACCACTTTGTTGATTAACACCACATGAATGAATTAGAAAGATGATTTAAAAATCTCGTTTTGATTCCACGAAAACCTTACAAATCCCTTTTATATTCTTATAAAAATAAAGGAAATAATTAGGATGGTTTTGATGGTGTTTACCCTACCAATCGAGAAGGAAGGTGGTGGTAGCGTGAGACAACGGTGAGGGTGTGGTAGGTGGCTGAGTGGTGGCGAGGTGATGGTGATTGGCTAAGGTGGCGTCACATGAACAAACACACCCTACAACCCTTGAACTCAATCCTTAAACAAACATACCCTTGGCTCCTCTTGATGGTGATAGTCGTGATGATGATGGCGGTGTGAGGTGGGTGATGGGCGGCTGCTCTGTGGTGATGTGAAGTGGTGATATCCGAGAGAGAGTGGGGAAGAGATGAAGAGTTATCTCTTTTCTTTTTTTTTTTTGTTTATAAAATGAGAGGAAGAAACAGATATGTATAATGTGAGAATTTTTGATGGCGGTTTGGTAAAAAGAAAATAGGGCGGTTCGTGTAAAAAAATATATATATATTGGTTTGTCTTAACTATTAAAGATACAACGGTTATTTGGTTGTAGTTTGATCCCGATAATTACAAATGTTAGGTTCTTAAGTTGCGAAACTTAATATCGTGTAAGGGAAAAAATATAAAGTTTATAAAAATGTTAAAAATTATTAATATACTTAATTATAAAAACTGAGCCGTGGATTATCGAAGTGTTTAAACGTTATTCAAACTAAAACAAGTTTAAAGTGATATTAAATGGAAGTTAATAGCAAATTTAATAACCTGAAAAGTTTCATTAAAACTCTTATAAATGGCAAACATTTTGTTTGAACGTTAAATAATCGTACGTTAACGAAAACGTAAAGTGGTAAATGAAAGTTGAAAAATTTTATACTTGACGTATAAAAAAGTTTATTTGAAAAAACATAAGTCATGTTGGTGTCGGTGAGCATGTTTATTGGGAATGTGAGTCATGTCACATTTCTTGGTTGTTGTGATCAGATAAACTGATAATGTTTTAAGAAGAATTAACGGATGAGCATTATTTCGTTAGAATATTATATTAATTTAATACAAGGTGAACTTTGCTGGTGGTTACAATGACGACTTTTAATCTTTAATACCGGCGTCATTAAGTGACAACCAGTAGCATATGAATTGAACCCGGTGTCTGCCCTAAGTTGAATACTTTGGAGGGCTATTTCTTTTCACCCTTTTCTTTGCATTTCGTTTTAATTCTTCAACTCCTTCTTTCTCCGATTCTCATTTTCTCCTTTTTATAATCGTACCTAAGGACTTCTAAGTACTAACTATTTGTGATGTCCTTGGGTAGATCCCTCCGACTCTGGCGGATCATAGGACAGTTATTCCTAACCTTAGTCACCTTATAACTCCATGACTAACCTATGTTGCCATAAAACCAATTTTCAAGAAAATCTCTCACAGTGTTATGATTGTAAAACATTTTGTACCACAAGAAGAGTTTGATCTTTTGAAATACTCCCCTCCACATGTGCTTAAGAGTTTTTACGGAAATCGCACAGTGAGGAAAGAGCGCGACTTTATGAATTGATCAACTCAAGATAGACAATCCCCATGAGACACGGTTACGTTGCATAGTTAAAGAGTTACATTGTCGACTTTTAGGTGACAACTAGCTCTAATAACTACCTTGAAGGTGTAGAAAACCTCGAAGGTTGTCAAACCCATCGAGTTCATGTCTACCAAGAGTTTCTCGAATGGTACATTCTACTCGGACAAGTCCTTTCGAGAAACGTTTACATTACTAGCGAACTAGGTTGAAATTATTACCCGTCCGGACAAGTCTTTTCGAGTTACTAACGATTAAGTATCGTCAATTCGTTGGTTAAGTCTATGGCACAAAGATTCATTTGCATTTACACAACATATTTCTTATCACATAATTTTCTCCCCTCAAAATGGCATATAAAATGTTATTTTGATAAGTTGAAATAAATATGACCATTTCGAGTGTTGGGAAGAGTGACACAAAGAACATTTTGGTGAACAAAGTTTTAACTCAAATACTCCCCTCAACAGGGTGATATAAGCGGTTGAGGTTTTGAAAACATACGGGAAGTACTTGTTCTTTTGAGTAAAACCTTTGAAAAAATGAAAGGTTTGATAAGGTTTACTCAAATTTAAAAGCTTTCGCTCCTTTTATAAGGATTGTGGCAGGCGTACCACAAGGTCCTTTCATTACAAAACGGGTTGTACATTTATTATGTGTGCACAAGCCATTGTCATAATTAATCACACATCCAAAATATTATGAAATAGAAGCGGTTCAAGGGTACCGAAGTCCATCAATGTTTCCGGGAATGCTGACTGGCGTTGATAGCCGGCGAGAGCAATCTTGGGACGACCGCCTACAAAGCTCTCGAGTTACGAGGCGGTCTCATCGATACAACCTTTCATCAATCTTTCGATGATCCTCCTCACATCCGTCTTTCCTTGGAATTCCATTGCTTTTATGACCCAATACCTTCATGAATATCCTTCAACCTATAAGCCAATCCGTCCCTAACCTTCTTCAATGTGTGATCCCCAAACTTGTGAAGATCTCTACACGCCATCAAGCGATTGCGATGTGTTTCACTAATGTAAACCACTCCGAATGGTTGGTGATGAGTGTGTGTTGTGAAAGTGGTTAATTTCGGGAAGATCTAGGCGAGGTGGAGTGAAGTTGACACGGTGCGATATGATTCAACCGCAAGTCGGAGATCTTCTACATATTCTTTGATGACTATGCTTGATGAAGATAAGCAAGGACTTGATGAATTCACGTTGTACTTGATTGAAAATTGTCTCATGCGACCACATACTTTGGCAAGGTACATGTCTTCAATGCCGTTGATAGACAAATTCTCAATGTCCGCTTCAGAGAATGCACAATCCCTTTCATCTTGCCTTTTGACCACGATATTCTTGAGGAAAGTGTAGTCCCATTTAGGCGAAAGATCAACATGTTTAATGGCCACGATTGCTTTAGTCTTGAACACTTCATGTTGAGACTTACGAACTGGCGACACGTAGTAGATTCGTCGGCGTTACGGCCAATGGTGAATCCCATATAATGTATCACGGTCATATACTTCCACATTGTTGGAGAACATGTGGTTAGCCCTTTCCTCGATGGCTATGCGGTTAGAGTATATGGCTACCGGAATGGAAGTGTCGAGATGTAGCGTATTTCCTTGAACCATCGCCACCGTGTAGAAGAAATTCCAAGTCTTTGTTGAAGAAATATCGGAATGGAATCCTAGGTGATCTGGTTTGCCAATTGTTGGTAGAGGTTTTGACCATCGGTGTAATATGGAGGGTTGTCCGTTTGGTGAAGTCGATGTTTGCTTATGGGTTAAGCCAATCCATGTTATTAGACATAGCTCGTGCTATATTATCAAGGTGATACTCAACTTCAATAGCACTTTCCGAGCTGTCTTTTAGAAGTTGAAATGCTTCATTCTAGATTCGCTTCAACTCGGTTTCGTCATCTTCTTCACACGGAATTTTTCTTGTAGTAGTTTCGCATGCTCCAATGTACTACATTCTAGAACCTCTTGACCTTCATTTGGGTAGGAGTGGAATCAACAAGCTTGAGAACCATTCAAATTGATATCATCCTCGTCTAGCCATGATAAGGCGTCGGTCATAGGCGCCTTTATCTTCTTCTTCTTTGGCCTGAGGAGGATTACGGTTTCTTGGCGTGTCGGGAGAGATGGGTTGTTGTTGGGGCTCGAGACTTCTTCATCGTCACCACTCGTATACTCAAAGTGATCACCGGTTTTACGAGTGCGGGGTGGTAACTCGGAATCTTGAGGTTTTCGATAGAAGAGCGAGGAGGAGATCTTTGTTGGTGGAGTCTGTTTGGGTGGAGATTGCATAGAAGATGATTCACGAGACTTCTTTGGGCGTTTGGGCTCGTTGTCCTTATCCTTATCCTTGTCATCATCGTCTCTTGGGCGTTTCGACCTTCGACTTCTACTGCATCTTGATTTGAGTTGATATTCGGCAATGCTTCAAGCAATTTACCTTCGTGAGAGGCAAGTGTTGCGGATCATTTGGACATTTGAGCTACCAGCCGTTCAACTAACTCGACATTTGAGAACATTATAGGATCAAGCGGATTGATGTTCACGTGCATTGGTGTTGATTTCATAGTGCGCTTGGCGGATGAAGTAGATTCGGATAGAGTTGTTTGGTGAACAACTCCTTTGTAACTTTAGGAACAAAGTCAAGAAGGTACTTGTGAGTGTAACCTTTGATCATTTCGTCCATTTTCCTTGAAGATCATCTTTCATGAGCTTACGAACATACTCCTTTCAACTTTCATCTCGTCATTCTCGTCATGAAGATATTGTATCGATCGTGAAGAAAATCATTTTCTTGTAGAGCACGTCTTTCTTTCGACTGTTTGACCGCTTTAACGATTCGTGTCTTAGCTTGAGAAATCCAAGATGCGGTTGGCTTCTTCACCGATTTGGATGTTGATTTGGTTGATCTTTTTATGGTGGTGGTGAGGGTGAGAAGATGAATTCGATGATGATGAGATGTGAGGAGACTCCGGTCCTTTGGTGGTTCGAAGTTTTCTCCTTAGAGCGTGTAGGACTATCCGGAAGGAACTTATCATAATCAACATCTTTATCTTTCTCGGACTTTTCGGTTTACGTTCTTCAATGTCATACTGGTAGAATCTTCCACGCGCTTTTGTTGTTGCTCCAAATTGGTGGCACCGGTTCCTTATCGGGTCGATTAACGCATCGGGATCGGTGTAGTTTGAACTTCACCACTTGACCCTCGGGGCCACCCATTTGATCCTTAGCAAATTCTTTCATAGCGTGTTGGAGTCTAAGGAATTTGAACTTCCTCCGTGTCGGTTTCAATGGCTCTTCTTCGAGCTTTCCTCTTCGTGCTCAATCACCGAGTCTTCCTTTGCATGTATCTGCTGGTGGACTTGGAGGTTTAGGTACCATTGTAGTGTCATCTTTAGCTGTTTCAGAGTAGAAAATCTCTTCATCTGATGCAGTACCCTCCGAGTCCTCGTCCGTTAGCTTTCTTTGTGGTCCAAGCTTTGGAATGGGAATAGGAACAGGTTCCTTAGAAGGAACTTTCCTTTTTCATGGAGGATTTCTCTTGGGAAACTTCCTCTGACTCTCGATGCTTGCAAGACTCCTGCACTCCTCTTATAGTTCTCCTTGTAGGTGTACGGAAGATTTTTCATCGAGAAAACCAACTTTGTTCTCTTTCACGACTACCAAATATCTTTTATAAGAATAGAGTCGTTTGAGTTCATCGAGAGAAGGAGATCCGCAACCACAACACCTTGTTTCTTGGTAGTTGACTCCTTAAATCGATCATTATAGTGGGTTCGGACAACACGTCAAGATTGTCGGGGTCATTGATTCTCTTGGGGATATCGAATTGAGTCCAAGAGCTCTTTGGATCAACAGTTTTGTGTATATGATATAAGGAATCTTTGAGCCAAGCTTTTGAGGAAGGTCATCATGTCATCCCATATCGAGCTTCAATTTCGATGTGTTTCATGTTGATCGAGCCCAAAGATTTGCGGTTCCACGAGCTTGGGATGCTCATAGCCACCGCCACGCGACCGAAGCAGATTTTGTGATGATGATATAAAGGGTTCTCCAAGGTGAGGAATGTTTTTAAGATCCACGTGTGAATTCTTAGCGATAATTCACGAGGCTTCGTCATACCCAATATCAATCAATAATTGCGAACCGTCTCTTGATGAGTGCGGTAGAGTATTCATTGGTATGATGTCGGGAATGAGGAGAACAGCCGTAAGTCGGCAGGAGTGATGGTGATTTGCTTGTGATTGAGCATCACCGTCACGACATTTTGACCTTTGATCATCTGCATAGTATTCCGTAATTGCTGTATGTAGATCCGGAGCGATGGCGAGTTGGTGAGCATGTTCGATAGGGATGATTCTTGAAATATCCACCGCAATGAGACAAGAAGATTCCGAGCGGTGAGAGTTTCAAAGTCAACTCGAGATTGTTCTTTCCAATCTTCATTGGATAGCCATGCGGAAGATATCGACAATGGTGAGAACGTTTGGTGCATCCACATTCATTTGAGCTTCCATGTCGTGATTCGAAACATATTTAGCCAAAGAACCAACATATCGAAAGACATAATGTTAGTCAACCGATGGTTTTATTGTCTAAGTATTGAATGTGATGTGTCAATGATTATTCTGAGTCCAAAATCACTTGTTTGTTCAATAGTCTAATGGAGTCGTGATAAGTTTCGTGAGTTAGTTAACTTTAAGTTTTAAAGTTTATGTTATCACTTATTTTTCACAACATATTAAGCGTATAAGCTTATTAGTCATATTATTGGTTTCGTGACGTTATGATTTATTCATTTACAAGTTTGCACGCGTAACAATTCATAATGGAGGTTTGATCAAGGCTTAGGCGTAGAAATGGTAGCTTATGCGTAAGCGGAGAGATATCTGCGTGAGACGCAAGCTTATGCGTGGGATCCTTACTTACAGCGTAAGAAATATTACGCGTGAAAAAGGGACCTTATGCGTAAAGCTTACGGCGTATGCGTATATACAACCTTACGCGTAAGGCTTACTCGTAAGAGTAGACCTTATCTTGTGAGAGGTCATGTTTACGCATATCCTTCACAGGATACGCGTGGTCCCTTTGTAGAACCTTACGCGTAACGCTACGCGTAAGATTACTCTTACGCATAACATGCTACGCGTAAGGTGATCCTTATGCGTAGATGGTTAACAACCTTGATTACGATTTTTTACGAGTAGCAAACACGAAATAACATCATCATAACATCAATATTTACACATTCATTCATTCTAAAATGGATCATGGCATGAAAACTTATCAAACAATTTTACGCGTAAAAAATCTTACGCGTAAGACTAAACCCTAACGTTCATGAATTACGCATATGAAATTTAGCCATAGGATTTGCACCAAAGTTTTTCTGGTAAGTCTAGGAAGCCTATAGAGTTGTTTTATCCAAGTTTTAACATCAAACAAGTCATGAATCAAAAATACCCAAACCGTATGAACATAAACCCTAAATTTCAATTTATGAATCATTAGTGTTTCTGGGTGAAATCTGGGCCTAGATATGATCAATTCAACTTGACAACAACCTATTATAACAATCTTTATTACCAAAAAACGTTCACATATGAAAACACCTAAACCCACGCATAAACCCTAATTTCCAAAATCCATCAATTTGTGTATCTGGGTGCATTTTGAGGATAAAAATGATATCATTGATATAATAGAAACGTTTTGACACTATCTTTTTAACCAAAAACACACAATCTTAATCATGTGTTCATACGCATATGCGTAATACACAAAATCAAGCATATACAACATTTTGACCGTTGGATTGATGTAAAAATCAAAACCATTGTTTGAAAACATGTAAGAAACATTAAACCACTTACGAAATTATGATCCAAAACATGGGTTTGTTGAACGATTCTTAGGCGTAGGATGAGTTTGGTTGTATAATAAATGTGATGAAATAAATGAGGTTGGTGGAGTGTTTTTATTAAAAATAACTTTAAGCTTTTGACACTTTCAGTCCCTCCACCTTTTCCATTTTCATTCAAAGCCTTTTAACTTCCATTTTGGTTACCAAACGAAGAATATTTAAAAATAACTTTGACGACACTCCCCCTCGACTTAAGAAATAATGAAAGGTTATAAATTTTAGTCCGAGGAGTGTCAGAAACCAGAAATGTGACCACCAATATTAAAGAAACAACCGGGATAAGGTAACATGCAAGTACACGCTTATTTTGAAACAGTTAAGTATTAAATTTTCTCCCCCTCAACACTTGTTCGAAAAAATAATGAATTTTGAAAGATTAGAGTGTTGATGGAAGAAATGTACTTGCCATGTTAAAAGAAAAATAGATAGAAGAATATTTTTGTTGTTTTATCTGATTTTATATTTTATATTTTGTTTTGAAAATATTTACAAAAGAGATTTTGGTGTTTGTTGGTTTTTAAGATCGTATTAAGAGTTCATCCAGTTCCTCTTGAGTCAAACATCGCATACCAATCCGGTGGACCAACTCATTAAACCTAGCGGGAGGCAAGGCTTTGGTGAGTAGATCGCCAATTGGTATTCTGCACCCATGAAGTATAATTCAACTGCACTGCTCCATGTGGTCCTTGATGAAATGATAACGAAGATCGATGTGCTTAGATTTGAATCTTTGATCGAGTTGCGAGATCGCAATAGCGCTCCGATTGTCGCAGATACATCGGGATTACATCAAATACGTAACCATAGTCTTTGAGTTGTGTTCTCATCCATATGACTTGAGCACAACACGCCGACATGGCTACATATTCTCGCTTCGGTTGATGACGGTGATGTACAATCCTGCTTCTTCGATTGCGGGACACCGTTTATCACCAAGAAATTGTAGTGCTCTAAAGTACTTTTCCATGAATCTAAACATCTGCGTGATCGGCATCCGAAAATGCAATTAGTTCAAAACCGAATCCTTCGGATACGGATCCCAAGTTAATGGTTCCCTTTATGTATCGGAAGATTCTTTTAGCCTCGAGAGAGGTGGGTTTCATTGGTCTTGACCGATACCGGGAGCAAAGATAAGCGGCAAAGACAATGTCGTCCGCTAGTCATTTAGATATATGAGAGACCCAATAATACTTGGTATTTGGTAGGGTCCACTAATTTCCCATGTAAATCGGTCTAGCTTCTTGGTATGAGTCATTGGTGTGGCATAAGTGTCACGGGTTTTCATTCAAATTTGTTTAACAATTCAAGGGCATATTTGGACCGACTCAAAAAATACCACGGGTGATTGATGAACTTGCAATCCTAGAAAGAACGTAAGTTTACCCATCATGGACATTTCAAAATTTTTCTTCATTAGTTTTGCAAAAGCGATTGAGTACTTTTTATGTGTAGAACCAAAAATAATGTCATCCACGTAAATTTGAACAATTAAGATATGTTCCCGTGATATTGTATGAAAAGAGTAGGTCGACCGAACCTTTGGTGAAATTATTAGCAATGAGGAAAGATGATAGCTTATCGTACCATGCCCGAGGAGCTTGTTTGAGACCATCTGAGCTTTGTTCGGTTTGTAGACATGGTTCGGGAACTCGGGATCGTGAATCCTTCGGTTGGCTAACATAAACCGTTTCTTTTAGTTGTCCATTTTGAAACATAATTTTGACATCCATTTGAAAGACCGTCATATTTAGATGAGCATGACGCGAGAAATATCCGAACGACCTCAAGGCGAGCAACCGGAGCAAATGATTCTTCAAAGTCAATACCCTCCTCCTGCCGATAACCCTTAGCCACCGACGTGACTTGTTTACGATTACGTTTCCTTGACATCAATTTATTTTTCCAAATCCATTTTAGACCAATGGCGAAGACCCTGTTGGTCTTTCAACCGATTCCATACTTCAAGGCGTTTGAATTGGTTGAGTTCTTCTTGCATGGATTCAATCCAGGTTGTCTTTTGTCATTGCGTCTTTAATATTTTTAGGCTCAGTTAGCGAGACGGTGAGTGCATAAATGCAATGTTCACCATCGTGTGAAGACGTTATCTCATAACGACCGGTTGATTCGGGTTGCCAATAATATTTTCGAGAGGATGGTCTTTTGTCCATCGATGTGTAGAGGTTGATGTTGGTATACATTGTGCGGTTCGAGGATTCAAATGGTTTGTAGATGATTCCGCGACATCGGTGTAGCGATTCATTAGCAAACGGGTTAAAGAACGCATTTGGATCAAAATCTACAGGTGGGGTACTTCATTAAGAATATCATCATCCGGTTCATCATTGTTGGAAGCGGTTTGTTCAAGCTGTTGTGGTGGAGTCAATGGTGGTGCTTTTTCAACGATAGTTGTTGTAACAGTGTATCGGTATAAGAGTATTATCGGGTTGAGCGGTGGAAACAGCGGATACACAGAGCACGTTTATCAATATCGTCACCGAACAAAGGAGCAAATAACCTTTCCATTTGTTGTGAGTGAGTTGGTGGCTTTGTTCGGTGATGATGGGGTTTGAGGAAGTTTAAGCGGTTGTGACCGGGTTCCAAGCTATTATACTCGAAAGCCATTTCCGTAAGTTCATCAAAATGAGCATGAATCGTTTCCATAACCTCGCTTTGTACGACGATTCCATATCCGTAACCTTTAGAATTCTCACAATATCCAATAAAGGCGCTAATGTCGACTTTGGCTTTGAGCTTTCAAAATCATCACGATCATTATTCGGATAGCAAAGGGATCCAAATACATGAAAGTGTTTGAGATTCGGTTTATGGTTGTGGAGAAGCTCAAAAGGTGTTTTGTTTTAGCGTTTAGTAATCATAGAACGGTTTTGAGTATAGCATGCGATGAATCTGACTTACGCCCATAAGTAATCTGAAGTTTAGCATTGATTAACATTGTTCTTGCAGCTTCCACAAATGTTCGGTTTCGTCTTTCAACAACTCCGTTTTGTTCTAGTGTACGTGCAATAGATGTCTGATGCTCAATTCCCACTTTTTCATAAAATTCTTGAAGAGTTTGGTTAACAAATTCAGTTCCTTTGTCTGTTCTTATTTGGAGGATGGTGTTCCGGAGTTGAACTTGAATTTTCGTGAGAAAGGTGATGATCATTTGTGGAGCTTGGTCTTTGCTTCGAAGAAAGTAGACCCAAGTCCATCGTGAATAGTCATCAACAATTACTAAGATGTAGAGTTTGCCATTGATCGTTTGTATGCAGCGCGCCGGGCCACACAAATCCATGTGAAGAAGATGAAGCACATCTTTGAGAGCTGTGTACCACCTTTGAAGGAAAATGAGCACGAGTGCTTTTCCCTTGTTCACAGTGAGCAAAGGTGATCTTTAGAATACCGGAATCATGGGAGACCTTCAACTAGTTTGTGTCGAGCAAGATTGGTTATAGTTTGAAAGTTTAAATGTGAGACAACGGTGCCATAGCCGGGATTTTGTTGATGTTGCCTTTGAAAGTAGCGGATGGGAGATGAAGCAACCATGTCTTGCATAGAGATAGTGTAAAGACTTGAGTTACGCGAGCCGGACATAAGGTCGTTTCCTTGTAGATCACGAATGAAACAAGATTTCTCCCCAAAGCAACCTCCAAATCTCCATCACAGAATCGACCTCATCGAAAGCAGTTGTGACCGAGGCCTTCCACATAATAAACCACCGCTAATTTCGATGTTCCCATTGATATAGTCTTCGTAGCCCATGATAGTGCTGCAGTGATCATTCGAATCTGACGGTGCCAATGAACTTTGCAATAAAGTTTGATAACGATTTAAGATTGCTGTAATGTGTCGGGAACATCCGCTATCAACAATCCATAGAATGATCTGTATCACTGCATTACACACGCACGACACGGATGGAATATAAGTAGATGTGGAACCCGAAATGTTAGAGGGTTCGGAGCGATTATAGTAGACATACACATCAATAACTTTAGGCATCCATTTAAATCCTAGCGTGTTATATATCCATTTCGCCATCTCCAACTAGTATTTGCTTTAGTCTTAGTGAATGTACTAGGTGGTACTACATTCTTAGGAGGTGGCCCCGGAGCTACAAGGACATCAATTGTTAGCCTTGATTATTTTTATTAAAAGTGATGGTCATTCACGATTAGGAACTTTGTAATGTGTGTTAGATATCGAGATAGAATAGTCAACGGGCTCGTGGATTGGGCTAAGCTAATTGGGTATTAGTTATGTTAAGCTAGCCTTGTCTAGTTCGTGAAACCTAAGCCCAATCCAAGTCCATCTCAAGGCCCATGGCCAAGCCTTAGGCATCATCTCTCTTACCTATATATACCCCTCAAGTATGTCATTTGAGGGGTGTGCTTGAGTGTGTGTGTGTGTGTTTTTCCTTGAAGCAATATAACATCTTATTGTTTCATCTTTCTTCTCTCTACCTCTCTAAACATACATGATCCATACACATCTCTTGTCACCATCTCTCATCTTAATCTTTATTCTTCTTCATTTATACGAATAACAGTTTGTGTATTACGTGGGTTTGTGTGAGACGTGTTCTTGTTGTGATAAGGTATCGTGATAAGGTTATAAAGGGCATAACAATTGTTGTGATAAGGTATACGTGATAAGGTATACGAAATTTTATACTGTTTGTATACTGTTTACAATTGGTATCAATCGCCTAACAATGGTTTAGGAGTGTTTTGGTTGAAGTTTTTTAAGTAGTAATACGCGTAGTTTCGTTCTCAAAGATTCACGCATAAAACTCTTATTTTTGCACTTAAATCTTCAAGATTCTTATGGTCTAAGGTTTATATAGTGTTAAAGATTCTAGTTTTGGCAAAAAGTTCGAAGCTTTACGCGTTTTGGTTAAGTTTTAAACTCGTTTTTGATTCGTTGGTCATTTCTACTCGTAACTTTTCTAAGCACTTTGGGTGAAAAAGGTCAACATTTTTGGGTTATTCGAGTGTTTTTAAGGCTATCTGTGCAAAAGAAATCATTTGAATCGTTGGATATTTCTTACGAGTAGAAGTCAAAAAGTCAAAACCCTATTTCTACTCGTAACTTTTTGGTGAAGTTTCTTCGAGCTATAACGGTGACTCAGTGCTTCCCTCACTTGGATAATTTTGTGGAACACTTGACTTTTGGATATCTTTTACCTTTGTGATAGTGTAAAGGATTTTTGATTCTACGCGTAAGTAATTCCTACGCGTAAGTCATTCCCACGCGTAAGCCATTCCTACTGCGTAAGCACTCTAGCTACGCCGTAAGTTGGGTTCTCGATAAGAATTTCCTACGCCTAAGGATTCCTACGCCTAAGCATCCTACGCATAAGATCCTACACCTAAGATCCTTCGCATAAGATCCTATGCCTAAGCCTCGTCTACTCAGTAACTTCCTGCTTCTCGCCTAAGCTCTTTCTACGCATAAAGGTTTTAAAATAAAATAAAAAAAAAAAAAAAAAAAAAAAAAAATTCAAATTTTGAGGAGACTAAACGTTCAATTTTTACGAGATTCAAATTTTGGTTTAATCAGAAAATTTTGGTCAAAATTCAAATTTTGGGCCTAAATTCAAATTTTGGGCCTAAATTCAAATTTTTCGGTCAAATTTGGCGTCAAAATTGTCATAACTCAAATTTTTCATACGACCTTAGAATTGATTTTTATAGTGAATTTCAAATTTTGGGCTAAAATTTTTAAGAACCAAAGTTCTGAGTACGACTTTCGTAATCACCTCAACCGAGCTTAATCTTCATCAACCACAACTCCTTTATCGTTGAATCGATCCCACATCAACTTTATCGGACCATACCTTCATCAATGGCAACCGACAAAGATCGTCTCAAATCTGCTTTCACAAATGCTATTCTTTGGATTCGCCAATACATGGTTTTCGAGTTTAATACGCAGTTTGCTCAACCATCTATGCATATGAGTCAAGAAGGACACATGGTTGATGTTATTGGGAATCGATGCAATATGCGAGGACAATATGTTGGACATCAAGGGGTCGATTGTGAATCGAAATATGGGATATCAAAATGGGAATAAGCTGTTTTATGACTTGACTCGAATGCTACCTCCGAACCTCAAAGCCAAGATTCAAGTTATTTTGATTCAGAATCTAGTGTCAAACCAATGACGAAGCTTGAAAGGCTCAAGTACATGTTGCTGTTAGCACAGAAAGAACAGTCGGGAATTGAGTTGACTGATAAGGAATACGAATTCATAAATCCAGGACGGACTGATAAAGCAAACTCCTATCATACAGTCAACCAGCAGGACACAACATCAAGTGGTACTTTTGATACACCTCCTGTCTACGACATAGATCCACTCAATGAGGTACCAAGTTATAGTAATGTTGCTAATCAGTTTACTCATGAGAAGCCACATTCTGTGTCTCCCGAACCTTATTATGACACATATGTGGGGGAGCAAGTTAATAGTAATGTTAACTCGAAACTCCATATATGGATCCTAATGGAGGTCAAGTTGCAGAATGGTGCTAATGATGAGGAAACACGTGCTTACTTTGAAACATTAATTAATAATTGTGGTATTGAGATTGAGAAAGTCCAAAAGGTCAGTCGCGAGGTTAAGGCCGCGAATAAGAAATTGACCGCTGAGCTTGAGAGTTACAAGGAGAACATAAAAGCCTTCAATTTCATAAAAACAAAGAATCGAATTAGAAATTGGTTATCGAAATTTGGTTTCTAAAGAACAACTTTTGCAAATCAAGTATAACACACTTGATGTGAATTTGAACTTAAAATTAAATCTTTAAACAAGGAAATTTCGATTTAAATAACCAACTTTCTAAACAAAAGAAATGTTTTCTAATCTTGAAAAGAGAAGAAGCGGTTGATTCTTGATTTTTCAAAGCGAGAAGATTCTCTTCTTGATGAAATTCTTGATAAAATGAGAAAATCCAAACTTTGGAAAATTTGCTTCTTAAAGCGGGTCACTCGCTCAAACAATCAAGATGCTTTCTAATCAAGTAAATCCATGCGGTTTCATACTAACAATAGAATGGCACTTGGTAACGACCCTTATTCGTTCCTCAAGAAAGCTCGAAACCTCGAATGTGTTAAACAATGGAAACGTTTTGCATGAACCCATAATTGTTCGTGATTCTCTTGAAGCGTTGGAACTATCTCGAGGAGAGTAGATCAAAAATGAAACAAAAGAATCCAGATCTTAAACCGATTGATTATAACAAATGGAACAAAACTAATGGAATTACTTTTGTGTCACAAAAAGAAAAGTCAAAGTTTTCCATCACATCCTGTGTTTCAAACAAAGAGTCAAAACCGGTTTCAAAAACAATTGTTGTCTCAAATTCTCTTTCGAACATTGAACAAATGTCTTCAAACAATCTTTTAACACAAGTGATGCGAGAAGTATTTTAGAAAATGTGAAAACTAGAATTCGGATCTTCAAGACATCGTTAAAACTAAAACCACTATTACACCTAACAACCGGTTCTCTAGTTTTGACATCGAACAAAGAAAGTTTTTGAAACTCAAATTGCCCTCACCGACCGGCATCGGTCGAGGGTAATTCATTTTGAACAAGCATTTTGAAAGAAACAATGACTTTGTCAAGGACCATAAATCCACAGTAAAGCAAGCTAATGAAAGTGTTGAACACATCAAAGTCTTGGAAAATTTGAATGATTCTCTCTTGAAGATGTTATGACTACCGATATCATGTCTATTATTTTACAAACATATTACATTGAAGATCATGAAAGAATCCAGATGAGACCTCCATAATTGTTTCAAAATATGAAAAAGCTCTTGAAAAACTTGAAAAAGAAAACGTGTCCTATTTTAAACAACTTGATCGAAAATCTGAGGAATGCAAGTATGACAAACTGTCGTATGAGCGTGCCTACAAGGACATGCAAGAACAAAATGATCTTTTGAGAGTTCAGCTGGAAAGTCTAAAAGTAAAGGCTGTGGATACTAAGTTTGCAAAACCATTGACTGAGGAGAATACAAATGTTCCAAAACCGGTTTTCAAACAAAAAATGTCTATTTCTCAGCCTCCTCAAAAGTCAATGAGAAATATGATTTGTCAAAACAAGTCCTCCACAGTCCACGCTTATTAAAAGAGAATTATCAAAGGTTTTGAAAACCGCTTTTGATAAAGAAAAGTGATTACACATGGCACTTCTAGGAATAGTACACGGAATGTGACCGCAAATCCAGTTAAAAATCATTGTTTCTAACAACATGGTCAACAATCACTATTTAGAAGAAGCAAGGAAGAAGCCTGAGACTCGAAAAGGCGAATTCTAGGTGCAACATCTAGGGTGATGAATTCTACAAGATTTCAAGGCACTTTGCTAGTAGTAGTAAACCATTACCTAGGAACAATCTTCAAAAGACTAGGGATTGGCTTGCATCTAAGAGTAGTTGCGCAAAAGAAAATGCTATGCCCTTAGAAAACAACACTAGGAATTCTAAGTCTTCTTGAACAAGAATCAATTTCAAAAGACTGTAGTGACAAAGTTAGAGTCATTGCTTTAAACAAGAATATTGAATTTGTCTGCATACTACATGTAAAAATGTATCTTTTCGCCTAATCATGATGCATGTGCCTTACAATATCTCAAGGAAGATAATTCGTGCCAAGGCACAATCCACTAAGACACCAAATAGAAACAAGCCCGTTGATAAAAAGACAAACAAGCAGACACCTAATAGGACGATCTCTTGAGACGTAGTTTTTCTAAAATGAGTCTTCCACGCATCGATAAGAAAACAACTCCTAGATCTTACCTTAGGTGGATACCCACGGAAAAGTTTTCAACCAAGTTGTTCTTAGATGGATTCCCACAGAGAGATTTTTATACTTGCACCAACACATATAATAGTGAAACCACTACAACCGTTGATAGTGATCACCTCACCGTGAGGAATCTTGTACTTCTAACACCGTTATTTGTGAAAACTCTTCTTCTTTGGTTGCGGTGAATCAAATATCTCGAACCCGACTCATCGAGGGTTCCAATTCAGTAAAATCTTCTTCTTCATTCTCTTTATCTTCTATTTTTGATTTTCCATTTCTTTTATAAAACCAACAAAATCAAAATATAAAAATATAAAATCTTTCAAAAAAAAATACAAAAACATTACAAAATTTCAAAAATCCAAAAATATTCTTCTCACGACATGTCTCTCGTATAATCGATATTCTGTACGTTTCTAGAAATGTCATACAACAATGATACGGGCATGTACAGATGCTTGAGCGAGAGTTATTTATATGTTTTCTAAAACATGTCGTTTCTCAAAATTTCTCAATAATGGCTTTCAGATACTTGAAGACGAAACCGGACTTCAACATAATGGCTTCGAACACATCGATTCGGGACCCGTGCTTCGAGAAAGGAAAGTGCTTATCCAAATCAAATGTTTTAAATACTTTTCAAGCACTTTTCCTAAAAACAATGGCTTGTAAGTATTTCCGCTTGCAACCCGAACTTTAAAGAAAGGAAAGTGCTACATAAAATTGATTTTCATAAATATCGAGCACTTATCCTAAAACATATGAAGATAATTTTTCTAAATATCTTCAAAAGATTTTAAAATCTTCATCTTATGTACCATTGATTCGAAATTTTCAAAATCTCTCACATTTGGTACCAAGATAACTCCTCTAAACCCTTAATTGATTCCAAATTTTACGTAAGAAAATATGCTTTCTTTAAGGGGAGTATAAAACAAAATTGTTCCAAAATTCATGCTAAATCGGTTTCTCTCCAAATGCTTTTGAAAACATATCTTTTAATCAATTGTTTTCAAAACATCATGGATATGCTATTTTGAGGGGAGAAATGTGATTAAAATATGATAAAAAGGTTTAATGATCGTTTTTGAATCTCAAAAGAGCTCGACTCGATCGTAACCATTGAATTGACGAAGAATCATGTACCATCTCGAGAAACTTTCTATGGACTTGACCAGACGGGTAATAATTTCAAGCTAGTTCTCTAGTGATGTAAACGTGTCTCGAATCGGTCGTGTTCATTTAAAGTCGATCAATTCAAAAGTGCGAACTCTACCCTCTATGTGCGATTTACATCAAAACTTATAAGCACATATGAAGGGGAGTGTTTCGAAAATACAAAACTCACAGAGTGTTTCAAACATGTTTTCTATCATAAACATTACGAGAGATTTTCAAGAAAAATGGTTTTATGGCAACAATAGGACGGTCATGGAGTTATAAGGTGACTAAGGATAGGAAATCCGTCTATGATCCGCCAGAGCCGGAAGGATCTACCCAAGGACAATACCCATAGTTAGTATTAGAAGTCCTTAGGTATGATTGAAAAAAGGAGTAATGTGAGAAAGGAGAAAGAAGGGGTTGAAGAATTAAAAAGAAATGGAAAAGAAAGGGTGAAAAGAAATAGCCCTCCATAATTCAACCTTAGGGCAGAAACCGGGTTCAATACATATGCTACTGGATGTCACTAAGTTGACACTGGTATTGAAGACCAAGACGTCATGGACCCAGTGACGCACTGCACTAAACCTTCTAGCCACTCAATTCCTCTTAAAAGGATTTGTTTCATTCTCACTAGGAACCTTGCATAATCTATCGACTTTCTCTTAGAGATCGTTGGTATTGAAGAAGGAGACCCTCTCCCTAGTCTCCGCTCAGGAAAACCAAAATGCACTTATTGAGTCTAGAGCCATGAGATTCATCAAAAGATCTCATAGGAACACTTGACATGACATCGCTTGTTGTTCATCAATAAGGACACAAGTGATATATTCTAGAGTCCTACGCAGATCTTAGCAATCTGCCAGAACATTTATGAGAAGTTTCACTTCCGCGATCTTGATGATTGAATGGAAACTCCCGCCAAGGTCAACATCAGCGACCACGACAGCAGTCACTTGTTAATTCTCCGTGGATTACGCTTAGTGTGTCTCAAACGGTCTACAATCGTGGGGTGATGCTTGATGTACCTCAACGACTCATCCGAACTATAGGTGTATTTCGGTACATCACGTTATCTCACTTGTGGGACTCAGTTCAGAACGGCCTTTGTGAGAATTAGAGATGTGTTTTCACACTATCTTTGTTAACACCCTCGAAATTCAAACTTGTAAGTGCTTAATCCGCTTATTACTAACAATGTTTTATGTTTTCTTCTTATGGAAGCTCCGAGCGGATGGATCGTGCAGACTCGCCACATGCTCATACCAACAACACATGAAAAGTTCTCATCAAAATCAAAGGCAACAAAGTTAAAGATGATTCTTCATCAATGTCAAAGAATCCTCAAAGGATAAAGACTAGAGAACTACGTCATTGGTAAATCAAAGTCAAATAGAAGTGTGAGCATGGTGGAGAAAGATGTGGAGACACCTAACCAACGAAGTTGACAACGGCGGAACAACCACATTAACGATCACAAAGCATGAAGGAACAAAGAATTAAGACTATTCTATATCTACTCACAAAGTTCAAGCTCAAAAAGATTAAAGACCTATTCAAGTGGAGCATCTTTTGAATGACCACCCCTTAGGGGGAGATTGTTAGCCTTGATTATTTTTATTAAAAGTGATGGTCATTCACGATTAGGAGCTTTGTAATGTGTGTTAGATATCGAGATAGAATAGTCAACGGGCTCATGGATTGGGCTAAGCTAATTGGGTATTAGTTATGTTAAGCTAGCCTTGTCTAGTTCGTGAAACCTAAGCCCAATCCAAGTCCATCTCAAGGCCCATGGCCAAGCCTTAGGGCATCATCTCTCTTACCTATATATACCCCTCAAGTATGTCATTTGAGGGGTTTGCTTGAGTGTGTGTGTGTGTGTGTGTGTGTTTTTCCTTGAAGCAATATAACATCTTATTGTTTCATCTTTCTTCTCTCTACCTCTCTAAACATACACGATCCATATACATCTCTTATCACCATCTCTCATCTTAATCTTTCTTCTTCTTCATTTATACGAATAATAGTTTGTGTATTACGTGGGTTTGTGTGAGACGTGTTCTTGTTGTGATAAGGTATACGTGATAAGGTTATAAAGGGGCATAACAATTGTTGTGATAAGGTATACGTGATAAGGTATACGAAATTTTATACTATTTGTATACTGTTTACAGCAATGCTTTTCCTAGAATCTAAAGAGGGTGGTTTACCAAGCACAGACTTAGAAAGATTAGTGGGCCTAGAGGTATTCCGATTCTTAGGATTCCGTAAGCGAGAGATGATAGCTTTAGCAACACATTTGTCATGACAATCGAATTCATACTTTTACGACAAATAACACAAGGTGCATCGATGAATATCAAAAGTACTTAAAGGTTTAGCATTCGTTACATCACTATTTCTATTACATTTTCCGACGCAAATATCTATAGTGGAAGCAACTTGAGTCTTATTCATAGTCCTAGGGTTTTCTTCTACTTTAGCATTCCTTATTGATCTTTTCTTAGGTCGCAACTTCCTATTCTTCGATGTAGTGCTCCTAGGTCGTGAAGTGCGGACATTTGGAAAAAGGCAACTATTCTTGTTTCGAGAGAAGGAAGCACGTTAGCAACTTGTGTTTTGGCGGTGGCATTCTAGGTTCACGATTACTAAGTGTTACCGGTGCTATTCTCTTAATCACGGTAGGCGGAAGTTGTTCATACTTTCCTAACATTTCTCTTAACTTAAAGATAGTGTGCACCAATTCTTGATTTTCGAATCGAAGATTTCCGAAAAATTCATGACTTCCTTAGTGTGTGCAAGAAAATGATCAAGCTCATTTGATGCTTCATCACGAGTCTTTTAAGTAAATCAAATATGACACCATATTCTGTTTAACTTTTACAAGTTCTTGTTCATATTTTGAGATTTGACATTTGAAAGACACGTCTTGATCATCCGTTGCTTGAATTTTGGATTAAACGTTTTGGATTGCAACCGGTTGATTTTGTTTTGCAAAGCAAGTTCACGATTGTGACAATCTTTTGAAACCATTGAAGACGACGTTTTGCATATGAAAGCTCGTTTGTCAATTGTTCATTTTCAGCTTTTAAAGACTCGATCGATGCACATTATCGGTATTCTCATGAGCTACCACAGAGTCAATAAGATCAACAGAGATATAATCGATGCATATGACAAAGAATTCAATAACACAAAGATTATGGACATCAAGAGATAACATCTTCCAAGAGTCGATCAACATCTTTTCTCAACATTTTCTTTTCGTTTAGTATTAGAGATAGATGTTTCGCTTTCTCAAAACGACCTTCATCAATCCAAGTTCCTTATGAAAGTCCTTCCCAAGACAATGCACAATTTTTCAAATTTTAACATTTGGTAAAAGATTTTTCCGAAAATGTCTCTTTGTTCTCGCGCGAGGCGATTGAAAATGTTGAACTTTGATTTCGAATGATATTCTATCTCATGTTGTAAAGTTTTGAGGTTCGCCATGAAAATGTCAAAATATCTAAGAATTTTGCGATTTTCGTGTTTTGAGTTTACTTCATCGATGGAAGGTAAAGGACCATAAATTTGTGCATAATCGGTTGGGGATTAACATTAGAAGACTCGAGACGTTCTTATGATAATCCTTGGTTTGTTAGAAGATTCCGTTGGTGTGACGAAGTGACCGGTTTGAATAGTTAAAAGGTTTGTTGTAAACAACAGCTTCTAATTTTGATCGACTCTCGTCTTACGCATCTAATTCCTCTTGACGATGATATTCAACAACACTCATAATGTAATTATCAATTTTATATTCTCTTTGGAAACTTCGAGATTTGGTTTGAATGCTTTGGTTGAAAGCTTAGGTTTGTAATCGCAAGATTCGGTCCATATCCATTTGGATTGGGTTTTAATGTAAACTTTTCAATAGTCGTGACCGACTCACCATGTTTGTAAACAACAGCTTTTAAACTCTTTAAGTTTGTTTTTCAAGCCGATGATTTCTTCAAGATGATCATCTATTCGCTTCGTTGAATGCTTTTGTATGCAGAGAACTGTTTTGACAAGTTAACAACTTAGCCTTAGCTTTTTGATTTTCCAAGGTGAGAGCGTTAATTTTCTTTTATGTTCATGTTTTAGTTGTTCTATTTCGCATAACAAAGCATTCTTCAAGCGCTAGATCACGATCCGTCTCTAAATATTTTTCGTTTTGATGAGATTTAGTAAAAGCGGCTTCAAAACCTTTTACACGCTTTTCTTGAGTTTTGAAAAGTTGAGTTGCTTTTGTAAACATTCAAAATCCTTGGTTAACAGTGCATTTTACTTTTCAAGTCCCGATTTATCGCACGACATTCTTCCACTATGGATTGTTGGTTTTAAGCCACGATCAACATCCTGGACGAGGCACAAGTTCGGCGTGTTCAACGTGAGTCACCACATGATCATTATTTAGATCCTCAAGTATAACCACGAGTCAATTTGATTATCAATGGAAACCATAAGGTCATCTTGATCGTCAAATGTAACTACGGGTCTAATTGAAAATCGTCGAAATGAGATGTGGATGACTCATTTTGAACATTCCGAGCCTTGCGGATTCGGATGTTGGCGGAGATATTAGATCGAGATAAATATGGTTTGTTCGGCACCGAGACAAGCCATCATGTGTCTACATCTGGGCTGTGTCACTCATGTGTAACTCATGCATATTAGTCATCAACATAACAATTGCATTGGCTTGCAAGTCCTCCATATCATCATCCGAGTGCATACGCCATAAAACTGTGTTCTTTGTCCGTGAGAGTTCCACCACTTCATCCTTAAGAGCCAAAAGTAAAGCCTCCTTGTGATAAGCACGCCCTAGTCCTCGGCTTTGGGCATGCATTAGCCAGTGTCCCTTCTCATTGCAGTTGTAGCATCAAGACCATTCAACCCATTTTGAGCATTTCCTGTTCCACCACTTGAGCTCGTTGTTGTTCCTACCCATAGCATTAAACCTCGACCACCACCCATCCGACGACCATAACCACGATTCGAACTTCAACTTGTCCATTGTTCACAACACTGATTCCTTGTGTTAGATGAGGAACGAATGCGATTGTTGGAATTTTTTGTATAACGCCAAAAGCATTAGCAATTATAACAAATCCTTGTTGCAATGCTTGAGCGGATCGGATTCCTCATTAGTTTGACTATGAAGTGCTTGATCATTGTTGTTGTTGTAAAAGCCAATTGATTTTGTTGAGGTTGGTGTGATTGATCATGTGGTGTGATTGAGGCGATTGGTTGAGTTGCTTGTTGAGGAGGATAACTGCTTTGAGCATACAAGGCAAGTTGTTGATTTTCCGGATGTGAAGTTGAAGCAATTTGAGCACGGAGAATCCTTTCCTTATCAACTTCCTTTTGATGAGGCTTCAAGTAATCGTACAACAATCCGTATGTAGAATGATGCATGTTCTTCGCTTGTCGAAGAAAAATGACATACTTCTCCCATTCGGGACCAAGACTACTCAGAACTTAGTATTAACGCAATTCTTGGCATGATGATGTTGTGTTTATCCAAATCATTTATGATGTCTCGAGAATCGATGATGATAAGACTCTAGTGTCTCTCGTGTTCAATCATGAAGTGTTCATAAGCCAAGAAAATTTTGGATTCCATATCCTCCTCGATTAAGTGCGATCCTTCCATAAGAAGATGAATATGTTCCCACATTGCCTTTGCGGTCTTTTGAGCATCAACACTTGAAGAATTGGGTTTGGTAATCCTAAAAGGATATATTGCATTGCAAGCTCATCGACTTCATAGTGTAGAAGTTCACTGAATTCAGTGCGCAATGAGCAATGTTTGATTGTTCATCTCTTGGTGGATTAGCATTTGGATCTCCGGTACAATGACAAGAGGCATCCGAAATGGACCTTCCAAGATAACCTTCTTTAAGAACTTTCCATGTGGCTTCTTCGATCACAAAACCTAAAGAACCTAATCACCCATTGATCGTAGTTTCTGGAGTGAGCATTGGAGGTCTATCAAGTGATCCACCTCATGAATTGATTGTTGGTCGCTTAAAGCTTCACACATCTTTGCAAACCAAGTGGGTTCCTTCATAGTGTTCCTTGATGGATGTTGATTGAAATCGTTTGTGTAGGGTTGAACTTGAAGACTTGGTGGTGGTTGAACCATTTGTGGTGGTGGAATTGCTCCAAGTTGTGGAGTATGTTATTGATTAAATTGTTGTTGATAAATTGCTTGTTGTTGATTCCATTGTTGATGTTGTGGACTTAATTGTTGTTGTCGTTGAGTATAAGTGTGAGGGAAATAGTTAGAGTATGGTGGTTGTGACATGTTGAAAAAATTTTGTTATAAATAGATCTTTGTAGTTGAATGAACCTTTGTTGATGAAGTATCCTTAGGTGTAGAAATCACAATAAACCAAGTAGCACTTATGCATAAAAACACCAAAGTTACGCGTAACAGCAAGAGTTACGCGTAGGTTTAGCTTACGCGTAAGAAAGGTGAAAACACTAAAGTTATGCGTAAAACAAGAAGTTAGGCGTAGAAAACTTAGGCGTAGGATTACCTTATGCGTAACACTAAGCTTAGGCGTAAGATAAATCTTATGCGTAGGATTTTCTACGCGTAAGCTTTATGCTTATGCGTAATTTTAGGGTTTTGCTCAAGTGATCTTTACACTATCACAAGGCAAAAGATATCCCAAGTCGACGTATTTTCGGGCTTATCCAAGCAAGAAAACACGGAATAAACCACGAAAACTGAAGATCAAACAAAGGATAAGTTAAGCGTAGTTTTAGGGTTTTGCTACGCGTAGACTTACTCGTAAAAGTGATTGTTGCCCAAAGATGTTTCTAAACCAGATTTTTTGTGATGAAATAGCCTCAATATCACCAAGATAACACAAAGGTGTGAAACTTGATGATCCAAAGCTTAAAACCACGTTACGCGTAGACAGAAACCCACGTACAAAACCAAGCTAGAAAACAATGATCCACGCGTAAAGTTTGAAACTTTTTGCCAAAAACAGTTATTTTAACACCTTAAAACATTGAAAGTACAAGAATCTTGGATTAAAAAATGTAAAAATTGTGTTTTTAAGCAAACCAAAGTATCACGTGTTGTTACGCGTAAGACCGAAACTTCACAAAAACAACAAACATGATTCACCCAACTATTTGGCGATTGATACCACTATTAGGTCACTAGTTTTACAACACAAGTACAATAGAAAGAGATAGAGATAAGATCGGATGAACAAGACACAAACCAATACGCGTAGGAATAAAAGAAGAGTTATGCGTGAGTATTGAAAGAGTGAATTGAACAACCAACCCTCAAGTGAGGGTTATACAAGAGTATTTATAGGAAGGGGAGCTAGGGCAACACTCCTACTCCCTTCCTTTCCTTAGTGGACATGGGCCTAAGCTCATGGGCCTTCTACATAAGCTTAAGCTAATAACAAACATAAAGGCCATAATTAAGCTAACTATTACATATGAATCACTAACACTTGATATAGGTTTAGGAGTGATTCCAACAAGTAGTACCACCCGTATAGCTCAAAGTGAACACTTGGTCAGCTCACTTCCAATTCAAATTAAGCTCGGGCTCACGATTTATCATAATACATCGCACGACATCCATTGTGAAAATAATACTTACAAAATCCCACATAAATAAAATCAAACTTGTAACCTTCGTGAAAGTAACTAGTAAGTTTGATCCAATTTGGGTCCAGACCATATCCATACGGCCCACGTAGGAGACAAGTACTCAGCCCAAGTAAAATACATAATCAGTTGGCCATGAATATATACGGCCCATCATTCACACGGCACAAAGAGATGCCCTAATTATACGTGTATAAAACAAACATATCACACACCCTTTACCATTTCACAAACCCTAATCTTTCTCAAACCCTAACCACCCATACATATATCCGCCCCCATCAAGATTTACTCACTCCCTAAATTCACTCTCAATAATCCGCCTCACTCCTAAAAATCCTCAACAAATCATTAAGTCCCATCACAACTCACAACAAAGAACATCTCGAAAGATAAACATGTTACACTTTTCAATCCATGAATCGGATTAGACAATACCTAGCCACGTGGATGGCTCGAGGAATGATTCGAATTAACCATGGGATGATTCGAGGTATAGTATCAACGCCATGAGATCTACCATCGAATCAAGGGTAAGGTTATTCAATTGTCCCTTAATTAATAACGAATCAAAGAAATGTTTCAACAAAGTTGTTGAAAACATTTCTTAGAGTTCGAAAAGTAGCACATGAATTAGATCAATGATGGAGAAATTTGTGTGAGAGATCTTTTATGGTCCTATTGAAAGTAAACACACAAATTATCTGAGATCTTTAGAATATAGGTGAGACATGATACGATTTATAATTTAACGAATCAAGGATAAAGGATGTAACATTCTTGTTATCATTTCTATCTTTAGATTCGAAAAAATGAGTAATCTTCCAAAATGATCAATGAAGCATGCGTCCATATGTGAATAGATTGATAGAGATCTATTTGTTTGAATGAACCACTCATACAAGGAACAAAGCTGAGATCCAATTTATGTTTTCAATGCTTTACTTTTCAGTTTAAGAGACTTATTTATAGATCTATGATGTAAAATTTCTTTTGTGTATAGGTCTTGTTAGATCTATGTGTTTTGAGAACCACACACAAAAAGAAGTAGAGCTGAGATAAAAAACGTTTCTCCTTTTATTCATTTTGACTTTGAGATCTGTGATGGATATGGTGTCGAGAAAACCCTAAATGGTTTTTATATGAAACTTTGAGAACACACGACATAAATCTGAGATCTAGAGTTGGTAGTTATTGTGCGTCTTGTTTAGTTGTGATATGGCTGATGATGACTAATAGACCTGAAGTCGTGGGTTTTGGTATTTTGGTAATGGTTGTGGGCGAGGTCAATTGATGATTCTTCTTCTTCATTTCTTCTTTTAATTTTTTCAGACAAGTTGCTAGATGGCAAGTCGCTAGACGGCAAGTTCACTCAATAGTCAACTCGCTTTGAAAACAATGAATCTGGACAACTTTTTCAGTCAACTCGCTAGCAGGAATTTCAAACCATTTTACGAATAGCATCAAACCCAGAAAAAACTTAAAAGGACATGCTTATTACCCCTATTTTGACCCATGTATGACCATAGAACCATACCAGATTGACCACTTATGTTGTCTTCAGATTGTGTACCAAGCATAGACCACAAAAAAACTTACCAAGTAGATTACCATATTCACGGATAGAGATTGGTACAAAAATATCACTCAAAATAAAAGTCTGGACTGTTTGGACAAATGACTTGACACAAAAAGAATACACAATACTTGTAAAAGACTGTTAACCTAAGATAATAAAAACAGTTTTAAAAACAGTTTAAACAAGATTCAGAACCACACAAAATCATCAAAATACAATAACCATGGCTCTGGTACCATTTGTAGGATCATAAATATTATTGTGTTGATGATTCGGGTGGTCTAGGATGATGGAAATACATGTTAGCCATTTAGAGAGAGAAAGATAAGAGATGGGTGTTCTTGTTAGAGAGTTGTTTAACAAAAATGAAAGGTTAGATTGAGAGCACCACCCTTCCAAGGATGGAAGGGTATTTATAATTACTGACTACACAACCTCCTCGACGGCATGTGGATCGGTATACGCTGGGTAAAGACCCGTCCTTCCTCCACGGTGTTACACTAAACTATACTACGCTACAAACTAACTAATTAGCTACTAAATAACGTAAATAACGACACGTCTACGAGCTAACATATGCTAGACCCTAATTGGGGTGACCGACACTTTAAGATGGAATTTCCAATTCCTAACAAAGATTACCAAGACACTGCTCATTACATTCCCATGTATCATCGTAAGGATGGGTTAAGCCCGGATGATCGAAAAGCCTTCAAGATGTTGGAAAAGAGATTATTCCACGAAGGACGAGTAGTTGAACCCTCATTCATCAACAACACCGACATTCCCCAAGTCTTTGGGGCAATCAACTTCCAATGCCTCTTGAACATTAATGAGCAAATATGTCCGGTGTTTGTACTAGAGTTTTACAAGACCATGAGAATCATTCGAAATGAAGATGGAACCATTTTGATAGCCTTCATCATCAATGAGCACGAGTTCACCTTCACTCTTGTAGAGTTTGCTAGGATACTCCGTATCCCATGTCAAGGAGTATGTATGTACTCAAATGAATGGTCATTGGTGAGCTTCATGACATGGTGGATCATCACGAGGTATACTTCACGACCATCCCGAAGCAACTACGGTAAGGGATACCGTCTTCATGGAAAGAGCCTCCGTCAAGAGTCACTAGAAAGTCCAAGGTGATCTATAGAGATCCGTTTCAAATGGAGATTTGAAATGTTCCCATTATACAAGAAATGGGAACTAGTGCTAAGGGAGAACGTACTTTGCTTGGGAGGAAATAAGGATCATCCCAATGCTTGCCTAAGCTTCATGATCTATTGCCTTGTAACCGGAACTCACTTCAACCTCACCTATTACATGGTGAAAAGAATGGCAAGTGTGAAAAGTATGGACAAGATGGTACTCCCCTATGCCATGCTCTTGACTCGCCTAGCAAACTTCATCTTTGCTCTAGATCCTTCTCCTTATTCCTATGACCACACTTTTTGAAACAAGGTTATGGCGCCTTTGTCCGATGGAAAGACTACAAGGATTATGGTGGATGGCAGGAGACCTCACCCACCAACGGACTCATCAGATGAAAGAGAAAGAGAATGAGAAGGTAGCAACCCCATTGGCAACATCCAACTCGACCCCCTAGCATACATTGACCAACTGCCAGAAGTCTCGAGCCCTTCACAAGAGTTCCAACAAACCAAGGGCATGTTCAAGTGTTTTGATAACTTCCTCATGAAGAAAAAGAAGTAGGGGTGGAGGGGTAAAGAGTGAAGAGTAGAGGCGATGAAGATGGAGATGGAGTAGGAGGTTGAATGGAGGAAGGTAAGGTCTTAGACCTTAATTTGTGAACAATTTATGAACAATGATATGTAAACAATCTAAACAATATTTATGTAGTTTAGGACGTAGCTCGTAGAAGATGGCATAACTTAGACTAAAACATTCTAACTTAGGAACCGGGAAAATGAGAATTTTACGATAACTTGATCTCAATCAAGTAGTCGGTCCCACTCATTTTGCTTACATTATAGTCATCCTTACTTACTATATGTTATATTTGTTGCTTGCATATTTTTATTGAATGTAGAAATGATTAGGATGAGTATTTGCTTAAGAGTGCAAAAACTGCACATTTGTTGAGAAGCTACTGGTCAGCAGCAGCCGGATCTCTGAGCTATAACTAGCCGGATCCCTCAGATGAGGGAACCGTGGGATCCGGGCAAACAGAAATGCAGTTGCAGACCTTTATACATCAAACCATTCCCCTAGACCACATCATACTATCTAAACATGATTCTTTAGGATCATCTAAGTCCTCCTCAAGCTCTGTAGGTCTCACACTTACTCATAGCTAACTTAGGATCACATTCAAGGTACTTTTGATTTATCAATTCATCCAAACTCACCGTATTTCCGCTCCAATGCTCACACATTATTCCTCACGTCTCAAAATATTTAGCTTGATATTTCTCTCAATTTTAGCAAATTGATTTTAGTCATCCTTACCTCAAAATAGGCTTAAAACTAGTTTTTCATTTCTTTATATTTTTTAGGAATTTTCCAAATTTTTCTTAAGCCACCATCTGATCTCTAGGATCAATTGTCCTCATTTGTCATCCTCAAATCAATAGTATCATCCTTAAATACTTAGTTGCACTCTCAAAAGTCCACTTTCCTACCAAAACCATGATTAGGTATCCTCACCCTTGTAGTTGGACATTTAAGTCACATACCATGTAAGACACCTAAGAGAAGTCAAACCCTTAAGATATATAGGTACTAGACCTTAAAGGAGCATAATCACCTCACCACTATGTCGTCGACGGCAGACGGATCCACGGTTTATAACTAGATGGATCCCTAGTGAGAGGAACCGTGGGATCTGTGTTCACGAGCGACTTGTGATCAACTTTTCTTCCAAATTCAAACTCTCTTGGTAATCTAAACACTTTTGCTTACCATTTAATAACTCCTAAAGTAGAACAACACCATAGTTGACCTTGGTGTATGCCAAATTTCTTAGTGGTCAAGAATTTAATTCATTAACTCAACTTCATCCTTTATAAACCAAGCACTCTTAGGAGCTTAAGCCACTATTCATTCCACAATCTAAAAATTAGTAGTTAAGACTTCTACTACATCCTCCCCTTCACTATGACTAAAGCATCTAGCAAGAACTCTTCAACCAAAAGTTCATCCAAAAAGAATGCTCATATGGTTCATGAGATATCATCCACCGAGTCATCACCCGTAAGAAGTCCAAATGCTAGAATTCCCCCTCAACAAACTCAATCAACAATATCTAAAAGAACCGCTAGAATTAGCATTCGACCTTTTGAGTTGGAAAAAGCTTCATCAAGCACTAAACCAAACGCACCTAGCTCTAGTAAAACACCCAAGCCTTCACTTCTAGAACCTAGACTACATTCCTTTACCGAACCTCTTTCACATCCAAATCTCTACTCATTAGAAGTCTTACCACCAAGGAATTTCCATTCACCTACCTTCTCGCTAAATAGGGAACCACCTTCATCACCAAATAGTCCATCTTTGGAGATAAGGAATCACCAAATATCTAACCATATAGAGGACTTTCCATCACCACCACCAACTCGTGCATCATCACCCTCATTTTAATGGAACCACATCCTCGTTGCTCAACACACCTCTACCATCCTTTGTAGAGCCTCCTCAAAACATCCCACCTCCTTCGGTTCCTAGTCATGACAATAATTGCTCTAATTGTCAAATCACCCAAGGACTTGTTCAAGAAGTACAAAATGAGTTTTATTTCATGTTTAATCATCTTCTTGAACGATTGGACCAAATCACCAAGTCTACTCATCCTTAGATTTCAAGCACATTGATGCTTTTAGGTTTCGTCACTTCTTAGATATGTAGATCATTTCTCATATTTTTATTGAATGAAATTACATGTTATATGCCATATTGTCTTGAGAATATGTTTGGTTCCTTAATACATATCTCATTTTGATTTCAACATCACATTTTACATCACCATTGTTGTCTTAAGCTTACAGTCAGACGCAGATGAATCCCTCATTTTAGCCTAGACGGATCCCTCCAAGGGAGGAACCGTGGGATCCGTGCAATAGAAGATAATTTTATTACTAACTTGAGTCTTATTTGCAGGAAATTATGCATCATATACTATTTTTCTAACCTTTGTTTTGTAGATTTTCAATATACGCATGAAGACTTTGGCACCCTTAGCTGGGGGAGCCTTCTTGTCAATGTGGAAAACTAGAAGGGGGTTGAATAGTTTTGCCGATTTTAAGTTAGTTTCCAAAAACTTTAGATTCGATGTTGTGTGAAATCGTATGGATGAAGAGAGAGTATAGATCTAAGAGTAATGCAAATAAAGAAAGTAAAGTAAGGGATAGAAATGACACAACCGATTTATAGTGGTTCGGCTACAAGGACACCTTCCTTGCCCTACTCCACTCCCCGAGTCACCTACTCGAGAGTTCAAGCACTATGTCAACAAACTCCTTCAACTTGGCGGAGAAGCCTTCACAACGTTGCTTACACCTTTTTCCGGTACAAAGCTAAATACCGAGTCCGTAACACGGAGGACCAAACCAACACGACTATTACACAACAAATATGTGAAATATCAAGTACAAGATCTTTGCTACAAAAATCTTGTGGAGGAACAAATCAATCAAGGACCCCTTGCTTGGATGACTTGTAGAATGCTCGTGATCTCGCCTTAGAGAAGGACCTATATGAGAATCACAATAGAAGAAAGAAGAACAACTCTCTAGATCAAGTGATCTTTTGTTAGAAGAGTGTAAGAATATATGAGAGAGTTAGTAAGAAGAGGGGTGAGTAAAAATGAAGAAATGGCTCTCTATTTATAGGCAAAATCTTGCCACTGTTGCACGGATCCCACGGATCCCTTGCTTAAGGGATCCGTCTAGTGTAACTCCAGGGATCCGTGGGACGCTCCTCTTTGCCCATGGGTTTTTGGGTTATGGGTCATGGGTTATGGGTTGGTCCATGGTTATTTATTTAGATACAATGTATCTAATAGATGCAATGCATCTAGTCAATGGATCATGGGTTAATACCATGGGTCATGGATATGCTCCATGGGTATGGTTCATGGGTTGTGGTTTTTACCCATCCTAATAAACTATTACAACAAATGATTTATTACAACAATTTGTATTAAATGACTATATGTAAATGCTTTACAAAATAACATGTATCCTTATAATTTTACTTATGATAACATTATATTTGTTATCAACAAAACACAAAGAGATCGCTAAATATTAATAAACGCTTTTACGGTTTATTTGTATTAACAATCTCCCTTTTGTTGATGACAAAACATAATGTTATGATGAGTAAAACTTAAGATTAGATGTATGTTTTGAAAGCCTAAGTTTTACTTCTTCTCCCTTTTGTCGAAACAAAAGTTACCCTAACGAAGAAATAAAATGTGGAAAAATAGTCCACGATCTCAAACTCCCCTTGACGGTAGCTCCCCCTAGAATGGGGCGTCAAGTGAGAAAAATAAAAATATCCTACAAAGAAAAGGTTAGTAGTAACATGCATAAATAATCTTGTGATTGACGAGAATCAAGATTGGGAGCCAAGGTATGTAAACAAGGCCTTGTAATAAAACAACAAAATGTAGTGGTATTTATGCCACATACAAGCATGTAAAACTAAGAACAAGACTTGTTCTTAAAATGACTCAAAAGAAAAATACTAAAAGTAAAAAAATGATTCCTTCCATGCTTGCATAAGGTTATGGATGGAAGTTTTGGTGAGTGATGATGTTGATGCGATCAAGGATGAGGTTAAGTATGACTCGCATTTCTTCCCTAATTTCTATTGCAAGATCCCTAGTGGATTGGCAATGTTCACAATGTAAGTGATGTGGGTAATGAGTGCGGAAGTTTTCCGGGTTATTTTGATTTGTGAGATGCGGAAGTTGTGGTGGAAAAGTTGGAAAATACGGATCAAAATCCGAATGTTTGGAAGTGGTGGTGGAAAAGAACCTAGATGTTCTTGTAACAAAATGAGAGCTAAGGGTGGTGAGGTTTCAAGGTCTTTGAAAATTGTGTTTGGAGAAGTGGAAGGTGTCAAAAAGACTAGTTCTTTTTGCTTGGGTTGTTTAGATCTTGTTGGAGTCTTAAGGAGATCCAAAAGAGTGACCTTTGGTGGTGATTTGATGGGTGATGAAGTTGGTGTACTTGTTGGTGATGAAGGAGGTGCTATAATGAAAGCATTTTGTGGTGAATGAGTGGTTGGTGATGAACCATTTGATGATGGTTTTGTTAAGCAACAAGGCCGGATGCTAATCCGTGCGGATTTTCTAGATTTTGGTTGTGGTATTTTGGAAGGTGGGAGGACAAAATTTTGGATTTCTTGAAAGGGATTGTTTGCACTAGGTGATTCATCTATGTTGGAAGATCTTTTGGATGACATGATGATGTTTGTTTGTGAGGTTGAGAGTGATGAATATGCAAGCATTTTGGGAATCCTATTTATAGAAAAATAATGCATTGTAATGAATGCTTGACCCAAAATGTGGATTAAAATCTAATGATTAGATATGAATTTAAGGCATGTGATCATGAGAACACAAGCATTAAGTAACATACTCCAAAAAAAATGATGAAAATATTGAAGTTTTCATCCAAAGTGAGAAAAATAGAAGATAAAATTAGCTTCTGTCTCACGGATCCCACGGATCCTTCCTCGAGGGAACCGTCCAAAGATTAAGGCTGGGATCCGTGGTATTGGTGACTCGGGCAGCTCAAAATTTTCCTTTTGGAAACATTTGTGCCTAGTGTGTGCCTATATGCAAACCATTTGGAGTTGCGGTTATCTCGACTCCTAAAAAGAAAGGAAAAATAAACTAGAAGTGAAAAAGCACGCTATTATGTGAGATAACCTGAGTGCTCCTAATTCATTGATGCTTAAATGAATGTACCCAAAAACACATATTAGTTATGTGTCCTCTTTAGCATTCAAAAGACATGAGATGCAATGAAAACGGGTTTTTACTTTGTATTAATAATGAAAAGCGATTTATCCTAGACGTGAGAAATGGCTTTTATGAAAGTGATACGGAAGAGGTATCCTTTAGAAAACACTTTGAAAAGAGATTTCTTTGTGTGAATAAACGTTTATTCCTTAAAAATAGGTATGCAATTACGTGTTTGCAAGAGGTACTTGTCTTGAAAAATAAGAGAAGACTATGAAAGTACGAGTTATAAGTAAAAACTTATCTTGGGTTTTGAAAATTCCCGTATTGCTTGTGAGTTGTGCGTGAAATAGAGATCCTAGACTCAGAAAGAAGAAGGCTAGTGTTTACATACCTTGTAGAGTTTAAAAGCTAATTACGACGATTGTTCCATGAGACCAAGACCAAGACGAAGTAGGTTGAATTGTTCCCGCTTCAACGGTTTGGTGAGGACGTCGGCTATGTTGTCTTCGGACGCTACCTTCTCAATAGAGATGTTCCCCTTTTGAACATTGTCTCTTAAGAAGTGATGACGAATCTCTATATGCTTGGTGCGAGAATGCAATACCGGATTCTTGCTTAAGTCGATGGCACCTTTGTTGTCACATAGAATGGCTATGTCACTTAGATGAATGTCGTAGTCAACTAACGCTTGTTTCATCCATAGTGCTTGTTGGCATGCTTTGCGGGGAGACATATTCGCTTTGGTTGTTGATATGGCCAATGCCGTTTGCTTCTTTGAGAACCAAGATGTTAAACAACATCCCATAAAAGTACATACCCCACTAGTACTTTTTCGGTCAACATAATCACCGCATGGTCGAATCAGCATATACAATTGTTTCTACCCCGTACACTTAGGATACCACAATCCTAATTGAGTCGCACTTTAATGTACCTAAAAATTCTTTTGACGGCTTCTAGATGTGATGTTTTAGGATCTTCTTGAAACCTAGCACATAGACAAACACTAAACATGATATCCGGCCGACTAGCCGTGAGGTAGAGAAGACTACCAATCATGCCACGATATTTTGTGTTATCAACGGATTCGCCGTCTTCATCTTTTGTGAGTTTAGTGTCGGATGACATTGGTGTCCTTATGGGTTTTGACTCTTCTAAACCAAATTTCTTTAACATCTCCTTAATGTATTTAGATTGATTAAAGAAGATACCATCTTCTACTTGTTTGATTTGTAGACCAAGAAAGAAACTAAGTTCTCCCATCATACTCATCTCGAACTCGTCATGCATGATTTTAGAGAAATCATCACACATGTCTTGACAAGTAGATCCGAATATAATATCATCTACATATATTTGAACAATGATTATATGTGACTCTCTTTTCTTAGTAAAAAGTGTGTTATCAACTAACCCCATGGTGTAGTTGTGTTTGATTAAGAATGACTTGAGTCTATCATACCAAGCTTTTGGAGCTTGTTTAAGACCGTAAAGGGCTTTCTTTAACTTATACACATGTTTAGGTTTTTCAAAATCGATGAAGCCCGGAGGTTGAGCTACATATACTTCTTCATTAATAAAACCATTTAGAAAAGCACTTTTGACATCCATTTGATAAAGCTTAAGATCATTAGCACAAGCATAAGCAAGAAGTATTCTTATAGACTCTAATCTAGCCACGGGGACATAGGTCTCATCAAAGTCTATTCCTTCTTGTTGATTATACCCTTGGGCAACGAGTCTAGCTTTGTTTCTAGACACTACACCGTTTGCATCTAACTTGTTTTTATATACCCATTTGGTTCCTATTATGGTTTGATTACTAGGTGGAGGGACGAGTGTCCAAACATCGTTAGAAACAAATTGATTTAACTCTTCTTGCATAGCCATTACCCAACTTTCATCTTTTATGGCTTCTTGTGTATTCTTAGGTTCTATGGTTGAGACAAAACAAAATAGGCTACTTTGGTTTTGTACTTGAGACCTTAAGGTTCTTTCGCTTAACTTTCCTATGACCTTATCTACGGGTGATCTTTGGACTCTTTAATATTTATGATTTCATCATTTAAAGTTTCTTCTTCTTCGTTTATCTTTTTCTTTATTACAATAGCTTCACTCTCGACAATATCGTCATCGACAAGAGGTAGAGTAGGTTTGGGTGGACTCTCATCAAATTTTACGTTTAATGACTCTTCAACCTTCATTGTTTCTTTATTTAATATGACGTAAGCTTTGCTATTAGGAGAGAAACCTAAAAAGATACCTTCGGTTGATTTAGGATCAAATTTTGTAAGGTAATCTTTAGTGTTAAGTAGAAAACATTTGCTACCAAAGACTCTAAAGTGATCTAACGTAGGCTTTTTGCCTCAAGTAACTCGTATGGAGTTTTACCTAAAATGGTCTAATTAAGACTCGATTATATGTACGTTGAGGTATCAACGGCATTGCACCAAAACTTTTGAGGTATGGATTGCTCATTTAGCATGGTGCGACTCATTTCTTGTAGGGTTCTATTCTTTCTTTCAACTACCCCATTCGATTGTGGAGTGCGAGGAGCCGAGAAGTTGTGAGTAATACCATTAGCGTCACAAAAGGCTCCAAATTGCACTTCATTATCGAATTCCCTACCATGATCCGTTCTAATAGACACTATAGGACTTCCTAATTGTCTTTGGATTTTCTTACTTAATATTTCAAAGTGATTGAACGTTTCAGTTTTGTTCTTTAAGAATTTAGTCCATGTGTACCTAGAGTAATCATCCACTATAACCAAAGTGTAGTAGTTACCTCCATAACTTTGGATAGCGGATGGACCAAATAAATCCATGTGTAGTAATTCTAGACACTTAGTTGTAGAGACTATATTTTTAGCTTTGTGACTAGCATGGACTTGTTTTCCTACGTTACAAGCATCACAAAAGTGATGTTCATATTTTAATTTTGGTAGATCTCTTACTAGATCTTTGGATGATAGCGATTGAAGAAGTCGCATATTGGCATGACCCAATCTTCGATGCCATAAGGTCGAAGTATCATCCATAGAAGTAAGACAAAGTTTGTCTTTAGGTTCATTACCAATTTTAATGACATAGACTCCATGTTTCCTAATTCCTCTACCTATGGTGATACCGTTTTTCAATATCTTACTACCGGTTTCGTTAAAAGTACGTTGCACTTTTTATCACATATTTGTCCTATACTTAAGAGGTTAAAGTTTAGGTTTTCTACGTGACACACATCGTTAATGGTTAGAGATTTGTTAGAAATCGTACCTTTACCGATGATTTTGCTTTTGCTATTTCCAAATACCACATTTCCTCCATTGAAGGATTCATATGTGGAGAATAAATCTTTATTGCCGGTCATGTGCCTCGTGCACCCGCTATCCTTGATCCACTCATCCGGATCTAGGTCGACCTTTAAGCACACCTAAGAAAACAATTAACTCAAAAGTTTGGTCCCCATTTGTTCATGGGTCCATTAGTGTTAAACATTCCATTCATGTTAGACATATATCGATAAGGTGAGTATGCGTTCCATGGTGCAAAGTTTTGAAATGGAAAACCATTTTGCATATTTGGATTCCATCTCATTTGATGGTTACTTCTTAGATAAACATTATTAGGTCTCCTAGATGTGTTCGGTTTTGAAAATGATGGACCTTTGTTTCTTGTAAAACTTTGATTTTGTCTTGGAGGTGGTTGTCTAATAGTAACATGGGTTGGTTTCTTCTTATTAACAATAACAAAATCAGTTCTAGATGAGGAAGCTATATTATTACCATTGTTTGCTTCAGCAGACCCACGGATCCCTGGCTGTACACTAGCCGGTTCCCTTTTTGTGGGATCCGTGGGATCCGTGACTACAATGGTTTGTTTTTCTAGTGCCTTTACGAATTGTGTTTCTTTGTTTTCACTAGTTGACGCATTAAGTTCCTGAAAACCTAGACCTTTTTGGTTGTTTCCTGTTTTAACACTATCCAATATCATATCTAAGGTATTAGTGTTCATTCTAGCAATCTTAGAGTCTAGATGATCAACTAGTGTTTGAAGTTGAACGCAAAGTTCACATTCGCCACTTGCTATCTTCCCCTTTTCTAGACGTTTTAATTTTGCCTTTAACTCTATGACTTCCTTTTCTAAATGTTGGTTTTGGTTTTTCAAAAACTTGTTTTTGTTGATTACTTTTAAACTAATTTTGCAAAGTTTATCATATTCATTATGCAATGAGTCATCATCTAATGATGAGCTACTATAGTATTCGTGACATACCTCGTCATTTGCCATGAGACAAATTTCTTCGTCCTCCTCCTCGCTCATTCCCCACGAACCGCTCACGAATGCTTTTTGATCATCGCGTTTGGGACACTTACTAATAAAGTGGTTTGGGTCCCCACATTTAAAGCAAGCGCGATCATCCCTTGCCTTCTCGTCCTCTTTGCTTTTCCGGAATCCTTTCTTGTCGTCATATGGTTGTTTGACGTATCTTCCCTTTCTTCTAAAGAACTTTTTGAAGTCCCTTACCGCCATGGCATACTCCTCGTCATCACTATCCGAAGAGGAGTTCTCTTCATCGCTTGAGACCTTCTTGGCTTTAAGGGCAAGAGATTTGTGCTTCTCTTTCACTTTTGAGGCTTCGGAATCTTTAGCAAGGACAAGCTCATAGACCTTTAAGTTGCCTATGAGTTCATCAAGGGTGAGGATTGTCAAGTCTTTTGATTCTTCGATTGCCGTCACCTTAGATCTCCACTTGGATGGAAGTGCCCTTAGATATTTCCTAACATGATTACGGCTAGAAAAAGATTCATCAAGTGCTTGTAAAGATGTAATTATAGTATTAAAGTTAGCAAAAGAATGATCTATAGTTTCCTCATCCGATATTGAAAATTGTTCATATTGTTGAACAAATAAATCTATTTTATTGTTTTTCACTTGTTGATTACCTTGATGAGTTACAACTAAAGAATTCCAAATTTCTTTAGAGGTTTTAAGCATGGAGATTCTTTCGAATTCCTTTTTGGGTAAAGCATTATATAAAACCATTTTAGCTTCACTATTTTTGGAAAGCTTTTTCTTAATTTCATCGGTGAGTTTATCATGAGGTATGTTAACTAAAATTCCATTTTCATCTTTTGCAGTGGCTTCAAAATCGCCTTCAACAATGATGTACCAAAGATCAATATCTTTAGACTTCACATACGTTTCAAATCTATTTTTCCAATATATAAAACCATTAGTTTCAAGTAGTGGAGGTCGTTGCATGGATTGCCCTTCCTTGTAATTTTCAGAACCCATAGTGATCGAAAAGTTTTTAAAATACGGTTTACTTTAAAACTTTTATAAACTTAGCTCTTGATGCCAATTGTGGAAAACTAGAAGGGGGTTGAATAGTTTTGCCAATTTTAAGTTAGTTTCAAAAACTTTAGATTCGATGTTATGTGAAATCGTATGGATGAAGAGAAAGTATAGATCTAAGAGTAATGCAAGTAAAGAAAGTAAAGTAAGGGATAGAAATGACACAACCGATTTATAGTGGTTCGGCTACAAGGACACCTTCCTTGCCCTACTCCACTCCCCGAGTCACCTACTCGAGAGTTCAAGCACTATGTCAACAAACTCCTTCAACTTGGCGGAGAAGCCTTCACAACGTTGCTTACACCTTTTTCCAGTACAAAGCTAAATACCGAGTCCGTAACACGGAGGACCAAACCAACACGACTATTACACAACAAATATGTGAAATATCAAGTACAAGATCTTTGCTACAGAAATCTTGTGGAGGAACAAATCAATCAAGGACCCTTGCTTGGATGACTTGTAGAAAGCTCGTGATCTCGCCTTAGAGAAGGACCTATATGAGAATCACAATAGAAGAAAGAAGAACAACTCTCTAGATCAAGTGATCTTTTGTTAGAAGAGTGTAAGAATATATGAGAGAGTTAGTAAGAAGAGGGGTGAGTACAAATGAAGAAATGGCTCTCTATTTATAGGCAAATTCTTGCCATCACTTGCACGGATCCCACGGATCCCTTGCTTAAGGGATCCGTCTAGTGTAACTCTGGGATCCGTGGACGCCCTCTTTGCCCATGGGTTTTGGGTTATGGGTCATGGGTCATGGGTTGGGTTATGGGTTGGTCCATGGTTATTTATTTAGATACAATGTATCTAATAGATGCAATGCATCTAGTCAATGGATCATGGGTTAATACCATGGGTCATGGATATGCTCCATGGGTATGGGTCATGGGTTGTGGTTTTACCCATCCTAATAAACTATTACAACAAATGATTTATTACAACAATTTGTATTAAATGACTATATGTAAATGCTTTACAAAATAACATGTATCCTTATAATTTTACTTATGATAACATTATATTTGTTATCAACAAAACACAAAGAGATCGCTAAATATTAATAAACGTTTTTACGGTTTATTTGTATTAACGGCATTAGTGAAAGATGCCAAAGGGTAAAGTCAAGGCATTAGTGAAAGGTGCCAAAGTCCCCGCCCAATGCATTAGTGAAGGTGCCAAAGGTCCATGATGAACGATTAGTGAAAGATGCCAAAAGGGATAAAGTCGAAGGCATATAGATAGGTTGTGTCCAAGGATATTGATATCCTTGATGATGTTGTAATAAGGAATGGGTCTCCTTTAGGATAGGTGTTGTGTAGTGTTGGGTAGTAGTTCCTCCTTTGTAATGGAACTCAGTATCTAGCCTTGTCCCGGATAAAGTGTAGGCGACGTTGTGATAGGTTTGGTTCTACCTCGTGGAAGAACCCGGTGTCTAGCCTTGTACCGGAAAAAGAGTAGGCGACGTTGTGAAGGCTTATCCGCCATAAGGAGTTTGTGTTGTGTAGTGCTTACGAACTCTCGAGTAGGTGACTCGGGGAGTGGAGTAGGGCAAGGAAGGTGTCCTTGTAGCCGAACCACTATAAACACTCGTGTCGTGGTTTTGTGTTTCTTACTCTTTACCTTTGCATTACATATTTACATACTTATCTATCAACATCCAACATACACATTTGAATAGATTGACATAAGTCGATCTAAATACTTTAAAACGAAGTTTTAATCGGTAAATTATTCAACCCCCTTTGTCACACCCCAAATTACCTGTTTTACAAATGGAATGGAATACCTTGGGAGGACCATCATAGCATCAAAGTTACATTATATCGAACGACCTAAAGTTTCGTTTTGAAAATATCGTTTGATTCAATAAAATGATCAGAGTTTACAAACATTAGGTCCCAAAAGATTTCCAATATATCAAAACGAGTTTGTTACAATCAAACGATAGTTAAGTACATAAAATATAGGTGAGACGCGTCGACACCGCGACTCTATGATAAGTCCACATGCATGCCATGAAGTGAATGCCTTAGATACCTGAGATAAAACATGCTAAAAGTGTCAACACAAAGGTTGAGTGAGTTCATAGAGTTTGGTTAACAAGTAAAGCTTTTAAAGAGCTGCTCATGCAACAAAGACTAAGTTTTGGTCATTAAGAATAGTCTACAAAGCAAAGGCATTGAATCCACTCGGCCCAAGTTTCACCATACAAAACTTGCAACTTGTGTGTTCACAACCCACTGCCAAAAGTAGTATGTCTAGAAGTCAAGTGCATGTTATCATAATGGTTCACAAAGCAAAGGCATTGTAAATCCACTCAGTTCCAAGTTCCGCCCATACAAAACTTGCAACCTGTATGTTCACAACCCATTGCCAAAATATGTATAGTTTAATAGTCAAGTGTACGATGTCATAATAGTTCACAATATAACACCACGTATATACTAATTCAGGGATGCTCCGAACATGGGAGACTTTGCATTGCTCCAACAAGGGAGACTCCTTTGTCACTCGACCACCTAGGCGAGAATTATTGAGAACGCTCCACCAATAAGGCGAGACTTTGCACACTCCACCGATAAGGCGAGAATTATTGAGAACGCCCACCAATAAGGCGAGACTTTGCACACTCCAATCGATAAGGTGAGAATTATTGAGAACGCCCACCAATAAGGCGAGACTTTATAGTGATGCTCCAACAAGGGAAACTTTATAGGATGCTCGAACAAGGAGACTTTAGGTCAAGGTCATAACACGTACGGTTCAATAAGTTCAAACAAGTCATAAGTTTGTATTTAAGATCAAGAGTTCCGCTCAAAAGTTCGTAATTAAGTTCAAAGATTTAAGTCGAGTTCAAAAGTCCGTAATACCAAAGAGCTCGAATAATATCAAAAGGTTCAAAATAGTCGAAGCGTTCAAAATCACGTCAAACAAGTTTTAAAATATATCAAAAGGGTCCTTGTACAAGTTAAAAGAGTTTAACTATATGTCAAAAGGTTCATTTCAAGTCCAAAGTGTTCACTTATATGTTAAAGGGTCCGAATCAATTTAAAAGAGCTCAAATATACATGTCGAAGGGTTCAAAATCAAGGAAAGTGTTTCAACCTATAGCGTTCATAACATAGTGATCAATTTAGTTCGGGCATAATCTACTTACGCGCACATAGAGTGAAACAAAAGATATTTAAGATCATATAAGTGTAAAATAAAAGCAAGTAGCTGAGCATGTATCTCCCCCAAAGAGTTTATAAAACAATTAAACGAGTAAAAGTGGGGCTACGAACTCACCTGTTGCAATAGTTATGATGACAAAGTGGATGCACAGAAATGAGACGCAACTCTCTAACCGCGACCTATTATGAATGATATGATCTAATATAAGTCATGAAACAATGTCGTGCATGCAAACTCATATGATATCCATACCACTTGTACACTTTTGAAAATAAAGTTTATAACGTCTCGTTAAGTTAATAAATACTTTTCATGTAAATATGTTGAAACGGTACTCCACGATCCTCGCTTGGGGTTTTATTGGTAAATATAATGTTTTCGTCGTAAATGACACTTTTCATACTTTGAAAATATGCCCAAATCGCCTCGTAAAACTAGCCGTGAAATATTGTACGTTAAGGATTAGTGATGAAACTCGGCTTTTTGAAAACCTTGCAACAATGTCTAGAAGTCGATTATTTAACTTTTGACCTTACGGGTCTCGATCAATGAGAAAATGGCTCTCAACATGACGTATTACAAAAGTCGCTTTTAGACTTAGGTTTATTTTGCTATTAGAAGTCACAAAATAAATAGAGTTTCGTCGGGTTTCAAACGTGTATATCTTGGTCGTTATAAGCTTGTTTTCTCGTTCTTTATATCCACGGTTTCAGACAACATATACTAATATATTTTCAGTAGGTCGGCTCCTACAGATCACGTCTAACGCCTCGTTTTGTCCGTCGAAATTCGTGCAACAGCACATATATTTTCAGAAAATAGTTTTTCGTCGTTAAATTTGGAAAAATCATAACTTCTTCGTTATAACTCCGTTTTAACCCATTCAAGCGGCCACGTTTTCGTTTTAAAGTATATTTTCTAAATATCTAGCCCAAAATTTTTTGTAAACTGTCGAGATTTCCAGATTTCATAATTAAGATCAGACCACTATTTATTGTTGTCGAAATGGGTTTTTCTCGTAAAACTTATTCTAACCACTTCAAACCAACGCCAAAGCTATTCTAAACCTACCATACACCTTCTTAGGGTGTCATGGGTTCCTAGACATCATCAAATATGATATGTTTCAAGGGATAATTATAGGATGATGAATATATATTTATAACACTTAAAAACATTTAAAGTGGTATAGCTATCCATATGACTTGCATATTTTTCTCAAGCATGATAAAATGAACATGATATGAATATGAAAGATGAAAATGATCATGAAATGCTTACTAGTAACTTGATGAGGTTAAATGAACAAAGGTTAATCCTAAACACCCTAGGTTTTTATTCCAAAACCTTGATTAAGAGTATGCTATAGTTGTGTAAATAACTTGTCTTGAAAAAAATTTGGTTTCCTTGCCTTGATCTTGCTATGGCCGGTTATGGAGCAAGAGAGGAAGAGAGTAGCTTTTATTTTCACACTATGATGTATGTATGTGTGTAGTTAATATAATATATTGTAAGTATTATATAGCTAGATATTTTGTACTCATTTGGTTGAGTCACCTCTTTAGTCGACATACATAAAAAAAAAGAAAGACTAGATGAATTTTGGAGTAGCTAAGTATATAAAAGTATTAGTATAAGTGTAATTGTTTAAGTATATTTGGTAACTTGTGTACATTTTTAAGCATTTAGGGTAGCGTTAGTTAGAAATAAATTTTTAACGGATCAAAATAAAATATATTGAAGTCATAAAAATTATAAAAATATATTTCTCGCAAGAATTGAGTGAAATAATAATTGTCGTGTAGAATTTACGAAAACCGTCGTAATTATATAAATATAACAATTTATATACAAAATAAATTTAAAACACCGGGTCAACTCATAATACTATTTTTATAATCTTAATATGAGTATAAAAATATATCGGAATAATTTTTGGAAGTGTCGGATCAATTGTTCAAAATAAATGATCGTACGATAGCGTTTATTTAATAAGAAAAATATACGTTAATGAAATATAAATTTTTCTCCGGGAATGAATACTAAAATTTGAAAAATGACCTGAAATTGAGAATTGTGACACCCTTCTAGTTTTCCACATACCGGATTATAGTTATATATATAATTATAACCTTATAATAATATATATATATATATATATATATATATATATATATATATATATATATATATAGGTAAGGTTAAAAAAAAGATAATATCCGTAAAAATAAAAAAAGATTTTTATTTTTAAAAATTCTCAAAAATTCCAAAAACATTCCACAAGACCGGTATGTTGGTGCATAAAACTTTAGTGAAAACTTTTTTATAATTTTGAGTTTTGATACATTTTTATAATGCACAAAATACAATTTTGATGCTAAAAAATTTTGATGCACAAAATTTTCAACTTGTTTTAGTTAGATGCGAATGTTATTTTGATGAAAAAGTCAAAGAAGTTGGGTGCAAAACCAATTTTGATGCACAAAAACGATTTAATCTGAAACGTATTTTTCATAATTTTTTTTGGAAAAATATCCACTTTTAGAAAAAGTTTTCACAACTTTTCATGCACCATAATACCCGATATTGTGGAATGTTTGGGAATTTTTCGAGAACTTTTTTGAAAAAATCTTTTATCTTTTTACGGATATTTGTCTTTTATTTGATCTTTATCCCATATATATATATATATATATATATATATATATATATATATATATATATATATATATATATATATATATATATATATATATATATATATATATATATATATATATATATATATATATATATATATATATATATATATATATATATATATATATATATATATATATATATATATATATATATATATATATATATATATATATATATATATATATATATATATATATATATATATATATATATATATATATATATATATATATATATATATATATATATATATATATATATATATATATATATATATATATATATATATATATATATATATATATATATATATATATATATATATATATATATATATATATATATATATATATATATATATATATATATATATATATATAGTAGTTTCACCAACGCATTAATGTCTTATAATTATCGTTGACATAATTTGCTAATGAAATTATCGCTCATAGGGCATAATCGCATTGACAAATCTTCGGTGGCGACCCTAAAGATCTGCCAAGTAAACGTCAATTTACTGAACTTGAGGTATGAAAACAAAAAAGCTCATCATATGATTTATATTGCAATTTTAAATATTTTTATGTTTTATCTTTTGGTGTATAAATTTAGTTTATAATTAATTAGTTTTATATGAGGCAAAACTTTGAAATATCAATATGAAAAGAAATCTCATGTCGCATAGCGCATGTGCTGGATTAGGTATCTCCTCTCCCGCGTAAAAATAAAGCTCGGATAAATTGTTGAGATAACCTTGTTAAAAATTACAAAATTTAAATGAGTATGATATCCAAATCTATATATTCAACAATGATTATCACCAAGGATACTTCATAAGCAGCTTCATATTTTCAAATCTATCTCCTAATCCCAGTTTTAAACTCTGATATAGCAAACATGTTTGACCACCAAAGTCATCCTTCCTGATTTCATCATGTTCTCGTACAACTATTTTTAGTAAGGCTAGTTCTGGAATTGTCAACCCGAGTGTAAATTCTTCATCCTAAACGTGTATCCAATCATCTTTAATTACTTTAGTCTGCTTCTTGGCTTCATTAGCCGGACTCCAACCATATACATCTGTTGGCCAACGTTGTTAGTAGATAAATTTGACCTTTTCATAATTGGCTCCATAACTAACCTTTGTGTAGAAAGACAATAACATATATAAATTGAGGACACTGACCTAACATTGGACCTTAATTCTCTGCTCAATATAGTCTTCTTCAGAGTTGCTTGATGGTACAGATTATCAAAATATTACACTGACAATGCATCTGAAAATAATATTCATACATATAGATGGAGACTGAAAAATTAGTTGCTAGTACCTATCATCAAAATGCAACATAAACTTGCAGGTACCAAACATAATTTAAGATGCTTGTGTCTAAGAATAACAACGGATCAAGAATTACCCATCTTGCTTTGTTGCTACCATAGCCGAATGGAGATTTCACAACGACTTGTAAGTTTAATTTTGATGGGGTTAGTAAACGGAAAATTGTTTTTAATGTAGGCGGGATGTATAATTTTCATTGTGAACAAAATGAAATTGCTTAACAATACAGATGTGGTAAATTTTTAGTTTTACTATTTTACAGACTTGTTGGATGCTTGGATGGTTTTATAAAGACGATGTGATATCAAATACGTGATATCAAATACGTGAGGTTGTAAGCATTATGATCTTATATTTATGTAATCTAGTTTTTTAAGTCCAGCAGAGTACTTGAGGTTGGAAAAAGTGTTGCAACTTAGGAGAAGCCACTTTGACCTGATATTTAGGCATACCCCAACAATTAAGCCTCTATAGCAGCCAATTATTTAACGAACACTGGCATTACCACTTAGCATCTCAAAAAACTGTAATTTGAAATTAATAATGTAAGGATGCTGCTAACCATTGAAATATATATCAGGATTATGCTACAGGTCTGTGAATAGTTCATGTAAGACATGAAAATAAAACCACAGATATGACCTCACAAGAAATACATGTCATTAAATACGCAAAAACTATGAAACTAAGATGAAGACACTATATTTGTTAATTTTATGGTTTTCTAAAATTGAATGAAGTAAAGAGGAAGTACTGATTTACCTTGAGCAATCCGCAACAATGACTGACTCAGCAGTTCAGAACAACCATGTACACTGCTTGACCTTGCAACGGACGAATCCAACAGTAAATGGAAGTTCACATTGTTGTCAACCCTGTCCTGGTATTGAATCATTGAGCTGCTATCCCCATTTTGTCCAGTTGAAAATGATGACTCAGTGACAAGATTCCTGACATTCCCTCCTTTGATAATAGACATTGTATGCAAAGGAATACGTTCTAAACTCCAGCCTTTCTGAACCCCAAAGCTCCTGGAACGATAATTTGGCGTTCCTGGGCTTAGAAACATACCGCTTCTCCCTGATGAACCCGAACTTTTCATGGCAGCACCTAATCTTGGGGAAGAGCTAGCGACATTCATTACTTGATTGTTCAAATCCATCGATGCAGGTCTTCTCCGATCAGACTTCCTTAGTAGAATTTCAGATCTTGACTTTCGATATTGGCCTTCTAATAAAAGGGATAGAATCACATTAGCTACCAGATAACCAACTAATTGACTATTATAGTAAAGCATAAAGTAACTATGATAACTTAAAGACACGTTGTAATCAAAATCCAACTTCTACCTTTATTACTATGTAAGTATGAGCTTCTTGCCGAAAATAGAGATTGATTTTCCCCATCTGTCTCAGCATCACTGTATTCTTTTATGGCTACTGCATTTAATTCAAAATTCAGAAACGACCTATAAAATTTGAATTTCTTTACAACTCAATGCTTTTAGCCTTTCATTAAATAATACAACATGAATTAGGAAGGTCACATTATACCTTTTGCTTTTTCCAACTTTTTCCGACTTAGGTAGGGACCTCCATTAAAATTCTTATTTGGATCTAGATCTAAACCCCGTGCTGATGACCAGTGCTGTATCAAATCAAAACACGTTTAAATCAACACGAATTTTAATCGAATCGTCTCTACATTTTCTAATACCAAATCATTCACATTACTACAAACAAACAAAAGTTCACTTAACATCAAGTAAATGAGTTAATGTGCAAAAATACTCTAAATTTATCCACCACAAGCATATAAATGTACCCGTTAGAGTTTATGTATGATGGAGCATAGTCTGCTATACCACTATGGCACATATACCCTGAGTAACTTGCTTCTTGTGCACCGAATAATTTTTTACGCACCCATGAAATAAGCTAACAAACATAAATGGGAGTTTGGATATTCTGTTAACGACATTTAGTTCTTGTCTTGATATCCCAATAGCCTTGGCTCAGGTATGCAAATATAAAGGTGTGTCAGAATAGGTTGGTTTGATTTGACCCACAAACATTTTTGTTCGATTTACCAACATATATATACACACATGTTGTATTGAGTAGACCTCAGTTACTTCAGCCCATTTAAACCACTTCAAACTACATTTACATAGTGTGTATAGTTCGGTAGTATGTACATACATACTTATCTACATAAGTGCCAGCCATTATGACCCGTTACAGTACACAATAGTCTTTCTTAGTTTGGTGTGCTGTTGTACAAAAGATATCATAGATCTACTTTGGTTATTATGGTATGTTTCTAGCTACCTGTACTGATCATCGACACTTACGCCTAGTTTTTTGTTTTTTGTTGTTTTGTTTTTTTTTTTTTTTTTTTTTTCTGCACAGAACTTGTGTTCTTTTTCTTCTTGAAATAACTGCTTTCGGATTGAATCTTTCCTGCTTGGGTCAGTGCTTCTTCTGTCGTAAGAGTCTCTGTTAGTGTAGGTTCGCCTAGTGTGGCTACGGAAGGCGGTGTACTGGCAGTAGGTATATCTGCAGCTTGTATTCCGGTCTGTGGGGCTGCAGCCAATAGCAGTGGTTGTCAGTTTTAAAAAGTAGTGTCTAGTACACTTTTTCTTTCTCTTTTGTGCTTTCTGGAGCGAAGTGCAACTGAAACAGGTGCGTGGTCCCTTTCAAATCAGTCAATTCTTTAGGGGGCTTGTAGGGGTCCTTGTTTCTAAGATCTTTCATGAGTTCATTTCAGTCTTTTACTATGCAGTTTGCTTCGTCGCTAAAGCATGTGAGCATTATCTCGCCGATGTTCTCACGGATATAGGCTTTAAAAGAGTAACTGTGATAGGTATAAGTCAAATATGTGTGAGTCAATGAATGTGAGTGCCTTAATTCATAGCATTTGTTATATTCATTATCCGTTACCTGTATTCTGGTTCTGTTGAAGGATTTAATCCCTGGCAATGGGCGTGTGGATAGCGTTCATGTATTTTGGTATGGCATTCGGGCCACTTATTAAAGTACCAGGGTCTTTTTGTGTCAATTCAATCGATTGTTGCTATTACTGTAAATTGGACATTCTGGGATAATAGCGAAATGTACATTAGTGACGTTTACTTGTTAAAAATTATTGAAGGAGATCAAATAATACCTTTTGGTGTTGGGGATCTTTGCGCTGAAGGTCACCGATTGTCACCCTATTCCTTGTTTTATCTTGTTCTATGTCTGCAAACCTCTGTTGTTGAACGTTCTGTATGGTCGGTGGATCAAGGCATTGCTCGTACCTGGGATGTAGTACATGGGTAACTTAATATGTGGAAGTCATTTGTTGTATTAATACTGATTATATGAAATGGCCATTACACTGTCAGTATCTCATGGGTTTCAGGTATATCAGGATTGAAGTAGTAGTGCGTCGCGGGTGAGCTTGAAAGCTGTAAACCTGCAGGAAAATGAGCCCACCAAAATAAAGATTACACATACCTGGTGGTGTGCACTCATGTTTTGTTTCTACACAACCGTTTTTTCTTCTTATTTGGCCACTGCACATAGGGAGTAACTATAATATAAAGAGACAAAATTTAGCTAATTATTTATAAATATATATGCTTGCGGTTTAACCCGACCATGCCATTTTTATACCTCAGGTAGATGCATCAGAGGGTTGTGGAGTACAACTAATTTTGATCAAAGAAGAGTACTCTGGTGTCTCTAAAACAAATCGGAACATGAACTGAGCTCATCTTTCCAAGGTGATGGCTGATGCAGTCAAGTAATGCCCGTGACGTGGGTCAGCAACACATATCATATTCTTTGCGTCCCACATTTGTTGGGTGAGCTATGGAACAGTTAAAGCACGGTACTGCTGGGATCCACGTGAGGTACGTGGAGCAAAACCAACCATGAAGAAATGGAGACGCGGGAATGGGATTAGATTCACAGCAATTGTTGTTTTTAAATCTGTTTTAATGTAGAATTTCATGCTTAATGATCAGTTTTAATTCAGTTCTGTCCATTTCATCAAGTTTTTAAAGTATGAATTGCATTTTAGTTTCATAAAGAGGTTGTTTGGCACAAGTACATTTTATGCGTTAGGAACCTTTTTGACCATTTGATTGTTTTGAATCAGCATTCAGATGTGATTAGTAGTAGGTTTCTAGCCATTCTCCAGTAGTATCCATTAGCTTGTTAGTATTTGCATTCATTTTTCAAATTCAACTTCATTTAACTGTTTTCAATAAAAATTTATGGCATGATCTTGGTTTATTGCATATAGTGATTAATATTTGCATACTTATAGTTCATTTAGGCAATTAGGTAGTTTTGCATTCATAAGTCTTTAGTTTAGATTACTTTTGCATACACTTTCTTTTACAGCTTGCATCAGTCAATTTCGGCATCAATTTTTAATTGTGCAGTTTCTTAGCTAGTTTCTAGTAACAAAAAGGCGTTAGAAATATTCATATGCTGCTTCTAGTGTTAATTTGGTTGGTCAATTTCATATTTCAGCAACAGTTGTACATTTTCAAAATCATTTGTTATCTCAAAAATTGCTTTGAAAAGCCTTCTGAGGTCTGCAACTTGTCCTGCAACAGCCCTTTATATGGTTTTTATAAGATTTCACTTGCATTTTTGAAGCATTTCTAGTTATTAGAAAAATTATTAAAAATAAAATCACAATTTCAATAGCTAGTCTAGTTCACAGTTAACAAACTGTCTACATGGCTTATTTATAAGCTGTTTATCTGCTTATTCTGTTGGTGTTATTTCTTAATTTTTGGTTCTAGTTTTAGCCCCCTAGTATAGAGTTCATCTGCCTTTGCTTATTTTAGGTTCTAGAGCTTATTAAGTAGCTTATTTTTAGCCCATTTCCTGCCCCTGTAGGCTGCTGTTACAGCAGATCCATCATAGGTTTCATCCACAAATAAAGAAAAAGCAACAATGGAAGTAAATTGTAAAAAAAAAATAGCTATTGGTATTGGATCAGAGGTAGAAGATTAAGGTGGCAGGATGATTTATAACATCCTATTAACTTGTATCTTATGTACTCAAGTTACATATAACTTTGTGCTAGTCGATCTTGCGTTAGAAATATTCATATGCTGCTTCTAGTGTTAATTTGGTTGGTCAATTTCATATTTCAGCAACAGTTGTACATTTTCAAAATCATTTGTTATCTCAAAAATTGCTTTGAAAAGCCTTCTGAGGTCTGCAACTTGTCCTGCAACAGCCCTTTATATGGTTTTTATAAGATTTCACTTGCATTTTTGAAGCATTTCTAGTTATTAGAAAAATTATTAAAAAATAAAAATCACAATTTCAATAGCTAGTCTAGTTCACAGTTAACAAACTGTCTACATGGCTTATTTATAAGCTGTTTATCTGCTTATTCTGTTGGTGTTATTTCTTAATTTTTGGTTCTAGTTTTAGCCCCCTAGTATAGAGTTCATCTGCCTTTGCTTATTTTAGGTTCTAGAGCTTATTAAGTAGCTTATTTTTAGCCCATTTCCTGCCCCTGTAGGCTGCTGTTACAGCAGATCCATCATAGGTTTCATCCACAAATAAAGAAAAGCAACAATGGAAGTAAATTGTAAAAAAATAGCTATTGGTATTGGATCAGAGGTAGAAGATTAAGGTGGCAGGATGATTTATAACATCCTATTAACTTGTATCTTATGTACTCAAGTTACATATAACTTTGTGCTAGTCGATCTTGACCGCGTCTTGACATATCCATTATGTTTGAGAAACCATTGTCTTGTGGTTCACTAACCACCCCTTTATTGTATGACTATACCGCGTCTCGATCTATCCACTATGTTCAGGAAACCACTGTCTTGTGGTTCATTAACCACCCCTTTATCAAAACATACCTATAACACATCCCTAATAGAATGATACTCATGCATGCTATAACTTGACATACCTCGGGAAAATCAATTCTCTATGTCACAGTTTTTCCTTCTTCCTTCCCATATATCCGCTTCAGTTCACGAGTAGCAGCTAGGAATGAATATAAAGAACATATAAAAAAACTATATAGGATTTCCGAAACATATTGCATCGCAAATAGTTAAACAATGTACCTTTCCAGTCTGAAACAGTTTTGGTTGATTGGTGATCCAGTAATTATCTGATCTGAATCACCTCAAACAACACATTCTGGGGAGTATTTCTCAGCTTTTAAACAACCTTGGCTGGTATAGCACCGCCCATCAGTGTACATTCCAAAAGTCAGCTTACCTTTGAGTTCACTTTATCAGATTACTCTATATCCATATGGATGCTTTCATTTATAACAGGTTCAGATGGACCTACTTTCGAGCAACAAAACAATGATTTATAAACAACCTGTTACAAAAGAATTAAAACACATGAAGAAGCAGTTCCTCAAAATATCCATTTTTACCATATCCAAAACCAATCATGGTTACACATCTTTGCTCCTAAAATAAATGGATGCATGCAAACTTGTCCACAAAACTGCATAAAAACTATCTTGCTTACTTGCATGGGCTGATAGAACACAGATCATTCGCACTCCTGTATGTGCCACGTAACCATTCGCGTGTTTTTTCATTTGAAGCTGTAATAGCAAGGTGAATTTAAGCTGCTTTGTAACTTCACCTTCAACCTAATACAAAGCATTGTATAGTAACATTTGATACAAAAACAAAAATGATAATGCTGATTCGAGTCAAAAAGTTTTGTTTAATAATAAACGAATTATATAACCAAACCTCATTGAGCTTGTACGTCAATACTTTCAATATTAACATGGTCTTTACAGTTCCTTGAATAGGCTGTTGATGATAGCTTGTAGGAGAGAAGGAAGGACTACGTTGTCATTAGTAGCTGATGCAACTAACAAAAAGAGAGAAGGAAGGACTACGTTGTCATGGGATAATAAATCAGTTTACTAACCAGGATGTAAATCAATAATTGGTTTTCGAGCTTCATTGTGAAAGGAAGACCATTCTACATTTTCAGTGGTATCAGGAGGAATATCCACTAATTTTTTCTTCAGTTTTATGAAAGCATGCTGAGGTCGCAACTCTTCAACCAACTGCACATGTATAGTGATTCTAAAGGCAAACCAGCCTTTACTGCATATATAATCTCACTTATGTCATCTCCAATATATTCTTTTCTCGTCCCTTTGAAAGGGGTTTTTGTGCTTACAATACTAACAAAAACACCTATTTTATCTTGTGCTTGATTGATTTTGTAGCTATTCCAACTAAAGATGATATACAAATCAATAAAACTTCTTCGACCACAGGAATACTCAAGGTAGAAACACTAAAACTCATAGTTTTAAAATGGTGTAACCCTTTTCCACTCTGATCCAACTGACACAACTAAACAATCGGAAACATTAAGCAGAAGACCATACATAAAAAACGAAACATATAAAAGCGGTACTAACCTTTGGTATGTTGCTGATTAGGATTACCATCCGGGTTGGTGGAAATGCAGCGCGGATTCGGGCGTGAAAACCCTGAGGCATAACACATGGCATACATAAAACTATTAGACACCAAAAAGATACGCAATGTATTCAACATGTACCAACAAAGGTATGAAATTACAGGTTTTTTATATGGCCAATATACATTATGGCCAGCAGCCACACCTGCAGATGAACGTGGGTCGCGTTCTGCTGATTTATCTGCATTGTTGTCCTAATATTCAGTTGCTCGGCAAACATTACATGTTTATTTTTCGTTAAGATTTTCTGTTTACACATTGCAATAAGATAAAAAAAACCGATGATTGTTACCTGCATAACTGTTTTTAATGGCAATCTATCATTTTGTGCAGCATGTGAGTATGCATCAACAGAGAGCTTTTGACAGTCCATGACTCTCAAAATCTTCTTCGATCATATTCTGATAGACCAGGATGTGCCTGGCTTTAGGAATAAAGTTATAAAAGTGAGTTAACATCATCAGAAGGATCAAATAATTAAATAACTACTCAAATTTTTAATACAACTCTGGAAGTTAGCATATGAAGTTGAGATATATATCAATTGCTTACTAATGTTTATTTTTTTTACAAACCTGTGATGAAGAAAACACATAAACGATCATTAGATGAGATTGTGAGGGAAAAAGGATATTAGGGTTTTTGAGAAAAGATATATTATGCATGAACCGTATATAATTCTTTAGGTATATGTTTTGTTTAGAGTTACCTAAGTTGTAGGATTTTCCTACATAATTGGTTGCATAGATTTATAATTTTGGACTTGCAACATATATTCCAAAAATCATGTTACCTTAGTGGTAAAACACATGTTATTCATCCAACCAACCGGTTCAATCCTTGCAAGGCTTATTTTTATAAACAATTTTCGAAAATAATTAAATAAATCCGAAAATTAAAAAATAACAAATTAAAATTAAAAAATATTGTTAGGTGGACATAAATATTGCTTAGTAGGACAACAAATGCTTAGTGGCATTGAGGTGTCATTGAGGTGTGTCGTTGAGGTTGGCGTTGAGGTGGCGTGATTAACTAAATGCCTCTGTTATATATATATATATAGATATATATATATATATATATATATGTATATATATATATATATATATATATATATATATATATATATATATGTATATATATAAAATATTAATATCACTATTACTTTTTATATCACGTAAACTTTTTCTTTTTAATATAATCATTAATATAAATAACTATCATATGTTTTTTAATAAAATTGTTAATATCATAGTAACTATCATATGTTTCTTAATATCACAAGTCATTTTACATGTAAAAAGCTACTATCACAGATTGGTTTTATAATATCACCATTTTATAATATCACGCTTAATATCACGAGGGCTCATAATATCGTTAATATCACGGTGAGGACTTATAATCAAAAAATAAAAAGTGCTCGGAAAAATATGAAAAATAAAAAAAAATGAAAGAAGATAACAATAGTAACGATCCCTCAACGGAAAAAAATTAAAAATCGTTTACTGGTCGATTCTTCTTTGTGAAGTTAAGCAGCAGATCTTGACTTTTTTTCAAAAAGTCAAGATCGATCCTGGAATAAACTGTCGGGTCTATCCGCACATCCGCATTTCAATTAAAAATCCGCATTCCCTCACTCTCTCTCTCTCTCTCTCTCTCTCTCTCTCTCTCTCTCTATATATATATATATATATATATATATATATATATATATATATATATATATATATATATATATATATATATATATATATATATATATATATATATATATATATATAATCTAGATCAAATAAGATCAAACTTAAAGTTGTTAAAATGAGATCCAACTAAAATTTGACAAGCGACACTCTCCTTACAGCAAAAATAAAAAATTTACTAACTACAACTAAAATTGTTAAAGTTTCGATAGATTTCTTTTTAAAATTTACGAAACTTAGGTGATACAATTTGATTAGAAATGTAATGTGTATCAGGATTTAAAATATTTATTAGTGTAATGTGTATCAGGTGTATCACTAATCCAAACTCATGTATCATTTGGTTATTAGTTGCTAAAATGTTAATTTGTATTAAAATATTATTTTTATGTGTATTATTGCTAAAATTGTTATTTATAAATGTTTTAGTGGTTTTTAAGACTTGATCTTATTTTTACAACTTTAAGTTTGATCTCACGTTAACTCTCCCAAACTATATATATATATATATATATATATATATATATATATATATTATTGAATATACTAGCTTACAAATTATTGTAGCCAATTAATTCTGATTTTGTCTATAAACGTAGTCCCGATTCTTTTGTGGGTCCTTAATCTTTTCTGTGGGTCCCCGATTCATTGCTACAGTATTTTTATGAAGTATTGTAGCCAAGTTTATCCCATATATATATATATATATATATATATATATATATATATATATATATATATATATATATATATATATATATATATATATATATATATATAAAGGGTCACGTTCAACGCAGAACCATTATTTTGCATGTAACTTTACAGAACCACTTTGGACCAATAAGAATTTACTATTATTAAATATTTTTATATAAATGAAAAGGGTATAATAGTAAAACTTAAATTTACTTTCATTTTGAATTTTTTTTTTATTAAAAACGTTTTTTAACCCTTAATTTTAGGAGTTTTTTTTTTTTTTTACAGCATGCATGTTTTTAAAGAAATCTCAGGTGCATATATGTTTTTTTTAACAAACATGCTTTTTAAAAAAATCAAGTGCATATGTGTTTTTTTTATATAGTAAATTTATATGTGTTTCTTGTGTTTACACATCAACACTTATTTGCTTAAATTGGTAATTGCATATATGTTTTTATTGTATATTCTTTGATTTTCGAAACTTATGACCAAAAAAATAAACATACACATGTAACCTCTTAAGATTTATAACAAACCAAGAACATATATAGCATACATAAAATTTGATATTAAATAAAATACAATTCATGTACAAGTATCTTGTTAAATATGAATGTGCACTTGCGTTAAAACATGTGCACTCTTCACTTTCGTCCATTCGATTGAACATGTGTGCACGCTTCAAAAACATATGTGCACGATGCACTTTCTCATCAAATTCTTCAAAACATAGGTGCACGCCTTCCAAAACACATATGTTTCCGGTGTCCACATAAACTTCAATCAACGACGTTTTATAAAGCACCAAAACACAATACACGCTCAAATAAAACTAAAAATTAAATATTTAATCATGTTAGCAATAGCTAATGCAATTTTAAACCATAACAACTAGAATAACATATATGCACAATCTTTATCTTTGTTATATAAATGGTCTAGATGAAGTTTATAATTATAAAAACTAGCACCAACGACTTACAATCCATAAATCATTTTATACTACTACCGACAACAATAAAAAACAACAAATTAAATGCTTAATCCTTAACCTAGTGCTTTTAAAATTAAGTGATTTATCCCCACTGTTGGGAATTATGCAGTAGGATTTCTCTTGTCAATTCTGTGAAGGATTCTGCTGAAATAGAGCGAGAATCTGTTGAAGAGATTCTCTTTGAAGTATAAAAGCCGTGCCGTGTGTCTGTTTGAAGAGTGGAAGCGACTAGGATCTGCATCGCTTTATTAATTACATGCTAACCCATCATTATTCTTGTCTTGCCCGAGGTTAGCATGGGTATTATTGTCTTGCTCAATATTGTTTAGTGTTTAGCCATTAAATGCATGCTTGCATGCTTAGTCGATTGAGTAGTAATAGTTTAGGGTTCCTTGTCTATAAAAGGAACTTGATAGTATGTAATAGATAACTCATTGAAACATAGAGTTTCGGTTAATAAAAGATCCATAGAGGATCTAAGTGTTCTTAGTTATAACGACTTGTATTTACATTCCGCTAAAGAATACGAGTTGTAGAGATTTTCTATTAGTTTGCTTATGATTACATAGGCAACACTAACGATCTCTGAGTGCTCAAGATCATCCAAGGTCTTTGTGTTTTCAACAAGTGGTATCGAGCCTCGGGAAAGTCTCTACGATCACGAGAACCATATTTAACCTCACCCCATACAACCAAAATACATTCACCATGCACGGGCGATGATGAATCCGAAGTCACCAACAACAACATCAAGAACACCACCTCTATGCAACAACTTAGTCTTTCCAACGATAATGGTAAGTTTCCTTATCTAAAAAGGAAGAGTATGATCATGGACAATGAAGATGCGAGCGGATCTCAATATTGATTGGAATCTTTGGGAGATTGTGAAGAAAGGAAGCGATCTGAAGAAGACTATCCCGGATCTTGATGGTAAGTTTACCATTGCTCCTCCCAAAGCTGCGAAGAGATTCTAGGCGTGCAAAGAGAGCACAAAGTAAGAACCATCCTTCTTCAAGCTATTCACGAAGATCACTTGGGTGATTTTCACCACATGGATGATGCAAAGGACATATGGATGGCGCTTAAAGCAAGGTTCGGTGGCAATGAAGAGTCCGGAGAGAATGAGGAAGTCCATCTTTGAGACAACACTTTCAAGAATTCAATATCTCGGAAGAAGAAGGTATCCACAAGGGATCGACGGGTTTCATAAGATTTTGAGTCACTAAACCGGTGAATGCAAAACGACAATGATGATTGCAATTCAAAGTTCCTAAGATCTTTGCCTCCATCATGGTTACATGTAAGTATAGCCCTTAAGGCTAAAGGTGGGTTGGACATGCTCACTTTTGATGAGCTATACAACAAACTCAAATCTCTTGAACACGATGTCGGATCTCCTACCGTGCATCCTCTTACGGTCATCTGACCTTTGTTGGGACATCTCACTCCAATATGATGATACATGCTCCTAGTCCAACTTACTTACCATCATCATCTTACAATCGTCCCACTCCATCATGCCCTCAAGCTAAAGCGGTAGTATATTGGAGGATGTTCTTCATTCATTTGTTCTTGATTATGATACTCGTGACATCTTGTCTATGAAGATTTTGAGCGGTGGACCCACTTGATATGGAGGAGATGGCGAAATGGCGGTGGCCATGCTTTCGATGAATATCAAAAGGTTTGAGGAGAGGTCGGGAAGAAAGTTTGGCTTCAGGAAAGGATCCATTTCGTTTTGACGGGAGAAAGGTCAAGTGTTTCTCTTGTCACGGATGGGTCATTTCTCGAGGAATGCAAAGATAGGAAGAGTGGAGGGAGCTAACTACAATTCCTATCGTGAGAATCGAAGGAAGCTAGAACTTGACTCTTGTCACCTTGGATGAGCAGGTCAACTGGTTGCACATGAACACATGAATGAGGAAGGCTGCGTCTGAGAGAAGCTTGGATTCTTGGCAAGATGTACTTGGAAGATAGGCATGATCAATTTGCCTTGATGGGACTTTCTCGGTACACAAGCTGTATATTTGGTTGTAGTGAAAGATACAATGAACTTAAAGAAGCTTATGATACTATGAAACCTAAATACAATGAATGCTATGTTGATAATGAAGCTTATAAACTTTCGTTAAAAACATTAGAAAGACAAAAGTATGGTTTCAAAAGAATCGGATAGCTTATGAAGAAAAGATAAAGGGTTACAATTTGATCTAGATATTGCAAACATTAACTTAAAAGCATTTGAAAAGGAAAAAGGCGATGCTATTCTTTGAGAACCTAGAGCTTAAAGAGAAACTAGGCGAGAAATAGCTAGACATAAACAATGGTTAATATCGGTGACAATCTAGCTAGAGAACTCTATAGTAGTCGGTCGGTGACCTCTGGAATAGGTTTAGGTTTTCAAAAGTATGTAGGATTGGAAGCTAGGAATGATGGGCGTAAATCTACACTGCGAGCTTAGAAAATTTTGTTAAAGAAGGTGATTTGCATGTTGTCCTGGACCTATTAGAGGTGAATTCATGCCCACCGACACATCCATTCTTGTTGACTTTGATGGATCACACCATCTGTATGGCAAAAGTCAAAAGACTTGCGGACCCGATGCTTCATCTAATGACTTTGTCTCTTTCTCGGCGGTGACAATTCATCGGATCAAGGTCTACTTCTCATGCCGGTATGATTCAAGTGATAAGTCGGACCTTCCCAAGCCCTCACACGAGCCTACACCCAAGCACGCACCCAAGTCTATCTACAAGCCTTCTAGGGTAGCTGGCGAGGAATCAACTTCAAGCTGTTTCCTCACGAAGACTTGTCCTTTAAATCTTTGCATAATAAGTCTGTAAAAACAATTCCTTTAATGTTTACGGTTTAAGTACTTCTACATGTAATAGAACATCTTCTTTGTTGAATAAATCTTCCAAAAGGAAGACATGTTTTGTATGTGGAAGTAAATTTCATTTAATTAAGGATTGTGATTTCTATGAGCAAAGATTGGGTGTATGTGCTACTCGTGAGAAACCTAGACCGGTGTGGACCAATGTTAATAATATTCCACCTTATGTCCCATGAAGCAACTTATCTTGACTCTCCTTGGAGGAGATCGGTGATAGACCTTATGTGCAACCTACTAGCCCATACTTTAAACATGGTTATTGGCTGCATATGTTGACTCTATGAATAATGGGAAAGGATGTTGGGATCTTTTGTCAAGTCCTCGGCGAGTTGTTCTTGGAATAATAAGGGACCTAAATTTCAATGGAAACCCAAGAACAATGGTGGATCTTTCTCATCTGCTAGACCTATTTGTATATATTTTTGTTACTATAGGATCATCCTCTTAAGCATAAAGATATTGGCAATGTTGATAGTGGTTCCTATTGAAGAAGGAGGCAATTTATCAATTTATCTTTGGAATGCTTAACCCTAGCGCAAAGTTTAAGGGAGGCATAAACCTCGGGGAGGCATATGCCTCGGGGAGGATTTTGTAGTAAACTTTGTGTATATTACATTTGCTAACACTAACTTGCTAATAATTTTTTAGTCTGTTTTGTCTCTGTTTTGTTCTTGTGTTTCTCTGAGTTTGTTTTGCAGTATGCCCTGTTCAGTTCAAGTTCATCAAGTGTGGTCCTTTGGTAAATGGTCAAGTAAGCTTAAAGCTTGTTTCCTCTGAAAGCTAAGTACTGAAGTGAGCAATTTGTTTCCACTGAAGATAAAGTACTGAAGACAAGTTCTGAAGTTAAAATTGTTCATTCATTCATTCAAGTTCGACTTACGACACAACTTACAATCAACTTCAATGCAACTACAAGAAAAGTACTATACATGATCTTCTAATCCTATTCTAGTTCATAGAGAATAGTCCAACGGTACATTGAATATGCATGACCACGCATATCTTCCGATCGAAATCTTGGATATGCATTTGTGAAGTCTTGCATAACCACCCATTCCTTCTATCTCGATGGTGGATATGCATGACCGATGCGACGAAGATGCTAAGGATCAAAATGGGAAGGATGGATTGATGCAAGCGATGATGATGAAGATGACCACGCGTGTCCTTTGTGCTTCATCTACTTGGTTTCACCAAAAGCAATCCATCCACCTTCCTTTAGCTCTTCCTCTATCGATGTGTGAAGATGCACCAAAACATGGCGCGGTGAAGCAAGCACCACCTCCCTTTCGGCACGAGGCCTTTGTTGAGGTTGAGGTCTTTGGAGGTTGGGAGTAAGTTATCTCGATGGTGGGTTCCTCACGAGTCATCGAAGACTCACTTGGATCCACTACACTATCATCTTCGAAGAAGGAGAAATGGGGATGTCAAGGGCGAGGTCGGGAGGACATGACCAAAGCGGAGGAAATCACTTTGGATGATGATGATGATGGAGAAGAGGTTGGGTTAACAACCTCGGTGTAGTATTCATGGTTAATTTTGGTTGATTGGGTTTGTGATGATACTAGGGTTTGTGATGGTAATTGGGGTAAAATTATGTGAGAGAAGTATGCATTGGGATGATTAAATAGGCGGATGCAAGGGTTAATGTAATTTAATGCGAGTTAGTTGGCACGATAATTCTAGAATCTTCTAGAAGATATTTTAGTCTTGGGGTGGTTTCTGCGAAGTATATTATTTATTGATTGGCTATTTGTTTCTGTTGAGCGTTATTTTGTCGTTGGTCAAGTTGAAATACACGTAGGATATGGTCAACTAAAGTTCTCATACTTTTGACTATATTCTTGGTAGCAGTTACCATTCCTCTAATCGCATTTCTTCCACTTCAAAAGAAACAATTCCTCTTCTCCTACATCCAAAACTCTTGGGTTCAAAATCATAACCCTAAAATCACATATCTCTCATGGCTCTTCAATTCAAGAAAGATCACAATAAAGTTGCATTTACGGGTAAAGCAAAGGCGATGAATTGTATGAACCAATGGTGGAGTTCTGAAGCGGTCTAAGATTCACTATGCCTAACACATTCCCCTAATGCGATTTATGAATCGTTGGTTAAACAATTTTGGGAATCTGTTTGAAAACGCGATGAATCGAGAGATTGTTGCGTTGATTGATGAAACGAGCACGTGGTGACGGAGGACACGATAAGGAGAAAGCTTAGTTTGGATGATGCTGATGGGGTTTATCACTCAAGTGCGAGGAGATTCTCTGGGGTGAGAGCCATTGGGTATCAAGGCACAAAACGGACATATGGTTGAAAAAGCATTTTTGCCCTATGTGGAGATTTTTAGTTCACACTCTGCTTCAGTGCATTAGCAACAAATCTGGAGCGTGGGATCAATTCTCTACGCAATTGGCTTGTGGTATTGTGTGTCTATCTCAAGGGATAACTTATAATTTTTCTAAATTTATTTTTGATAATATGGTTGAAAATATAAATAGGAAACAACATAAGTTTTTAATGTACCCTAGATTCTTACAAATAATCATAGACACCTCTACCCAAGTCCAAGCCTTTTATCCCATAGGAGCTCTTTCATCTAAACTTTTTGCCTCTATGAGAACTCACTTTGAGGCGCATCATCCGTTGACGGCTGACTATGTTGCCTCAAGGCAATGAGGCTCTTGATGAGGAGAATGTTGCTAATATCCCACCCTCTTCAAATGTTGCTCTTGATGGCAATCCATCGGTTAATATAGATGAGGGTCCTCTTTTCTTCTTTGAAGCATCTCATATTGCTCGACCATACTCCACTGTACCATCACCCGGACCAAGTCCACCACCTACGGGCTTCAATTGATGAGTTTGAGTCGACACGAGCAGGATGACCACACCCGGTCCTCAAAGGGAACCTTTTGATGAAGTACCTCCTCATTTGAGCATGACCATATTTCCACTGAAGGTCCAATGAAACTCCCATTACCACGAGCAATCTGTTGGTGGGTGAGGACCTATTACTCTTACATCTGTCTATGCTCTTGTTAGCGGTGTCTGCGGTGAGGTGGTGATCTCAAAAGGAGCTTCTGAGACCAAGTCTACTCTTGGTGATAAGATTGAGGCTGAGAATAAAGTTAAGGACCTAGAGGATCGACTTGAAAAGAGTAGCAAAGGAAGTTAGTCATTTCTTCGATGAGGAGGATGAGGACTCTCGGCTTGCTTCTCTAAATATCTTAGCTGATGTGGCTCAGGAGATAGTTGTTCCTTCCTCAGTGGTTGCTGAATCCTCAAAGAATGAGGAACCTATTCTTTATAGAAGAAGAAAGAGATCTCACTTGTATAAAGGATCTTCTGAAGTATCCAAGAAACCAAGTATTGACAATACTACATCTGCTGAAGCTCAAAAGGAGGACGTTGCATCTGAACTTTATAATCATGCATCTGTAGTAGATCTCTCTAAAAATGTTTCTTCTGAAGCTCAAATTGGTGATACTCCTCTTGTTGATGTTGGTCACGAATCAGCTAATAAAGGGAAAGGTGCAATGATTGAAGCTGATCTTGGTTCAGATCTGATATCTGCACAAGAAAGACAAGCACAAGAAAGTCGGATGGCTGAATATGAAGAGTTAAAGAAGAGTGAGATATTGGCCAAACAACTTGAAGCGAGGATTCTTCTTCTTTGCCTCACGAGAGCGAAGAGAATTGGATGAGTTAGCTACTCGGATGCTGCTTGCACAATGGGATGCTCTTACTAAGCAAACCACTTCAAATCCTACACTTGCTCAAAGTATCTTAGGTGCGGACTTTGATAGTGAAAATTTTGTGGCTCGAATGATGGCGCTTGGAGAACAAAGGAAGCAAGAAGCGGTTGCAAAAGGAAAGCCCTTAGTCTTGAAAAGAATAAGGCAAAGAGAGAGACCTCTTCTTGAAGCTCGAGAAGAAAGCAGAGATGAGGATTGCGGTGAAAAATCAAAGTTGTTCGGTGCTTAACCGTGGTTTAACAATGAAGCAAGTCTTGGCTTTACGATGCAAGATTGTTTCACTTGTACAATATGATTATGAAGACTTCTTCTTACCTTTAACACCATCTATCAACTTGAAAAGAATTGCTTGGGAATGAAGTTGCACCAAAGGCCAAAAGACCCAAGTTTGTTGAGATAGTGGATGATTTTGATGATATTCCACCAAAGGCGATCTCTCAAATGGTTTCTTCGAGCAACTTCGAAGCCACTCCTTCGTCGACAAGGTCCCCTGTTGAAACCATCGTTGTTTCCCGATGCACTAGTTATGCCTCATCTAACCCAAATGTGGCATCTGCTGCTGCTGCAAAGAAGGTACTTTGGTTGGGAAGATGACCGAGTTACTTCTTGAACCTCTTGTTGTATCTGCTGAAGCTTCTTGAAGTCACTAGCTCAATGAAAAGGTCTCATCTGTTGAACCGACCACCATTTCCTCTGAAGCACCTAATGTACAAGCTTCGCTCCATCATGGGATCTCTTGATCTGAGAAGGAGGTGGTTCGATTAAAAGCTAAAACTACAACTGTCAAAGCTAAAAAGGCAAGAAAGGTGCTTGAAAGAATGCATACCCTTCGTGATGATGTCTCACCTAAATCCACATCTACTTCTTCAAGTCCTACTACGAAGTTAATGAAGAAACCAAAGATATTCCATCTTGAAATCCATTTACACGGTAGAAGGATGAAGAGGATGGCCAGAGAAAACACACATCTCGAGAAGATCTATGAAAGCGAGGACTCATGCATCGAAGAATAAGCCATCACCCAAGCATGTTCCTTTGGACCTAAAGGCGATGACTCAACCTTTATTAAAGAAGGATGCACTCTTGATTTTCTGAGGGATATCAAAATGTGTTGGTCAAGTGGTCTCGATAAATGATGAGATGAATGTCATTCATCGATTGGACAAAACTTCAATGGAGTTCACCTTTTGAAGGAAATACTCCATTTGGTAGCAGAGAGATATACTTACTCTGTACACTCTCGTCACCAACCATTCTTTGCAATCTTGCACCACAAGGTTACGGGATGTGCTTATTGGGAGATCTTCATGTCTGATTAACTCTCAATCTCCCAATGGTAAAGGGCATTTCATTTGGAAGAACTCACATCTATGGCGGGTTGAGTCACGGAGATTTTATCCCTACCTCGTGTGCATGTAGTTGAGACAAAGGGTGGAATCACGATCGCATGTTTCTTTGAAAGAACTTATCCATTGTCCAAGAGACTTATGGAAAGGATGCTTGTGTCGAAGTTGGAAATTCCTCCGGATCCGATGGGAAATGAAAGACTAGACGCGAGCAGTGGTTGGATTGATCAAGGCTCAACTTCGCAAGCTCAAGCTGCATCTTCATCATGAGCGCGGTAATCTACATTGTCTTTTGTAATATGTACAGTCTTTTGTGTTGTTTATTTTCTTTGTTTTGTTTGTTAGTTTCTTAGTTAAAAAAAAAAAAAAAAAAAAAAAAAAACTTTCTCTTTCTTTCTCTTGCGGGTTTGTTGTATATAGTTGATGGTTTTAACTCACGGATATACCTTGTGTATATCAAAGAGTTAGCTAGTCCAAAGGGTACAACTTTGGTAAAGACACATCAAATCATTGATAGTTGTAATGATTTGCTCAAAATCATAGGGTGCGCAACCACCCATGCTTAATTCTTTGAGAGTTGTATGGTCATCAATTCACCATGGTATATTCCTTGTTGGAATCCAAGAATTGGCTAGCCCACAAGTATATGGCTTGTGGTAAAGGCAACCGAATCCATATTTGGTTATCAATTCACCAATTCTAAGAATTGACTAGTCACGAGCAAGCGGCTACGGTAAAGACACATCAAATCCGTTTATATAGTTCTTGATTTGCTAATAAATCGAGATGGTTATCAATGTACCATAGTTTTCGAACTTAAACATTTGGCTACTCCGTAGTGATGGCTATTGGTAAAGAGACATCAAATCCATTATTTTCAATGATTCACCTCTCACGAGTTAACTCACGGATGTGATGAGAATAGTATGCAACTAATAAGTATTGATGTACACTATGTCATTTGTTCTTTGCAAAGACACAGGCGTTTCAAAGTTTGGTCATCATAGAGATGAGATTATTATTGGTTCTTTACTCGATGTTTGAGAACAATCCTCTAATCTGCGGTCTCTAAGATCTATCAAGGTTAGGAAGCTGGAACTTAACCAAGTCAAATTCCGTTTAGGGAGGATTGTTGGGAATTATCACAGTAGGATTTCTCTTGTCAATTCTGCCAAAGGATTCTGCTGAAATAGAAGCGAGAATCTGTTGAAGAAGAGATTCTTTGAAGTATAAAAGCCGTGCCGTGTGTCTGTTGAAGAGTGGAAGCGACTAGGATCTGCATGCGCTTTATTAATTAAATGCTAACCCATCATTATTCTTGAGCTTGCCCGGGTTAGCATGGGTATTATTGTCTTGCTCAATATTGTTTAGTGTTTAGCCATTAAATGCATGCTTGCATGCTTAGTCGATTGAGTAGTAATAGTTTAGGGTTCCTTGTCTATAAAAGGAACTTGATAGTATGTAATAGTGATAACTCATTGAAACATAGAGTTTGGATTAATAAAAGATCCATAGAGGATCTAAGTGTTCTTAGTTATAACGACTTGTATTTACATTCCGCTAAAGAATACGAGTTGTAGAGATTTTCTATTAGTTTGCTTATGATTACATAGGCAACACTAACGATCTCTGATGCTCAAGATCATCAAGGTCTTTGTGTTTTCAACAAAATTGTGAGTTTAGTCCCTTAATGAAATTGTTTCTGACGCCCCTAGTTTACACTTTTGATTTAAGACTTCAGTTTCAAGCTTTACATTTCAACCCAAAACTTTCACTAAGCGATGTGTTGTCTATCTTTCCTCGACAAACTTGTTTTGAATCGGGAAGGTGAGAGAGTTTCATACCATGCTCGGGGCTTGTTTATTCCATATAGGGCTTTGTCAAGCTTGGAGACATAGTCGGGTATTCACTACTCTCAAAGCACAGGGTTCTTGAACATACACATTTTCCTTGAGTTCACCATTCGAGAATGCACTTTTTACATCCATTTGGTAGACCACGAAGTTCATGTATGTTGCATATGCAAGGAAGATCTGATGGCTTCCATTCTTGCAGCAGAGCAAATGTCTCATCATAGTCGATGCCTTCTTGTTGATCGTAACCTTTGGCTACAAGTATGGCTTTGTTTTTAATGGTTGTGCCGTTTTCATCTGTTTTGTTTAAAACCCACTTCATTTCTATGACTATGATATTTTGAGGACATTTATCAAGGTCATGACCTTGTTTTATCAAGCTATTAAAGTTCTTCTTCGTATAGCCTAAACCCAGCTAGGATGTTTTAGAGCTTGGTGACACTTTTGGGTTCTATTTACGATGAAAATCGACATATAGACATTCATTGGTGAAGGCTACATTAACTTAGCAGTCATGCTTCTTGTGAGCATACCTTCAATGGATTCACCAATGATGTTCACAAGCTCAATGTCTTGAGATCTTGTATACTTACTTTGTGGTCTAGGATCTGAGCTTGATGAGGCAACTGGGAGCTCAGGAATGGGTTCAGGTGTAGGGGTGACAGAATCATCAAGATCTTCTGTTGAGATGGGAAGATATGTCAAGCAACCATATGACAACAAGAAGGGGTTCCGGAAAGGCAAACATGACAAGAAATCAAGGGATGAACTCGCTTGTTTTAAATGTAGGGACCTTAATCACTTTATTAGTGAGTGTCCCAAACGTGACGAACAAAAGCGTTCATGAGTGGTTCGTACTTGATCTTGCTTTCTTTATGCAAGAGATAGTGACAATCATGCTTGTATAAGTAGGCTCGGTGCGGTGATCCCATTGATGGGCCCGGAAAAGAATGGGTCGAGAAGGGCTCAGCGGAGGCGAAAACTTTATTGGAGCATCTGCAAAGGGCTCAACAAGTTCAACACTTGTAAGTAAGCATCTTTGGATAACTTGCTAATTTGTTAATTCATTTGATTCTTGATCATACTCACGGATTTTTTATCTGAGGCTTCAAGCGCGATGAAACAAGATACTTCTCGGGCTTGATTTGTATTTTATTGTGTTTGCGAAATTCATTTGATACTGTTATTGTTTGTTTCACATCATACGTGGATTGAGAATAACTTGTGTGAACCGAATTCATTACAGTTTTTAGTTCTTTTACTTTTTAACAATTCGTATGCCAAACATACCTATAAAAAGCTTGATGCATTTCATACAATTAAATGATAGGTATAAGAAACTTTTACAAAAACTTAACACTCAAATGTAAAAAGCTTTTGTGATAGCTATATTACAAAAGTAGTCCTTGTAGTTTCAACGCATACATGCATGCGTATATATTCACACTTTAGCTTTCCAATATGTACATGTTTAGTCCCTAGACTTCCCATGCAAGTTATTTAACGTACAAATCAACCCTTTTACTTTAGAAAACTTTACACTTTCTACCCATAACTACTCATTTTGCAATTTAAGTCCGAAATATCCTTTTAACATATGAAAACTTTTCAAAACTTTACAAGCTTATTACTAGCTTATTTTTAGAGATTTTTAGCTTATTTTTAACTTATTGGGCCGGGTAATGGGTCGTTTGGGCTTTGGAATTGGGCTTTGAGGCCCAATGGTTTTTGCGTTTGTTAATCACAACAGACAAGGGCTAGGAGGGTTTTGAATGGTTTTTATGAATCGTTTAACATGTTCTAAGTCATGTATGGGTGTGTAATACTAAGGTGTGAGCGAGTGTGTGTCGATTTAGGGTGTCACTAGACTTATATAACAATACTAGGACATTAGAGTACGTGTGATATTAACGTGTGATACATTGTTTGAGTAAATGAAATTGACAATGATTTAAAAGAGAACTTACAACACTTGTATACGTGTGGAACGAGGACACAACGAGAGGATGGAAATGAGCTTAGAACCCTTGTTCTCCTTATAATGTAACAATTTTCACAACTTTTAAACCCTTATATGCTTTGTTTTTCTTATCCCATTCCTTCGAGAGTCCACTGTGGACGAGTATAGTTTGTGTTGGAAGTGATGTGAGTGTGTGAGCTTTGAGGGATTTTGTCAAGTCTAGTGGATTTATAAGCATGAGCAAGCATGGTCTTGAGACTATTATATACACGACTTTTCTAGTCCCAAGCAAGTGTAAGAGTTTGTTGTGTTTGTATGTGGCATGCGTGGGTTTGGCGTGAGAAATGGGGCACTCCGCACCTAGTCGAATCAATGAAGACACAATATACATTGGATTACAAAGTCTTAAGTGGTCAATGGGTCTAGGTGGGTTTTAGGATAATTAAATATTAGTTAGGGTGGCTTATGGTGTGGTTTTGTTCCTCTTTTCCTTACACACGAAATCTTTGGGGTCAAAGGGGGAGGGATGGACTTGGTTACTTTCTAGTCGAATAGTTTGGTTTGTTGTTGGTTCAAACAACTAATAGTTCCTTGTTATCAAAGAAATGCTAAGCTATCATTAGTTGCAAAATACAAATGAAATGAGCTCTTGGGCCATGGGTGGAACCGGTTGGGCTTAAAGGGAATTATAGGGTGAGTTTGGGCTTGGTTCTTATTCGGTTCGGGTTACATCAAGGCCCGTTTACGTTGTGGGCTTGACGAGGCAACGAGGCCCAAAGAAATGAAGTGGTGAGTTGGGCTTAAATCGAGGCCCACTAAGTTTCTAGGCAGGTCCTCTGATGGTTTATTTTATTTTATTTATTTTATATTTTTATAAAATTTTATTTATATATTAAGTATTTTAAGAATATCGGGATCGTGGGGAATTTCGTTCGGATCACAACAATATATTTTTGAACGCTCAAGCTGCGTTGATCATGCATATGCCAAATGACATGCAAACGTGATAAGTAGAAAATTTCGTGATGATGAAAATCGTGCTTTATTTCTGATTAAATTCTTAAGTACAATGAAATTTTCTGGGAGCTTACAGTACCTACCCCTTAAAAGAACTGCGTCCCACGGTTTAACTCGCAGAGGTTGTCATGGGTGGTTGGGTGAATAGGTGGGGATACTGAACGCATTACATCCTCGCGCTCCCAAGTGAACTCGGCACCTCGTTTTTATGATTCCATCGAACTTTAACGATAGGAATGCGGCTTTGTAAGCCTCTTGACTTCCACATCCATGATCTCAGCGGGTTCTTCTCTGAAGCTAAGTTTGTCATTGAGTTGTATGTCCTTTAGAAGTGCGACAAGGGTTTCATCCGATAGACACTTCTTAAGGTTGAAACATGGAAAATGTCATGTACTCGTTGAGCTCTTAGGAAGCTTCGAGCTTATCTATTATTGGACCAATTCTTTGCAGAATTTTGAACGGTCCTACGTATCGGGGTTTGAGTTTTCCTCTTTTTCCAAATCTGACCATTCCTTTCCAGGGTGATATTTTGAGCATTACTCGATCTCCGACTTGGAATTTCATCGGTTTTCTCTTGACATCTGCATAGCTCTTTTGTCTATCTCGAGCTGCTTGCAGTCGTTGCCTTATTTGCATTATCTTTTCAGTTGTCTCCTGGACAATCTCAGGGCCTGTGAGTTGTACCTCTCCAACTTCCGCCCAGCAAACAGGTGATCGGCATTTTCTTCCATAAAGCGCTTCAAAAGGAACGGCTTTAATCTTTGTCATGATAAGCATTATTGTGGAGAATTCGCGGTAAGTGCTTATCCATCCTTTTCGAAATCGATCACACATGCCCTTAGCATGTCTTCGGAGTTTGGATCGTTCTTTCACTTTGTCCGTCTGTTTGAGGATGGTATCGATACTCATATCAATTTGGTACCCATGGCGTTTTGGAGTGTTTGCCAAAATCTCGGGGTGAATTAGCTATCTCGATCGATATGATGATATCGGTACACCGTGGCGAAACAATCCCTTGATGTACAACCGGCGAGTGTAATCATCTAAATGGTTTCTCCTGATAAGCGAGAAAATGAGCGGATTTCGTGAGACGGTCAACAATGACCCAAATGGTATCAAAACCATTAGAAGTTCTCGGCAACTTAGTGATGAAATCCATTGTGATTCTTTCCCATTTCCATACGGGAAGTTCCGGTTGCGTTAACAATCCTGAAAATTTTTGATGCTCTGCTTTGACTCTCAGACATGTCAAGCATTTGCTAGCATATTCGGCGATATCAGCCTTCATGTTTGGCTACCAGTATAAAAGTTTTAGATCTTGATACATCTTGTTGGGGCCGAGAATTATGGAATACTTCGATTTATGTGATTCATGCATGATAAGTTCGCGGATACCTCCGTAAAGTGGAATCCAACTTCGATCCTTGAAACATAACATTCCGTCTGATCTTTTTACGAATCCATTTTCGGTTTCTGGCATGCCATAAATCTTCTCATTCGGCCTACTTTCTTCTTTAAGAGCTTCAATCTGAGCTTCAAGAATTTTCTATGGCAGGGGTGAATTAATTATCATTCCTAATGATCTCACTCTAAGTGGCTTAGGGCGATCTTTTCTGCTCAAGACGTCAGCAACAACATTCGCCTTTCCGGGATGGTAACGAATCTCGCAGTCATAATCACTGAGCAATTCTAGCCAGCGGCGTTGACGCATGTTCAGTTCCTTTTGATCCAAGATGTGTTGAAGACTTTTGCGATACGTATACACTATACACTTGGTTCCGTATAAGTAATGTATCCATAACTTGAGTGCAAATACCACAGCTCCGAGTTCTAGATCGTGAATAGTATAATTCTTCTCATGAGTTTTGAGTTGACGGGGTGCGTAAGCAATCACTTTGTTCCTTTGCATGAGAACAGCGCCTAAACCCATATGTGAAGCATCGCAGTATACCACAAAATCTTCCACTCCTTCATGTAGTGCCAAGATGGGTGCTTCGCAAAGCTTGTTATTAAGGAGTTGAAAAGCTGATTCTTGATCGTCTCCCCATTCGAATTTCTTCGTTTTTTGGGTTAATTCCGTTAATGGTTTAGCTATCTTCGAGAAACCTTCGATGAATCTCCGGTAATAACTGGAAAGACCTAAAAATTGACGGATCTCAGTGGGGTTGGTTGGTACGAACCATTTCTTTATAGATTCGATCTTTGCGGGATCCACGTGAATACCTTTACTGTCGATCACGTGACCAAGAAATTGGACTGTCTCGATCCAAAAGTCGCATTTGGAAAACTTAGCGTACAATTCTTCATCCTTGAGTAACTTCAGGACAGTTCTCAGATTTTCCGCATGTTCTTCTTTATCATGAGAGTAGATAAGAATATCGTCAATGAACACGATGACGAATTTATCCAGATAGGGCTTACAGACTCTATTCATGAGGTCCATAAATACAGCGGGTGCATTGGTTAAACCGAATGACATAACATGGAATTCATAATGAACATAGCGAGTTCGAAATGCGGTCTTAGGAATATCTTCCTCTTTTACCCCTAACTGATGGTATCCAGATCTTAAATCAATCTTCGAATATACACTCGAACCTTGTAACTGATCAAACAGATCATCGATTCTTGGTAAGGGATAGCGGTTCTTGATTGTGAGCTTGTTCAATTCTCTGTAATCGATACACATCCGAAATGATCCATCCTTCTTCTTGAAGAATAAAACCGGTGTGAGAAACTCGATCTAATGAATCCTTTGTCAGATAGCTCTTCTAGTTGTTTAGACAGCTCTTTCATTTCAGAGGGTGCTAAACGGTATGGTGCTCGTGCTACGGGAGTAGCTCCAGGTATAAGATTGATTTGAAATTCGACTTGTCGAGCAGGTGAAAGTCCATGCAAATCTTCTGGAAACACTTCAGGGAATTCTCTAACTACGTACATCCTCCAGTCATTTCTCTTGAGCTTCTTTTCCACTTACGAGCTAAGAAGGCATAACATCCTTTCTCCATGTACTTTATCGACTTCGCACAAGATATGATACGCAAGTACTTTCTACTTTGGTCTCCTTGGATAACTAAGGTTTCACTGTTGATTGGGATATGAACGGTTTTCTCGTCGCAAACAATCCTAGCAAGGTATTTAGACAACCAATCCATGCCAATTACGACATCAAAGCTACCAAGCTTGATTGGCAAAAGATCTATAAGGAACGAGTGGTCTTGTAAAAGAATAGGGAAATTACGGATTACGGTCTTGGTTCGTATTATCTTTCCATCTCCTAGTTCTATCTCGTAAGTTGTATCTAAGGCAATTGGGGAAATTTCAAGTAATGGTGCAAAGGTAATAGATACAAAACTCTTATCAGCTCCATAGTCAAACAAGATTTTTGCAGAATGATTATTAAGAGAATACGTACCCGTCACAACATCAGGGTTCAGCGGCACGTCTCCATCTCCTAGCACATACGCCCTTGCACGCGCATTGTTGGGTTGAGCGACATTCTTTTTCGGGCATTGACTCTTGAAATGACCCTTCTCTCCACATCCATAACAACTCATGTTTTCCAATGGCATGTTGTTTCCATTTCCAGGGTTTCGACAATGCTTACCCTAATGACCTACCTTGTTGCACTTGTCACACTTCACAGTGCAGGGTCCAGAATGGTGCAACAAACATCTATTGCACTAGGGATTTGGTTTGGCATACCCTTTTCCGGCAGTTGGTGCAGCATAAGCCCTTGCGGCTTCTTGTCTTCGGTTTTGCCGATTGTGGTGCTGGTTTCTGTTGTGGTGGTACTGGTTGTTGTTGGATTGGTGGTGGTTGGAATTCGAGTTTTTTCGGTCATCAAGCTTCCTTTTGTTATCACTTGAGCCTTGTGCATTTGCAAGCTTCAATATCGGCTCCATAAGGCGGTGGGATACAGTGACAACTTCCTCAACAGTCTTTGGGTTAGAAGCGATGACATCTCCTTCAATGCTCCAAGGTAACCCTCTGATCAAAGCTTCCAAAAGCTTTTCATTGGTAGGGAACAAATGAGGAAACAGAGTTCTCAGCTCGTGGAATCTCTTGAAGTATGCCTTGAGGTCATTACCTTTAGCATCCAAGTGGTAAAACTCATCCTCTAGCTTCTTTATCTCAGTTCTTGGCGATCTTGTTTCATCAGCAGTTGTTTGAATCGGAACCATGAAATCCTACAAGCTTCTTCCATTCCGATTGGTTGGGCATAAGCTTTCCACCAAGATAACGCATCTTCTAGCAAGGTTCCAGTTGCAAACTTGACCTTGCAATCATCTGTGCAGTCACTTAGTAGAAACACCGTCTCGGATCTCTCAAAGCAATGAAGTAGACCAATAGCACCTTCTGTGCCTTTGAAGAATGTCGCCTTGCAGTTCATGAATCCCTTGTAGCTACACTTACAAGCTACGGAAGACTCACTTTTGAGTGTTGGTTTCATTTGAGTTTGCCACTTCAATAACACGTGTTGCTGTTGCGACACGTGTTCTTCATGCGACACGTCTTTGCTTGACAGAGGCGAAGCGATCTACGCTTCACGTCTTTGCTTGGGCAACATGCTCGACTTTAGCTTCTCGAGCAATCTCGACTTATCGGAAATCTCGACTTCTCTGCAATCTCGGCTTCTCTTGCAATCTCGGCTTCTTGCGGCGACTTCGACTACGTGCCTCTTGGGTAATTCATTCGACAGGAATGCGTGCGACTTGGCTCTAGCGATGTCGGTGACATGTAGCGATGGCAGCACTAACACTGTCAGCGACCATCTTTCGGACAGCAGTTGGAGTGATGGTGGATGAGGTAGCTTTTTTCTTGACCATTTTTCTAAAATCACCAAGAAATAAACACCAAGATTAAGAATCATCGACGATAATAAAAGTGATTACATATTATAAATATCATAATAGTAAAGATCATCACTTTAAATCAATGAAATGATATCGTTATAAATAGGAATAAGTGAATCATGATTTATCTCAACAAAATCATAACATACATAAGGACATAATGATCGGTTCGGTATATATGACCGATGAATAATAATATCACAACATGAGAATATAGAAATACAACCATAGATAGCATAGAATACATCGATACATAGTAATTGTTCACAACCATAAGTTATAACATCAATATTCTTGTTCCATAGTTACAAACGAAAAGGATACAAGCCTTAATGCCTCACATGGCGGCTTTATGATACAAACTACAAATAAAGATGACTAGGACCTATGCATCGCCCGATGCGTCCTCATGACGGCGGCGAATCTCCTCAACCATAGCTGTAAAATATCGGATCTTCTACTTACGTGCTTGATCTCTCGCCTCGAGGTTATCAATCCACTGCTCTAGTATGGTGGTGTGAGCATGAGCAGATGCAAGCTCGTGGTGTAAGGCTCTCTCTCGGACTAAAGCTGTTTCTCTCAAAATACTGGCATCTCGAATGGTAGTCTCATGTCTCTGGGTCAAGTTGGTCACGGCATCTCTCGCCTCCACAATATGGGCGCTCATCATGTCGAACACTATCTCAATGGAATAATGACCAATCACGAGGTTTTCGACCTCTTCCTCCAAGCCCTCTATCCTGATTAACGCAATCTTATCATAATGTACCAGGAACTCATCCAGCTGGTCCTTGTGCCTGACGAGTCTAGTTGCTAAGAGAGGAATAGTATGGTGTCTGAAGCTCTACAGTTCTTGGCGAGCGTAGGGCTGGTGCGGTCGTTGAGCTCTCCCAAAGCTCGAAGGTACTCGTTGCTCCCTCCTCGTCTCTCCAACGACGAAGTAGAGGTAACAAGAATGACCATCGTCTAGCGCCGGCCTTCTTTCTAGGTCCAGGCTCGATGTCCACACGAGTAGTCATGTAAGGATCAGATGGTGATGGAGAATAACATCTAACACTAAGTGGCGAAGGTGGCTCACTAAAAGTATCCAATGGTGGTAATGCTAAAGAAGGTGATGAAGTAGGAACAGTAGTGGTCTGGTGGTAGAATACAGTAGGTGGCGGTAGTGGTGAAATAGCGGTAGGTGAAATAGTGGGTGAAACTGGTGATGACTGAACAGGTGGTGACCGAGCTGATGGTTTCACACGGGTCATGGTAATGGCTCGCACACACTTCCTAGCCATATGCTTGAAGATGGTGCCACTTATGATCGATCTGTAAGGCACTCACATAGCTCGGGCTCATGTAACTTCGGGACTCGGACTCTCGTCGGCGGCGGATGGATGTAAGGAAGATGATGTAGAAGTGTCCGATGAGACAGAAGCAGTGCTCTTGGATTACTTGGATGTTCCTTCATTCATTGGGACATCTGAAGCAGGTAGCCATTGTTGTGACTCATAATACTGATCCAGTGTCATGGAAGCAAAAGCAGTATGCTCTTGAGATCGAGCCGTCATAGCTGGAACGGTGGGAGTTCGAGCAACCTCGCCTTCCTCAAAAGGTTCGGTCTCGTCCGATGCGGTGGCTGGTATGGTTGGACTGGGATGAACTGGCATATTGACAGTTATAGAGGACATAGTATCTTCCATCTCAGTGTCTGAGGATAGAACAACCGGGTGGGAAGCAAACATGGTACTATAACAACCCATAAAATAGTAATGTAAGTAAAATGCCAAATAATATGATCAACGAGTTTTAGTTAGTTCTTTGTCGCCAAGAAAATCTCCATGCCTAACTAAAATGAATGCAATTTACTTATGATCTAGTGATGATTAATCCTAATGCATAGAGCGGTCACGGAAGGGCATAGGGCAGTGGTGTAAAATAGTCTCGTTTCAAAAATGCGGTTGTAGTCCAAATGTTTTTGAAAAACTCTTTGGTTCTCTATAACCTTGGCTCTGATGCCAATCTAAAACACCCCCGAGTTCATAATGACAACGGAAGACTAATCAGTGTGTTACTCGAATGGAGATTGATGACGTATAGTATGTATAACAGGCCTACTAAGCCCAAAACATACTATACGCCCACTCTAGGCTCAGGCCCAATGACTGCAAATCCTGGACTCAGGTCCAACAATCGCAGACCCTGGGCCAACAGTAAGACCAATGACTAAATTGGCTACGGCCCAGGCCTTGGAATGCGCGCAAGGTACATAACGGTTAGAACCTTCAACCGTTAGGCCTCTCACGTCCGCATCCGTGATTAACACGGAACCCTTGTGCATCAAGGGTCCGGTTCTGGCGACTAACCACTATGTCGATAATCCGGGAAGCCCGGCAAACCTACGCCTATAAAGGGGCTCTAATCCCCATAAAGGTACAACAACTTTCTCTCATATAATTACACACACATACTTACTACTTTCCTCTCGAGAATGTATACTTACTCTCGCGCGAGTCTGTCGTGGGGTCCGTCCTCGCGGTAAGACTAACAGTTTACCTTTCTTGTGCGAGGATCTCATCAAAACTACTTGAATTAGTACAAGATCAACCCACCAAAGGCTTGTCGTGACCCGATAGCTACGTCGGACCTTCTATAACCCATCGCACAAATTGTACTAACAAGTTGGCGCCATCCGTGGGACCTAGTACACAATTGCGTTCCAGAAAATACTCACCATGAGCACCAGATTTAGACCAACTCCTGCCTTCATGTCCATGTTGCGGGGTACGGTAGAAAGAGAAGATCACGCGGTCTCGATGGACCTCGAGGGACCTATGTTCGACGCAGCCCTCCGGAGGTATTGTGATAAGCATTTCAACAAGATCTGGCCTATTGTGACGGAGAAAGCTCAAAAACGTGAAGAAAGAGCCAAGGTAGCAGAAATTCGGAAGGATTATCATGAAACCCAGCATCACCGCAGAGCGGAAACGTCAAGTGAAGACCTGCAGAAACAGCTTGAGATAGCGAAGCGGAGGAGCACGCAAAATTATGGCAGCCAAGGACATACCCGATCCAGGTCACCCAAAAGGAAGGAGGACATAAGGGAAACGGTGTTCAAAAGGTTGCGCCAAAGTGTGTTCCACCGACTCGGAGATAGGAAGGGAAGTGTTCCATTTGTCCCAAGACCGCTTGAGCAACAAGTACTCGGCAGTGCCGGAAAGAAGAGAGGAGCAACCGCAGGGTTCTCAACCGTGGTCGACAAGATCGGGGATGAGAAGTCATGAAACCAAAAACTCGGTCGCGAAGGCGAATAACTATTTAAGCGATGAATCTCACGAAGTAAAGTGAGGATCAATGTCAAAAGCGGAAGCCAAATGATTATGACTACGACTGGCGGACCACAGGTGCGAAGGGAACGATCCGTTCGCCCGCGTATCCGCTGCCGAAATGCTGTGCGGCGGATGCCAACCAGCGTGAAAACATACGATGGAAGCGGAGACCACGAGGATCACCTAAAAATCTTAGAGCGGCGGCAAGGTGGAGCGATGGGCCATGCCAACATGGTGTCACATGTTCAACTCCGCTCGCGGATCCGCTAGGGTGCGGTTTGATGACCTTCCGCCCGAATCAATAGATAGCTACAACAAGCTAAAGAGGTTTTCTTGACTAACTTCACGCAACTAAAGAAATGTATCAAAGACCACATGGAGATTCATCACATCAAGCAAAAGGATGGGGAACTAACAGAAGATTTCGTACAACGATTCAAGGAAGAGACAAGGAGCGTAAAGGCCCGAAATTATGAAAATATCGGGATTCATGTGCGATTCTTGACCAGGCGATTAAGCGGCTACACGCCACAGTCTCGAAGTCAATGGCCGAGGTAATGAACATAACTACTTCCTTTCATAGAGGGGAAGCAGTTGTGGGAAGACATGAAAAGGCCATGGATACAAAGACCAAAGGAACAAGCAACAGTCAAGCATCGACAGTATTTTAGGAACAAGCAACACATGGCGGCTTTATGATACAAACTACAAATAAAGATGACTAGGACCTATGCATCGCCCGATGCGTCCTCATGACGGCGGCGAATCTCCTCAACCATAGCTGTAAAATCTCAGATCTTCTGCTCACGTGCTTGATCTCTCGCCTCGAGGTTATCAACACTCTGCTCTAGTATGGTGGTGTGAGCATGAGCAGATGCAAGCTCGTGGTGTAAGGCTCTCTCTCGGACTAAAGCTGTTTCTCTCAAAATACTGGCATCTCGAATGGTAGTCTCAAGTCTCTGGGTCAAGTTGGTCACGGCATCTCTCGCCTCCACAATCTGGGCGCTCATCATGTCGAACACTATCTCAATGGAATAACGACCAATAACGAGGTTTTCGACCTCTTCCTCCAAGCCCTCTATCCTGACTAACGAAATCTCATCATAATGTACCAGGAGCTCATTCAGCTGGTCCTTGTGCCTGACGAGTCTAGTTGTTAAGAGAGGAATAGTATGGTGTACCGGCTTTTCGGTTACTGGCAGAACTGTAGTTGGTGCGGTCGTTGAGCTCTCCCCAAGCTCTAAGGTACTCGTTGCTCCCTCCTCGTCTCTCCAACGACGAAGTAGAGGTAACAAGAATGACCATCGTCTAGCGCCGGCCTTCTTTCTAGGTCCAGGCTGGATGTCCACACGAGTAGTCATGTAAGGATCAGATGGTGATGGAGAATAACATCTAACACTAAGTGGCAAAGGTGGCTCACTGAAAGTATCCAATGGTGGTAATGCTTAAGAAGGTGATGAAGTAGGAACAGTAGTGGTCTGGTGGTAGAATACAGTAGGTGGCGGTAGTGGTGAAGTAGCGGTAGGTGAAATAGTGGGTGAAACTGGTGATGACTGAACAGGTGGTGACCGAGCTGATGGTGTCACACGGGTCATGGTAATGGCTCGCACACGCTTCATAGCCGTATGCTTGAAGATGGTGCCCTTAGGATGCAGTCTGTAAGGCACTCTGAATGGCTCGGGCTCATATGGCTTCAGGACTCGGACTCTACGTCGGCGATGACGGATAGGTAAGGAAGATGATGTAGAAGTGTCCGATGAGACAGAAGCAATGCTCTTGGATTACTTGGATGTTCCATCATTCACTGGGACATCTGAAGCATGTAGCCATTGTTGTGACTCATAATACTGATCCAGTGTCATGGAAGCAAAAGCAGTACGCTCTTGAGAGCGAGTCGTCATAGCTGGAACGGTGGGAGTTCGGGCAACCTCACCTTTCTCAAAAGGTTCGGTCTCGTCCGATGCGGTGGCTGGTATGGCTGGACTGGGATGAACTGGCATATTGACAGTCGTAGAGGACATAGTATCTTCCATCTCAGTGTCTGAGGATAGAACAACCGGGTGGGAAGCAAACATGGTACTATAACAACCCATAAAATAGTAATGTAAGTAAAATGCCAAATAATATGATCAACAGGATTTTAGTTAGTTGCGCACATCTGCCAAGAAAATCTCCATGCCTAACTAAAATGAATGCAATTTACTTATGATCTAGTGATGATTAATCCTAATGCATAGAGCGGTCACGGAAGGGCATAGGGCAGTGGTGTAAAATAGTCCCGTTTCAAAAGTGCGGTTGTAGTCCAAATGTTTTTGAAAAACTCTTTGGTTCTCTATAACCTTGGCTCTAATGCCAATCTGTAACACCCCCGAGTTCATAATGACAAAGGAAGACTAATCAGGGTGTTACTCGAATGGAGATTGATGACGTATAGTATGTATAACAGGCTTACTAAGCCCAAAACATACTATCGCCCACACAAACTCGGGCCCAATATTTGCAAATCTGGACTCGGGTCCAACAATCGCGAGACCACAGGCCAACAGTAAGACCAATGACTAAATTGGCTACGGCCCGAGCCTTGGAATGCGGCAAAGGTACATAACAGGTTGAACCTTGACCGTTAGGCCTCAGCGTCCGCATCCGTGATAAACACGGAACCACTTGTCCATCAAGGGTCCGGTTACAGCGACAACAATATATGCGATAATCCGGAAGCCCGGTGACAAACCTCGCCTATAAAGGGCTCTAATCCCCATACAAGGTACAACAACTTTCTCTCATAATTACACACATACTTCTACTACTTTCCCTCCGAGAATGTATACTTACTCTCGCCCGTGTCTAATCGTGGGGTCCGTCCCACGATAAGACTAACAGTTTACCTTTCTTGTCTTGCAGGATCTCATCAAACTACTTGAATTATTACAAGATCAACCCACCAAAGGCTTGTCGGCCCAGTCCAGTAAGCTACGTCCAGACCTTCTATAACCCATCGCACAAATTGTACTAACAAGTTGGCGCCATCCGTGGGACCCAGTACACAACTGCGTTCCAGAAAATACTCTCCATGAGCACCAGGTTTAGACCAACTCTTGCCTTCATGTCCACGTTGTGGGGTACGGTAGAAAGAGAAGATCATGCGGTCTCGACGGACCTCAAGGGACCTATGTTCGACGCAGCCCTCCGGAGGTATTGTGATAAGCATTTTAACAAGATCTGGCCTATTGTGACGAAGAAAGCTCAAAAACGTGAAGAAAGTGCCAAGGTAGCGAATCGGAAGGATTATCATGAAACCCGGCATCACCGCGGGCGAAGCGTCAAGTGAAGACTGCAACGACGAGATAGCGGCGGAGGAACACGCAAAATTATGGCGGCGGACATACCCGATCCAGGTCACCCAAAAGGAAGGAGGGCGTAAGGGTAACGGTGTTCAAAGGTTGCGTAAAGTGTGTTCCACCGACTCGGAGATAGGAAGGAAGTGTTTCCATTTGTCCCAAAGCAATGAGCAACAAGTACTCGGCAGTGCAGGAAAGAAGAGAGGAGCAACCGCAAAGGTTCTCAACCGTGGCGGACAAGATCAGGGATGAGAAGTCATGAAACCAAAAAAACTCGGTCGCTGAAGGCGAATAACTATTTAAACGATGAATCTCACTAAAGTAAAGGCTGAGGATCCAATGTCAAAAAGCGGAAGCCAAATGATTATGACTACGACCTGGCGGACCACAGGTCTACAAGGGAGGCTGGTCCGTTCACCCCGCGTATCCGCTACTTGAAATGCACAGCAAGCGGGATGCCAACCAGCGTGAAAACATACGATGGGCGGAGACCACGAGGATCACCTAAAAATCTTCCAAGCGGCGGCAAAGGTGGAGCGATGGGCCATGCCAACATGGTGTCACATGTTCAACTCCACACTCACGGATCCGCTAGGGTGCGGTTTGATGACCTTCGCCCGAATCAATAGATAGCTCGACAAGCTAAAGAGGCTTTCTTGACTAACTTCACGCAACAAAAGAAATGTATCAAAGACCCTGTGGAGATTCATCACATCAAGCAAAAGGATGGGGAACTAACAGAAGATTTCGTACAACGATTCAAGGAAGAGACAAGGAACGTAAAAGGAGCCCCAGAAATTATGCAAATATCGGGATTCATGCACGTGATTACTTACCCAGAACTGATTAAGCGGCTACACGCCACAGTCCCCGAAGTCAATGGCCGAGGTAATGAACATAACTACTTCCTTTCTTAGAGGGGAAGCAGCTGTGGGAAGACGTGAAAAGGCCATGGATACAAAGACCAAAGGAACAAGCAACAGTCAAGCATCGAAAGTATTTTAGGAAAGAGCATAAGAATAAATCAAGATCCGAGGAAAGGCAACAAGGTTTCCGCAGACTGATAAGGCCGCCCGAGGAAATACTAGCGACAAGAAGAGCTAGGTCCCCAGGCCCGCCTTCAAATACGGTGGTCAAAGAGAAGGTCGATGGAAAGTTCTGTGAATTCCATGGGAAAGCAAGGCATACCACGGGAGAATGTTTGCATTGGAAGAAGTAAAGAGAAGCAAAAGGGAAAGAGCCGATGGTAAAAGCTGACGAATAGCAAGAATAAACGGAATGGCACGCACATAAATATATATATATATATATATTGCTAATATTTGATTTGCTTTAGTAGCTTTTATAAAGTAGGTATCTAAATTTTTTTATTTTTATTTTATTTATTGTTAATATTTGATTTGCTTTAGTAGCTTTTATAAAGTAGGTATCTTAAGTTTATTTTTTCATTTTTTATTTTTATTTTTTTATTTTTATTTTAATTTTTGTTAATATTTGGTTTTTTTTATTTTTATTTTATTTTTTATTAATATTTGATTTGCTTTAGTAGCTTTTATAAAGTAGGTATCTTAATTTTTTATTTGTATTTTATTTTTGTTAATATTTGATTTGCAGGTGATATATATATATATATATATATATATATATATATATAGTTTGGATCAAATAAGAAGATTAGTTAAAATAAGAAGAACTATAACATAAATCGAGATGCACCGACCTAAATTAGATGCATCCCTATAATTGTAGATGCATTATAACACACCATAATGTGTTTTATAGCTTTTAATTAGATGCATATCGTATATTAGATGCATTTCATGATTTCTCTTGTTTTTGTTCTTCTATCGTGCGAAATCATGAAAATCAATTTACACCATCTATACATCAAATTAACTTCGAAACTCAATATGTTGCATCTATATTAATAGAAATGCATCTAATGCAAGTCGTTGCATCTCAAATCGTGGTTTGGTCACCTCACTTGCTTCTTATTGTAATTTACTTCTCTTTGGATCCCTACTATATATATATATATATATATATATATATATATATATATATATATATATATATATATATATATATATATATATATATATATATATATATATATATATATAGCAGAGGAGTAACAACAAGGATGAAAACATACTACGAATGCAAAGGAAAACACAGTCTGAGCTTGACTCCCGGAGAATAGAAAAACACGAGGCCCGTAACACAGTAAAAGTTAGCTACGGAAGGGATAACACACCCGGAGAAGTCTGTGAGGAAGTCGCGGTGGACATGATATGAAAAAGACAAGTAATGAAAAGGGAGATAATAGATGACAAAAAAGGCAAGTGCGGATGTAAAAGGATAAACCTTATCCAGATAACTAGAAAGGAAGATATCTGCAAGTACAGATAGGCGTTCCTTCCCAAAGAATATCACGTCAAATAAAGCAGAAAAATACACCCAGTCTACGAGCCTAGGCATGTAATAACCTACCAAATGGTAAAAAAGACAAATGCCAGCTCGTGGAAAACAGTAAAATCTTCGCTATAAATCGCCAGTAAAAAGGAAGACACAAGAAAAGCAAAAGCAATAATCGCAGTTCTCCAAGTCAAACATTCCTAAAAAGAAAAGTCGAAGAAGTTTGTTCTCATGGCAACGTGTCGCCAAGGCAAATGGCGGTGAAAACATAAATAACCTAAACCTTTATCACCATCGCAAGGAAAAGCGAAGGAGAATATGGAGAGTACATAAATATGTTCTTAAATGACTACTAATAACACTTAGTCATTCTAAAATGACGCTAATCACCCACCACCACAATACACCATGGCCCGTCATTGAAACCTCCTCTGGCGTTTCCAAGTTCCTTGCCAATTAGAGTTGTGGCACTCATGACCGGAGCTCTTGTCGATTTGACTCCCGGTACATGTGGGAAATAAGATCAAGCAGTGCTCACGGGTCAACTATGAGCAGTAGGGTCAAGGAGGCACGTGGGAGCCCCGAAATGGTTGGGCGGGAATGGTGGAGTGTGAAAGGATGGGTCTCGGGAAAGGATAAGAAGGGCAGCTAGGGCAGGAGCTATATCAAAGAGTCCCTAGCTATTAGGAAGCTTCACTGGCGGCAAGCAACAAAGGATGCGGACTACGCCATCCTATTGTTGTTGCACCCGACTCCAGGCAAGCACCGTCTCTTGACCAAAGTGAATCTGGTCGGACAGACCGAGCGTAAGCTAAAAATGACCAGCTTGCAAGGGCCGGGATATATATATATAAAAGCTACTCTCACAGGCTATACTCTCAAAAACACGGAACTTTCCGAAGGACGAAAGGTAATAGCCTGGTAGCTCCTCCGGGATCATCGTCAGAAGAGAGTGACACGAGGTCTCAGAGGAGAAAGTAGCATACAAGGAGAGGATTCTAGCCCACGAAGAAAGTATGGATACTCGCAAAGACGTTATCCACACCAACAAAGCCAGAAGAATAATAATCAAAACAAATTTCCGTAATACAAGAAATCTCCCGAAAAACAATGTTTGCCATTAGCGAACTACGAAGAGAAGCCACGACTTGCGTGGCGAAAATAAAGAGTAAATCAGAGGCGGGGAAGTATAAAGGTATTTGAATTTACCTATTTACGTAATGTATTTAAAAATATGGTCAATTAATAAAATAATGATGAAGATTAGCTACTTTCATTATTTTATTCTTTAAAATATTTTCTTATCTTTATCAAGTGCATAAGGCAGCATGAAGCACCGAATTAGATGCGACCCAAGAATATGTTATTCGAATAGCATAAGGTTATCACGAATAACACAAGCGGTGAGCGACAATCACCAAAGTACGTAAGAGGTATTGCAAACCCGGTACTGGGAGGATAGCCCAAAATTATCCAAAGACTATTACAAACGTGCATATCCGTATAACGTTAAAAATAGCACCGCACAAACAAAAAAGAGTGTGCGGAAAAGACTATTACAAACGTGCATATCCGTATAACGTTAAAAATAGCACCGCACAAACAAAAAGAGTATGTGCGCAAAAGACTATTATAAAACGTGCATATTCGTATAACGTTAAAAATTGCAAACAAAAGTGGAAGTTAACATGCACCGAAGGCATCAAAAACTCGAATATAGTGAAATGTTGCAGCATAAAATACAAAGAAAAGAAAGCAGGCGGAAAGATAAGCAAAAAAGGCTGAAAACAATCATCGGAAGTATTACAAAACAAACACAAGCATTGTTCAAATGATTACAAAAAAAGCACTAACTAAATCATCACTAAAGCGGTAGTACTTGCTTAAGGCTCGGACAGAATAGTAGAGACCTCACTTACTCCAGAAGATGGGTCATTTGCAACTTCAGCAAGGGTGTTGGACCCACCGACATCATAATCTTCAACAGAAAGGGGTATCGCGGAAACATCAGAAGTACTAATAGGAAGAGGCGCAACCGACGAAGAAGCAGTGCAAACAGAGACTAGCTCACGAGATGAAAATGTTTCCACACCCATTACGTTACGAGCGGATAAAGGATCAATGGAGAAATTGTAAACATCGGCAATAGACAACCGATAACCATCAAGGCGTTTTCTAACCTGATCAACCCTCCTTTGAACAACCTCCAAAGAGCAAGACAAAGCGTTGTTGCCAACAATAACATTACTACCCTTATCATAAACAGGGATAATGAGTTACTCAAGATCCGGCTGTAACCCTGCAATCATGGGAGCATTCGTGGAAGGCTCATCAACACGGAGAAGGTCAATAACTTTAGCAATACGGGCATTCTTGCTAGACTTCAGCACGGCAAGCAAAGAAAACTCCACGTTCTCAAGGGCCCTCACAGCGGAAACATAGTGATCTTCTGCGGAAGTATTATATGCAGCAAGCTCCACAAGCTCTCTTTTCTCCTTACCATGAATAATACCCGCAGCTAAGCCTTCTTGCATACCCTTATCAACGGCACGCTCAATAACCTTTGCCATTGCCGCAGTATACTCTGGAGAGTTTAAGTACTTAAACACAGCGAGACTCATACCATTCATCAATAACCAACGATGGTTAGATAATAGTGTAAGGAATCGAGGATAAAATTCCTCATCAAGATGACTAGCCAGGGCATACAAGTCAGCAACGGCCGAATCAACCTTCCGCATAAGTCCGGCCACCTAGCATCACAGAATCTTACAAAATTCCTCCTCTAAAGCAGCAAAGGATGGAGCTCGACTGTGGAGCTCAGAACATGACTCTTCCAAAGCCCGTACCTACAAACAAAACAAATTTTTTTTTTTTTAAAGGCGGGGGACACGGATGCACACCTGCCCGGAAAGACTAGAATTCTGAGACTTAAGAACAATAATCTCAGATCTCAAGGAAGATGACTCAGAATCCTTAGCATCGAGAGAAGATCGGAGCGTTGCCACCTCGGCTCGAAGAGAGTTTCGTTCTTCCTCAAGTGCAGAACTTTGGTTCTTCAAACATGAAAGCTCTGTAGCAGAAGCTGCTAAAGATGCAGTGGCAGAAGACGTTCCAGAAGAAATAGCATTGGAAACCTCAGACTTCAGAGTCGAAATCTCCTCATCCTTAATCGCCAACAAAGAAAATAAGCGTTTCCGCTCCATATCATTATACTCTAAACGCTGACGGACATCAGAACTAAAGCACAATTGTCACGCCACGGCAACATTGAACTCATCTAGGAGACGCTCATACCCCATATCACGGATAGAGGAAAACAAGGCAGGAGGAGCAAACTCGTCCACCATAGAACGACACTCATCAACATCATCAAGAAGTTAAATCTTGGCAACATTCCACCTCGGAATATGAACACTAGATAAAGAACTAGAGTCCGGGTCATCAACAGTTCGAATGTCCTTAGCCGGGACATTAAGACCTAAAAGGTCATCAAGAATCGGATAAACACTACCAATCGGAGAAAGGCCACCTGGAAGGGAGGAAGGAACATTAACTTGACCCTTCCCTTCGATAGAATAAGCGGCGATAATGGCGGCATCCGTCATAACGGTGATAGGAGAATGACGAATAAGCAAGTAAAGAACAAGTAAATAAAGGAAGGCGACAAAAGAATAAAGAAAAATAAAAGCATAAACAATCTCATAAACAAGAAACTTAAAAGCAACAAGCACGAAATCAATGAAGATCGAGGGGTATAGTGTTTCCCGGTGCGTTATGTCGGTGAGCTATGCAATGGATTATCAAGCGTATAGTGATCGCGAGATTTGAGCGGAAAGGAGATTGAGAATTATAACTTCTGGAAAAAAGGACATAAACTACAAAGGCTAAAATGAAAATTAAAGGAAATTAAAAAGATTAAAAATATTAAATAAAGCTATCACTATTTTTAAAATGACATTTTGTGATTTTATAAAACAAAATAACTTAAATAAACTATTTTAACTAAAGCGTGAACTTAAAATATCTAAAAGCGTGACTTAAAATGAAAGCGTGCGTTATGTACAAAAATTACTGTTGGGCGAGGATAAAGCGTAAAATTTGTGAAATAAAAGTCCTACAAATGTAAAAACAATTTTCTCACGTACTACATGACAAAAGAAAATTTTAGAAAAAGCAGGGTATTTTTAGAGCTTTTAAATTATTATTATGATTTAAAACTAATTTAATCTAATTTAATTATAAAAATACTAAACTATTTTAGAAAAATAAAAATTTCACTAAAAATACTTTAGGTCCTCTTGATTTTAAGAAAAATAAAAAGTTGGGTACTACTTTCTGAAATAAGCACTTTAAAAAAGCTAAATAAGCTCTAATATAAGCTGTTTTGTATATAAAAGATAAGTGTTGCAAGATTCTAATGAATAAAGTCCCTAGGGCAGTTGGTTGTGTGTTGTGTGTTGGGTTGGTGATGCTAGAGACCTGAGTTCGAATCTGGTGCTTGGCACTTTTTTGCAAACTATTTTTTTTTTGAAATTTTCTTTTGGGACTTGTTTATAAGATCAAAACCAACACTTTTTGTAAAAGCACTTTTTACCAAACCTTGGAAATAAGCAGTTGGGCCTTATCTCCAACAGTTAGTGCTGTGAGACCAAGCGAACACCGCTTTTGTGATTATAATAAACTAATAAGCGGACACTAAAGCACTTTAAGGAGAGAATGGTGAGCATACATGATAAGAACAAAAATAAGCTACAATTAAGCGAGGACAGCAAGGATAAAGGGATCAATAAGCGGTTTGTGGAGATCCTAAGTTTAAAAAAAGGAAAATGAGCATTCAAAAGTTAGTCTAATAAACACTAATAAGCTACTCTAACTTGACTCGAATAAGTACTAATAAGCAAAAGTTATTCTAACTAAATCTAGAAAACTAATAAGCACTTAATGGACCTAAAATAAGCAAGGGGATCACTAAAAGCACAAAAACAAGGCGGTAAAGAAATTTCTTTGTTTGGGCGGCCAGAGGCGAGACAAAGGGGATGTTTGAGCTTATAAATAACTATAATAAGCTGTTGTAAAATTCAATAAAATCACTTATAACTTGACAACCTAGCCTAGTTTAAGCATACAAAATTTCTAATGCTAAAACCTAGTAATAAGCAAATTAAAAATCAACAAGTGGGAGCCCCTAGGCTAGTTAAATTCTTGAAAACGAGTTCTTTGAAAATGGGTATGGGACTGATTTTGAGAGCAATTTTAAGCTAAACTCTGAGTTTCTAAGTGCTAATAAAGTAAATACAATTGAAGAGGGTATGTAGAGATGCAAGAAAAGCAATTTGGAAAAGGTTTGATGATCAAAAGGCATGAAAAAGGCACATAAGCGGCATGTATAGCTCTTGTCTTGGTGCTTCTACTGAAAGCAGAATCTGAGGCTTTCTTTTTTTTTTAAACCAAACTTGCAAACTCCTTTGACACAAGTAAAAAAAATCTTTTCTGTTGATTTTAACCTTAAGACACTTTGACTTTGAAAGTCAAAGTGGGTAAAACGATTTTGGACAAAAGATAAGCATGAACAAACAACCCTTAATGGGGTGTTAACTAAAAAGCGATGATGATTTTTTTTAAACTTATCTTGGATTTTCTTTTGTAAAACTAATTTGTAGCTTAAAATGAGGCTTTAGAACAAGTGATAAATGGCAATAAGCAAATAAGCACAAAAGTGCTTATTTGGTGATAATGATAGTAAGACAAATAAGCTAAGAAAAAATTTCATTGATTTAAAAGAAAATTACAACTTAAAAGCAGAAAACTAAACTTTAAAACTACTCGAACCTACTAAATCCTAATGCCTTTTAAGGCTTACAATAAACTACTATATACTACTCATCTAGGTCTTCAAGACTTGAGCTTGTGCTTTGTTGTGAGAGAAAGACTTGTTTGGAGCACTTGTGCTTTCTTGAAGCAAATCGACCATCAATCGAACTTGGGCACCTCATTCGATCAAGCCGTCCATTGTGTTTTGGCGGAAAAGGGTTTTAACGATGAGGTTGGAAACTAGCAACTAGGTTGGGGGTGGAGGTAGGTAGGATGATGAGGAGGGGACAAGGTTTGTGATAAGGTGAGGAGGGCTTGAGTGTAGCAGTGTTTCAGAAAGCAGTGGGAGGGTGAAGAGGTTTGGCGCCAAAGGTTTAGTCAAAACCACTTTGACTTAGCGTGGTTGGTGGATTATTAAAACCGGGGTTCAAAAAGCTTTTGACGAGGTCAATGGTGTCAAGGTCAATTAGGTTTAAGGTTTTAATAATTAGAAGGACCAAATGTGCCGTCGAAAATCAAAGGACCCAATCGCCATTTCATCAATGTTGCTCAAGGGACTAATCTTGACAAGCTTCAAAAGTCTGAGGATCAAATCGTCATTTTGCAATTTTCGAGGGCCATTTACGCCATTTTGAAACTTGAAGGACCATTTTGCAATTTTCTCAAACTTTTGATATTTTTCACCAAAGGACTAAATTTGACAAGTTATGATTTAAAAGGACCTTTGGTGACTTTACTTTTGAAATTATGTGCTCGAGGGGTGTTTTGACAACTTTTGAAACTTGGGGACTAAAGCGCAATTTTACAAATTTGATATGTTTTCATCGATTTTGATATTTTGCATTTAAAACACACCGATTTGTTATATTTTGATCATTTTGATGTGTTTCGAGTGTTTCAGACGTTTTTGCGGTTTATTTATGCAAAATGATGAGTATTTGAGGGGATGATGGAGTAAACCAAAACCAGGTTCGATACCATCGACTTCATAAAGGGGAGAATTGATAGTAAAGGAGGAAGAAGAAATGAGTGGGCAAAGCATTTAAACAATATTTAAGAGATTCGAACTTGAGCTAACAACTTCTTAATAAAGTCCGAAGACTTACCACCGCAGAGGCCTATACTAGAATCGTTAAGTGTTGTTTCAAATGACCGAGGTTGATACCAACTTTCCTCCACTTCCTACTAGAACCGAAGCTACCCCATAAACGGTCACGGAAAAATAATCGTGTCACCACCGGATGATTGAGAAACTCCATTCGGAGACAAGCGACCTCACGCTCAACTTCACGGAGGAAGGAGGAACAAGAGATAAGTCTGACCTTCGGTCGATATTAGCAAAGGAACTTCATCATCCTTTCGTGGCCGAGTATCAACAAGCAATTCCATCGGGTTTTTATTTTTAACCAACGACAACAAATCCATAGGCTGCGACAACAAACAAAAAAACATAATCGTGAAAAATCAAGATAAAGTAGTAAAAGGAAAAAACATAGATACGGTATACCCACCCCGATTCTCTTGATAATAAAACATGGGATAAAAGTCATTGCCCAAAGTGTAATTACGGCTCAACCCAACCAAACAAAGGAAAGGTTCTGGAAACTTAACAAAAGAAGAAGCATTGGTAACAAGGGAGGCAACATGTTCAGCATTAAATTCAGTATCCCTAGGAGTGGCATCCTTAGGAAGACGTCCACTAACGAAAAAAGGATGAATAGAAGGACAAGCAAACGAGTCAATCCAGAAAAAGTGGTCATTCCAACTTTTAAGACAATCAAGGGGCTTGGTATAGCAAACATCAAAGCTATCAGCACGTTTACTAAAAGAAAGCCAGCCATAGCTGCGAGAAGAGACATAAAAACACCTAAACAAACCAATTGAGGGTTCAATACCAAGTGCAAAACAAAGAATTACAAATTGAGAAACCTTAGCAGCACCAATAACGCAAAGCTGTGAGATATGAATGCGATAGTAGTCAAGAATCGAAACAAGGAAAGAGGACAAGGGAAGGCGGAAATTAGCAAACTCAAAGAAACGGGTGTAGAAACCGATCTTTCCATTCGGCGCTTCATGAATACTTTTGTCAGGATCAGGCAATTTTGATGAACAAAGCTCGGAATCGAATAATCAATACAGAAACGATCAAGCGCCTTCCGGGATAATTTAGACTTGGTAGAAGAAAAAGTACCCATAACGGAAAAAGAAAAAGGGAATCAAGAACCTAACCTGACTGCGGAACATCGAAAACAGATACACCAAAAGTAAAACCAGATCGAAGAATAGCGTTCGCAACAGAAGAGCAGTAAAAAGAAAAAATGGCTAAAGCCAACATAAGGGGTATTTATACAAACGGAATGACGATTAACTAAGAAAACCCTAAGAGAGGACACGCGTCCAAAAACCAATCTAATCCAACGGTCAAAATCAAAGCCACACGGATAAGGATGGTAGAAGACCAAGGGCCACGAGGTCAAATCAACCAGACAGAAAATCAGTAAACGCCCACGCTGTAAAAACACTTCCCAAGGAAAGAGAGCATCAGGGCGCGCCCAAGAATGCGGAAGAAAAATCAACCCGTTAAGATGTGGTCTAAGTAAATCCACCACACGCGACAATATCCGCATGCGGTGCGCATACTAGACGGGGGGACCGGATGGTATAGCAGCCCTATGGTGAAAACGTTTTCGGAAAGGAAAAACGCGACAAAATCCTTAGTCAACCCAAGTCTAGTGACATCCACCGTGATGAGACAATATCCGCGTGAGTGCACATACTAGGCGGGGACTTGATGACGATAGTATGTATAACAGCCTACTAAGCCCAAAACATACTTCACGCCCACTCTAGGCTCAGGCTCAATGACTACAACTCGGACTCAGTCCAATAATCATGCACTGGGCCAACAAGAAGCCCAATGACTAAATTGGCTACTACCAGCCTTGAATGCGAGCAAGGTGCATAACGGGTTGAACCTTCAACCGTTAGGCCTCTCACGTCCGCATCCGTGATTAACACGGAACCCTTGTCCGCTCAAGGGTCCCGCTCGCGACAACCACTATATGCGATAATCCAGAAGCCCGAGGCGAACCTCGCCTATAAAAGGCTCTAATCCCATAAAACATACAACAACTTTCTCTCTCATAATTACACACACATACTTCTACTACTTTCCCTCTCAAGAATGTATACTTACTCTCACGCCGGAGTCTAATCGTGGGGTCCGTCCCCACGGCAAGACTAACGGTTTACCTTTCTTGTGCAGGGATCTCATCCAAACTACTTGAATTAGTACAAGATCAACCCACCAAAGGCTTGCCGGCCCAGTCCAGTAAGCTACGTCCAGACCTTCTATAACCCATCGCACAAATTGTACTAACAGAGATCATAGTCAATAATCATAGAAAATGACTCGAAAGAGAAGTTTTATTAAAAATAGTTATCATTCATCGAAAACTCATAGTTGTTACAAAACATTCCAAATTGTTCAAGTGTTTTCCCAAAATATAGAGCATGAGTTTGAAAGAAATGACAACTTTATGTTTACACCACAAGAAAGGTCTTGGTATGCCCCACTCTGTGCCTTAGTCATAATCTTCACTGATTACCTGAGATAGCATCCTTAAAAAGGTCAAAAATAATGTCGAGTGAAATCCATAGGTTTAAATAATAGCTGAACACAAGAATATGAGCATGATAATTGTAAACTAACAATATCATAAAGAAAATCACAGATTATTATGCGCGAAGCTCATGCAATCAAGACTTAACTGCATACACCGAATTACTGATGTACGTAAGTTTGCCCCAAAGGAGGTAAGATCAATTACCTAATGCAATTCAAATATGGTGCGCCCCGGTTATTTCCTATAACCAAGACGGGGTCGTTACTCCCCATAGTACTATTCACGATATCTGCGTTCACTCGCGGTGACTAATGGTTCATGATACATGGGACATATGGCCAAATACTTAAGCAATTCCAATAATCAAGAAGCGAACATTTATGAAAAACCTTGTGTTCTAGATTAGAGCATGTATCTCCCTCGCGGAGTTTACAAATAAAAGTAAAATCGAGGCTATGAACTCACCTTGATGATAATGAATAAGTACAAACAGATCAAGCACAATGTAGCGGAGGTTCCAAACCAAAACCTAAAAATGATGAGATGGCGAGTCTCAGAATATGATAAACATTTTGGTTCGCGACCAAAATAATAGAGCATTGAATATATAATTATAAGGTTATAATTATATATATATATATATATATACTAGCTTCATAGCCCGCCCGGATGGGCGGGCTAGCTTCATGATAATATATCTAAAAAGATAATGAAGCTGTTAAATAATACATGTCCATGGTGTTTATACAAATACGAAATAAAATTTCTTTGCAAGTGACGTTTGTTGTAGAGTTTGTGTAGTTGCCGTCTTTGTCGAAAACACATAATCTTCAAACCTTTCTTCCTCTTGACTCTTGAAAGAACCATATATAGTTATCCGTATAAGAAACTGGCATTTATAGAAACAAACCCACCTTCAAAAATGTTTGCCCTTTACTTTTGTTAATGGTCATAGCGAAACAAACCGAAACAAAAATTTTCTTCTGTTTAATTTGAATGGCATACAAATATTTTTAAACAAAAATGTGTTTTAAGTAGCAAAAATAATGCATGACATCCTGATATACTATAAAATGAAATACTAAATAAAAACTAAGCATCCTATTACCCTTAAAGTTCTCACTTTCTTTTCTCTCGAGCTCTTTATCCGCTTCGTAACTCTTCAACGGTGTTCATGGCATCCTACAAGAAAACGAAGACATTATTATTAAATAAAGCTAATACAAGGATTTGTTAAACAAAATATATCATATTTATTTGTCTCTAACCCGCCATTTTATCCTCAAATTTGCTTCCATGTCATATTGTAAACTTCATAAGAAAATATCCCAAAGATGGCTTCATGTTCTTCATCAACTTTTTCATTTTTCTTTCGCTTGTTGAATCTTCTCTTCCGCCTTTTGAACCTGGCAGAGAAGAATCGTATTATTAACCATTCATGAGTCAATATAGTGAAACGGATTAAATTACCTGTGTTTCAAGCAAGGCATTCGTATCTCTCTCTCAGGCAACAAATCGCGCAACAGACAATTAATCATCTCACTTTTGGTACTTCCAACTCTGAAAAACAATGAGACCAACCTTAGGATAAATGGCGAAACTCAAGAGTTAATGATTTAGATAGAGTCAATTAACAAACCTCTGCTTAAGTCCATGGTTCTCTTTACTCAACTATTCTACTATGTCTTCGTTGTGGCTAACAGATGCATATCCATTTGCATTCAAAGTTTGCGCCTGGTTGATTATCAAAAGAAATAAAAGAGTGTTAATATTGAAATATTGGTGTTTCATGTGTGGCTTACTGGTTGATTATCAAAAAAAAGGAAAATACAGTAAACATCACGATAGATTCACCTTAGAGGGTATGCTATTGGTGCTTGCTTTTAGTACTTTAGATGAAGTCAAAGCTTTGAGTGGACATTTTTCTTGATGTAGATGCACAGGCTTCTGACGTCGCATCATATTGTGCATATTACACAGGTTTTGATGCTACAGAGTTTCTGATGGGCCGCACCACTTCTGTTTTAAAACCATATGTGTTAATTCTAGTTGAAACTATATCTTCATCAAATGTATCTCCCACTGAAGGTTTAGTTATTGCATCTGGAGCAGACTTGATATGTTGGGAATAGCCGATAATTTGGCAATTTGTAGACCTAGAAAAAGTTAATTGTTGGTAAATTATACAGTTCAAGCTCAAGACATATATAGTTGATGAGAATAAATTAAGAGAATTAAGAGAACATACCAGTATTTCTTCTGCATAATAACCAAACGATTCTCTAGTTTTTGAAGTACAGTTGTGCGCTCAAATCCCTGCTTATCACGAGGGTACAAATATAAACAAAAGCGGTCGAGCACAAAAAAAATATTATGGACTATTCAACTGTGTGTATCCTGCCCATACTAATTGTGAATATATGTCTCGCATGTCTTGACCGCGGTCTCGACTTTGTCGTCCTAAACTCTATATCTTCACAGAAATAAACTTCAAATATCACAATGCTAAAACAAACATGTTAACAGTACTTTTACAGCCAGCCAAGTGTAAACATGTCATTTCCTAACAACAACTGATAAATGACAGCGTAACAGTGGTTTTGCTGCAATTGTACAAAACATTTATGATAAGAACTCCTAATAAAACTTCAAACCAAACCAGCTTCTTCCAAAGCCACCTTAAAATCTGCAGTGCTTGCCCAGGAGGGCACCTACAAATGCACAAAAGAGATTATTACTATTTTTGTATTACTGAGAAACAACTTTATAGCAATATGAGAGCTATTTACCTTAGAAACCTTGATATTCAAACGACTCTCAAACTTTTTTCATAATCATGTTGTCCCTTTCACCACACAGAAAGTTGTATACAGCTCATGTTGCAGTATAAAGTATTACCAACAATATTTAGTCACAAAAATATGCAGCATTACCCAAGTCATCCGTTATCATTTACCTTCTGCCAACCACAATACATGACATCTATAACTTAACAAGTTATAGACATTTGAGCAATAAATAAAGCATTTCAATGAGCAACAGTCGAGGACATCCATATAAAGGAAGGTACAAGTCCATTCTACAAGGACTGATTCTATATCAAAATACGGTATCGAAATGCAACTTTAACATCGCAATCTTCATGATGAACACTTCAACTTTTTAGTCTTACAGATATATTATTAAATAAGGTAGTAACATAAAAGCAATAAAATCTATGCACATATTTGGACAGGAGAGTGGAAAATGCGTTGGTGTAAGTCAGCAAATATCATAGTTTCAAAAGTATCAGAATCACCACTAAAAATCATGTCCAAACTAAGTACAGCTTAGAGGTATATCTAGATAAGCTATTTCATAAAATATGCGTAGATCCTAAAAATGATACAAATAAATTTACACATGTATGATGTTGACCCAATTCACCATGTTTTTCAATCAACTAATATTATTGTCAACAATTATTTATGAGTAAAGTAATGATAATACATTATTCATGTAATTAGTAATGTTGGATATGCTAACCTTGTTCTGATTGAAGTGATCTCAGGTATGTTACGATTGATGAAAATCCTTGAGCCAAATAAAGCATTGTGAACAGCAGGAGTATCTGCACCTTATATTATTAACACGTGTGAATGGTTAATATTCACATCAATCTAAAGTAATTCATATATGATTCAAATTTTTTTTTTTAATTAAAAAGAAATAACTTACTGTCCCAATACTTAGCATATCCAAGATGTAGTATGAATACTACATGCCCCATTGTTTCACGCTTGCTCGCATACTCATCAAACAATTTAGCCCAATTGTCCCAAAACGTACAATCCAAGCGAGTTCCCCTAAAATATACAAATTCATATTTCACACAGTATACTTAAATTTGTATAATAGTGTTTATAATAATAATATTAGTATTGTATATGTATACTTACTCATGATCTTCAACGACAACCATCCTACGGATTTTAGGGCCAGCAGCAGACTGAACTGGGATAATAACACCAATAGCGATAACAGACCCAATCACATCTATGCAAAAAACTGCCGTAAATAAACAAAGTTGTAAATTGAATAAGAAATGTCATTTTAAAATAGAATGGTTTTAAAAACACGTACCGATAGCCTCATGCTCATGGTAGTGGCGATTGTCGCCCAATAATCTATTCAATGCCTCAAGAACAAAGCCATTTACATTGTTTTCGATAGGGTCAACTCTAGTCACGGTGGTTGTTTGTAAAAACTGAGCTTATACTTGTGAGGCAATAGTGGCAGCCTACCACTGTTCTCGGCAAGCCCAAAGTTTGAAATAACATAACATTGGCCCTTTTTAAACAACGGTTCATATCGGAACATAAATTCGTTTTTTATGTACACCTGAATCCTGTCATTCTGAAATACAAATGATAATTATAATAAGTGTTCAGTATTTCAGATTGGACAGACATGTTATCCAACATTGGAACAATTTCATCGATCGGAGTTATATTATGATCCTTTTTAATTGCTGTAAAGTTGTAAATAATATCAGCAATACATATTATAAACAGATGACTAATTGTACATATGAATTGAAAACATAGCCTATAACAGAATGAATTGATTAACAAATATTCCTTGGAAAAAGCCACTAAAACACAAATAAGAACATAAGAACATCTCAACCTAAAGTGCATACAAAAATATTGATTCAAACTTATAAGTTGGATTTCAATTAAAAATGCCGTAAAACAAAATAAGTGCATAACAAAAGATTGAATAACAAATCATCTTAAACATTTTAAGAGAAAATTGAATAAAATTAATTAAGGACAATGATATAGTCAAACCTGGTGACTTTTTGAAACTGCTACTTGGAGTATTGGGTGATTTCTGGTAACCCATATTTGAACCATTCTTGCCGGAAAACCTTTGCACTTTGATGTGATTAACTATGATTTAGGGTTTCACTTGTAATAGCTATTCATAGATACATGGTAGGTTTTTGAATTAGATTAGGCGGCTTCTTAATTGGATGATTTTGATATTGGAAATGTCGTGTGAAATGGCGGAGTATGAGTTGGAGATATATTTTGCCATTCAAAATGGTATAGACTATGCGTTTTGAAGTATTTCATTTTTGAAAAGGCAAAGTGAAAAGGGGGGATTTAATGTTTGATGACTTTGATCCGAATTAATAGGGTTTCAGTTACCTTTAATTGATAAGATTATAGATGGTACAGTTGAAGAAGGAATACCAATTTGGAAATAAGAGTTATACAACAAAATGTGGGTTGCCTCAGTGGTTGAGGTGTTTGTCTTTCAACCTCAAAATCTAGGTTCGAACCTTGCAACATACCAATTTTTTTCATGTTGAATCGGATCTTGTGCCTAGTCACCATTTCCACCTCATCAAATGATGTGCCATGTCAACATTAATGTATCTAGTCAGCATTAGTGACGTGTCATATGTAGTCCCATATATATATATATATATATATATATATATATATATATATATATATATATATATATATATATATATATATATATATATATATATATATATATATATATAGTTTTAAAGCCCAATGGGCGGCATGTTTTCTAATTATTTGTTTGGTTTTTTTGTTAGCGTAAGCATGCGTAACTACGTTTTTAAAATAATATTAATAAAATAAATGATTATAAATAATTGAATGGTTTTAATGGATGTTTAATAAGACATCATATATAATTTTTACTACATTAATTAATATATGCATGTTTGTAAAGTTGTAGATAATGAAAATGTATTAAAGTGATATAACAATTAACTTAAATTCTAAACAAAGCTTCTTTGTAGACAACATTAGTTGTTTATTTTGCGTACTTCCCTTCTTCATCACAACATAAAATATTTAATCTTTTCTGCTTTTGACCCTTGATACAGCTACGTATAGTTGCCCGTGAGAAAAAACCGGTCGTTGTAGAAACAATCCTACTTGTGTTAATGTTTGTCCTTAACTTTTGTTAATAGTCATTGCAAAACACAATGCAACTGGGAATTGTCTACGATTTAATTTAAACGGCATCTTATTATCAGAAGGGCTTAAGACCATCCTTAGTATTGAGCAAATTGTACCTACACTTCCGCCTGATATAATCTTGGCTTCTATTATATTGACACCCATCCTCAGCACTTGAAGCCTAGTTCCGTTGCATAATCCGGCCGTTATCCATCTCCTCCACAACTCTCCCTAGGGATTCTATTTTCCTCTTCTAACTGACGACAACGTTCCTTTGCAAAAGCAAGATCAGCCTTGACGGTTTTCAGCTCACGTAGTAGAAGCTTTGCTTTCCCGGCCATTGTCATTGAGAACTGTGGGGAAAACCAAAATGCATATCACGTATCTTACATATTTATAGTTGAAATTTGAAAAGATTGCAATTCACCTCGATGCTGAATAACACTGGGGTTTCCACGGTGGCGGCTATGTGGGCTGTGGAGATATCATTTAACTTTAATGTGTTATAATTTTACTTGTGATGGTGTTGGTTAACGGAAAATTGTTACTCAAGTATGCTGTTTTTTATTATTTTTTAAAATATATTTATTTATGTTTAGTTGGCATGACTTATAAATATCGTTGACTTATACAAAGATTTTTAAAAGAATGTTACCAATGTTTGTCAAGTTTTTTGTGTTTGTTTCAATGTTCTTTGTAACAACATAGTATATGATTTAAACTCAAATGCAAAATAATACTTCTTTATAAACCACGTTTGTAGTAGCATATATGATTTAAACTCAAATGCGAAATAAGACTTCTTTATAAACCACGTTTGTAGTAGCATAGCCCGTTCGATGGTTAAGAGAAGTCATAAATCTTCAGTGACGACATGTAGTAGGTTGAACCAAGATCATTTAATGATTGATCTTGTAGCTTTTCCTTTGATATATCATATTGAATAAAAAAGTTCTTAATATAGGTGGTCAAGCTTTCCTGCAAAAAAATAGTTAGAAAAAAGAGTGAAACCTTACAATTCAAAGTACCTAATATGCCTGATGTGTTTGGACCAAGGTCATCATTGCAAGCACAACAACGCTACATGGTTGAATAAAAGTTGCAACAACTAATATGATTTTTTGTTAGATTGGTTTTGGGTTATTATATTTAAAAATAAAAATATATTAGACGTTTTAAATATATCATATTTAAAATGGGTTAAAATCCAAAATATGACAAAAGAATGTAATGAAGATCTTTAGCATACTTTTTGCCTAAGTTTGTATTTCGACATGTAAAAACATGGTTAACCAATATCGATTACTAGTTATCAACTAACAATGTCGGTCCCCAGACTTTAAATGAAATCGTCATCTAATTTAAACATGAAAACATATAATTCCTTGCTCTAATAAAGATAACTAAAGAGCAGAAGAAATCATCATTGGTACCAGCAAGGCTGCAAGTGTAGAACCAGGGACGGAGCCAGGAACAAATATGACCGAGTGCACAATTGTTTTTTAACCGTAATATAATAGAGTTTAAGATGGTAACTAAATGTGTACATATTATAAAAGATGAGGACAACATATCAGCAAAAGCAAAATCTAAATCAAGAGTAGGTTGTCTTTATCAATCAATCATAAATACATATCAATTAAATATAGTTTCCAAAGACATATCACCTCCACTAATCTTTGCTTGACTTGTCTAGAGTTCTTAAATTTGATACTCATGACTGCAAATGAACTAATCGGATCTTAATGAAAAAGGGTCCGGTATAAAGTCAAGTTTGGTATTAAGCAAGGAAACTTTTGTTAACAAAATACAATATTCGAATCTTAGATACAATTTTTTATACAATTCTAAATTCAACACAAGGCAATGGAATTCTTTGGGATTTAAGTACATCCAATGCTTAAAGCTTTGTTCCTTTACAAAAATGTGCGATATATAATACATCAGAGCGGTTTGCCTCTGTAATTGTGAAGTGGGACAAGACTATTATGCCTAAGAGATCCTATTGACCATTCATGGTATTATGCAACACTAAATCAATTACCATGCAGAGAAGTTCTAATAGGTTTCAAATGAAAGTAACATAAAGAGTTGTCATTGGCAAACAAAAAGATACAAAACATTGCCCTTTGATAAGAGGTATGCTAGCGATTAGTAGCTTCTTCCCATGTGTACCACACCAACTACTATCACCACACGAAGAGCATCGTGGGTCAAATTAAAAACAAGACACATGTTAAGCCAAAGCGTTTACATTAAACCCTCATAAATCTCTGACATCAGAAAAACAATCACTCCCACATTTACCTCTAATATCACGCAACCTTGAGTGCCACAAACATCATGCAAACCTGGGATGACATTCTATGAATCATGATCAAAATCTTCCAATGAACCAAACTCCTTCAAACTGTAACAATGATAATAAAAAAATAATCAATATATATATATACGTTAAAATAATCAATTATATATACTTGAATATAATCAATTATATATAACGTATATCAATGTTTAGTTATACACATTGATATATATATATATATATATATATATATATATATATATATATATATATATATATATATATATATATGGAATTCTAATACAATTGATTATTTTTATATAATATAACCAAACATTGATAATCAAACATTGATAATCTTTATAATAACGTATTGATTATTAATATAACCATTTGTTAACGTATTACAATTGGTCAACTTCCATGTCAATAACTTCCTTCTTCGGAACCACCGCATCAGCAGTTTGTTTCTTTGGGCATAATGACGATAAATGACCCCTTTCACCACATTAATAACATGTTCTCCTCTTTAGCTTACCTTCACTAACCGAACTCACCGCATTATCACAACTTTCCTTGACAACAGGCGCCACAGTTTTAACCACCTCAGCTTCCTTAACTTTCACGTCATTTCCCACATCAAAAACTTGCCTATTTGGGCTTCGTTAAGGGTTCGAAATTTGCTGCATCTACACTGAGACATTATTTAATTTGTTTGAATGTATGTCGGTGGGTTCAAAAACCTTGTGGATTAGTTAGCCAAAAAAGGTCGTAAACCATAATATAAAAAAACGGAAGACATTATAATATCTGACATAATAGTTAGGCTAGGCATTTTAAGATCAAGGTTTACTTAGATACAATGGTTAGATTTACAACTTTAAGTGGCTAAGCCTCTAACTAAACAGAAACTTGTCTTGGATATTATGTTATAAAGTATAAACAATAATAAACAGTGAAGTTTATCAATTCGCACCCCTGCTCAAAAACAATACTTGTCATTTATGAAGGAACTGAACCCATATAGAATTTCAACAATTTGATCGAGTGTATTGGTTTCACACAAGGGGTACAATAAATTCAAAAAAATTGAGTTTGGTGCCAAGACTGGAGCAAGGCCAAGTGCTAAAATCCATGAAACTTTCAATATAATTATTTGTGAATCATGACACCAAAAGGAGAAGTCACAGTTGATAAAGTTATCGTTCGACCATGCAATGTCTCCATTGCCTTATTTTCCATTAGACAAACCCCACCAGTTTTTTTGCTACTTTTGGGTCTTACTGTTTACATTTTGGAATGATATGTCATTTATATCCAGTGAAATTAGAACACAATAGCCAGGATTTATCAGTAAAACTTCAACAAAACCTTTAATAGACACACCTTAAACTCAGGCTAGCCCTGCATCCTTTAATTGAAAGTTACTTCATGTTAAAGTGTTGATTTTCCTAATTCTTTTACACTCACATACTTACCTAACAGCAAAATTTTAATTGTATAGCAAGAAACAATAATCAAACTACACAAAAGCATAAAACTGCAAGCACACCAATAATTCAAAAAAGATATATACCTAGCGACCCTGGCCCATGTACGATCCACCACCTTGTTGCGGCCTTCCGTCTTGACCCATCTCGTGGATTACCATACCCACCTTGCGATACCGCACCTCCTTCATTCCCATATCCGAACCTGCGGGATTGCGACCAAGTCTTCCTAAAATATTACCAATCCCCATAGCTCCCTGCGATGCAAGCGGGCGGTCGTCCTTCGCCCCAAAACCGAGTCAATGCACCAGGCGGAGGAACACCAGGGTTGAAGCCCATACCCGGGCCAGAAAGCGCCATCAAATGCCCTTGTCCACCACTACTTCCCATACCTGAATACTTGGCCTTCTTGGAATGATGATGCCCACCACTACCATACACAACTTTTGATGATGTTGATGAGCACCACCACTAAAACCACCCTTAACTGGCTTGGGCCCATCAATCGCCTTCTGAACATTCAAAGAATGTCTTTATCAGTATATATCATCTACATAAACGCTGATATTTTACCTAAGATAAATGTATAATTGCCACCTGAACTACCATCCCGTTTCATTGCATCGATAAGTGAATATCACATGATATGTTTCAAAATGCAGATCCAAACACCCCTTAATACCTAACTGACAATGTAGGTACATAAAAAACCTAGATGCTAACTAATATTTATGGATACTCAATCTGATAGTGATCAGGGCATTGTAAACAGAAGAACAAAATAAGGTTGTATGATAAAGCAATAAGGTGATGTTTACACACCTTAATTGGGATCATTAAATCGAGAGGCTTCTCCCAGCTGGACTTTATCTTTACGTTGTGATAATATCTGAAACAAAATTAAAACACCTTTTCTCAAACACAGAACAAAAGAAAAAGAAACCAAATTTGTTATGATGCCCTGTGGTTTTTGAAAGATCATGAATATGGTCCATACCATTTCAACCACACCTATTCAGTTCAAAATAGTTTCAATCACTTGGTTTTGATGAAAGTCTATTTATCACATTAGCTACCCTCCATCATCTTTAACCTCTACTTTCTTGATTTATTTTTTTTGCAAGATTATGTGACATCGCCACCGCCACTTCTGACACGTGCTGGCTTGCAAAATTTTAAGAAAAAAACAACGATCATAATGTGTCGAAGCACACATGTTTAAACCAATGGTCCATAAACAGTACAAATAAAACTTTAGATTTCTGTTAATTTACACTTTTCCGTTATCACTAAATCTGTGACAACAAAAATCAAAATCAAAAAGTGATAAAGAAAAGGATCCAATGGTGGTTCAAAACGTGTGGTCAAGATATGTATAAGAAAAGGATCCAATGGTGGTTCAGCTGGATTCAGTGTTTGAAACAAACTAAATGGTACTCTTACCTAGCAAGACAAATATCAGAGGTAAGATACCCACCTGTCATAAGCAGACAAGTTATAATAAGACTGTTAAACGGCACATAACCATTGACCAAACATAACTAACCGAATTGGATGAAGATTGCTCACCCCGCTTCGGCTTGCGTCTCATCAGAGGATCATTTGAAAGAATGAAAACATATGACCTTACGCTTTCTCTATCAAGTATGAGACCTTCATACCAAGTTGGGAGACTATACTAACAATTGAAGCAAGAGTATACATATGGTAATCTCAATGCCATTAGCTATATGAGATATACTTGTCTAATGTACTACCGGAGGAAGTGATAGCTTAGTTGATGATCCACATATCCTCCTCGTGTAAATGCGGAGTCACAACAGTTTCACGTGACCTCCTGAGACGTTAGCATCAATTGTTGCAGCCACACGTAGTGCAAAAGCATGTGCTATCAATGTTGAAATACGTCCAGCCGGTGTCGCTGCTATACCATCAGTTAGTTTCCCTGTGCATTTAGTTCAAATAGATTGGCTTTTTGAACTTCACCAATATGTGAATCTTTATCCCGAGAAAATTTAACCTTTGCTTTAGTCCGATTGTCAATCAGCTTTCTTACATCAAACACCATATTTGAGAGACATGTCAATAAATATCATTTATACACAACCAATTTCATAGAAAAGTGAATGCGGCTCATGAGATTTACTAATTAGCATATGTTTAGCATGCATATATCGTAATTAAAGAATATGTGAAATTTGATAATTAGTATGTAATGAATACGTATATATGCATCACCTCATGTGACCTTTATCGAGAGCCATGAAAGTGGTGATTAAGACAAAGTTAACTCTGTTTGTTGCATGAATTTTGATAGCACTAAACTGCTACACATTGCATAAACCGGTTATAAATGGTATTTGGTTGCAGCATAAAGGTGTTCAGGAAATAAAAGTTAACGTCTTCACCGGGATACCTTGGATTACCATAGTGAATGAGTTGCTCATACTCCAGCTTGCCAAGACGGACACCAGTGGGCTTGCTAATATCATCAATCACAATGACCAACGGCATGGCCTGCTGGGCAAGAGCTATCATTAAAACACGCCACCAGCAACCGTAGTACTTCAGATGCTATGGAAACATATTCATAGTCGACAAAGAAGACCTTAGCTTCTGAATGACGGAGAATAGTGGCTATTGATGACAACTCGATACCAAAACATGAACACAAACCAAGGTACTAACTCGATCATGTTGCGTGTGCTTATGTTTGGTCATGTTTATTGTAGTTGTCTGTTGAAACTCAAAGGCCAGTCTTCTGTTAATATCGACCACCAAATATTGTGCCAAAAATGTTGTGCTAATGTGCTTTACTTTCACAGACTCTAATTTGTTCGTCATACTAATATACCTGATTAAGGTACACACGTTCCATTATAAGTATGCAATTTGTTGCATGAATTTTGATAGCACTAAACTGCTACACATTGCATAAACAGGTTATTAATGGTATTTGGTTGCAGCAACCTTGTACAGCTAAATATACCTTAAGATCAATGGTTTCAGAATCAGTTCGGCGAGAGCATCCTCATTCATTTAAAAAACAACTATTCCCCATCTTGCACACATCTATATATCTTTAAACAACTTCTATTAACCCAGAAGAATAACTTACCTCTCTCAATAACTATGTAGGAAATCCAGCAGACTCGAATGACATAATTGCTGATGTGATCAAAAATTAGAATTGAAGGAATTCATTGATTTACATCTAAATATTAAGATCAAAAGTTGCTGTTAACTTTATTTATAAAAAACCACAATATTTAACTCAATAAAATTGAAAACATACCTCGAATGATATAGCTTAATTTGTGTCCTTTTTCTGAAAAATCATGTTTAAATTAATTGAGTAATCTTTCTTCATCCACTACTGGCTACATAGTAACCTACACAAAAACACATTAAAAATCATTAAAACCCTAAAATTGTCATGGAGTTTTCTTCAGAACAAAAATATATGCAGCTAAAAGAAAATTAGCGTTAGAAACATTATAAGAAAAAAAATACATGCAACCAAAAGAACAAAGAATTCGTATAAAGTTTATCATGGATATTAGGGTTTTCAAAAAAAAAAATAATAATGATATTAGTGTTTGCCGTATATTAATTTAAAACACTGAAAAGTTATAATTAAGGAAAAGATATTAATTGCATTATAGCCATTTATATATTATAGTATGTAACATAGTTATCAAAATAACTTGTTGCCTAAGTGGTAAACACACAAGTTATTTATACTAATCCTACAAACGACCCAAGTTCGAATCTCACCATGGTCATTTTTTATTAAATTTGAATTTTAGAAATAATTGCTTAAGAATTTCGAAAATTAATACATAAAATCCGAAAATTAAATATTATTGCTTAGGTGGATAAAAATATTGCTTAGTTGCACAACAAATGATTATGTGGCATTAAATTGGATTAGGTGGCGTTGAGGTGGCGTTAAAGGCAAATGCCTCCTCTATATATATATATATATATATATATATATATATATATATATATATATATATATATATATATATATATATATATATATATATATATATATATATATATATATATATATATATATATATATATATATATATATATAAGTTTAACGGTATTCAAGGTAAAATACTTTTACAACACTTAAAACGATCAAAATACTCGTTTTTATGAAGAAATGATAAGTTTATAAGTTTTCTAAACTTTTTCCCGAATTTACACTTTTTACCCTCAAGTTTTAAAATGTACGAGTTTAGTCCCTCAACTTTGAGAAATTGACACTTTTTACCCGAAACTCGTTTTATATCAAACTTTCCAAAATTGATAATTTTAGTCCCTTAATGAAACTGTTTTACGAGAACTGCCCCCAATTTTACACTTTTGAGATTTAAGACTTAGAGTTTCCAACTCTACATTTTCAACCCAAAACTTTCATTATAACTAGTTTTGCTATATTACAAAAATAGTCCTTGTAGTTTCAACGCATACATGCATGCGTATATATTCACCCTTTAACTTTCAAATATGTACATGTTTAGTCCCTAGACTTCCCATGCAAGTTATTTAACGTACAAATCAACCCTTTACTTTAGAAAACTTTACACTTTCTACCAATAAACTACTCGTTTTGCAATTTAAGTCCGAAATATCCTTTTAACATACGAAAACTTTTCAAAACTTTACAAGCTTATTACTAGCTTATTTTTAGAGCTTTTTAGCTTATTTTTATCTTATTGGGTCGGGTAATGGGTCGTTTGGGCTTTCGACGAACGTTTGGGCTTTGGTCTTGGGCTTTGAGGCCCAATGGTTTTTGCGTTGGTAAATCACAACAGACGAGGGCTAGGAGGGTTTCGAATGGTTTTTATGAATCGTTTAACATGTTCTAAGTCGTGTATGGGTGTGTAATACTAAGGTGTGAGCGAGTGTGTGTCGATTTAGGGTGTCACTAGACTTATAAAACAATACTAGGACATTAGAGTGTGTTTGGTATTAACGTGTGATACATTGTTTGAGTAAATGAAATTGACAACGATTTAAAAGAGAACTTACAACACTTGTATACGTGTGGAACGAGGACACAATGAGAGGATGGAAATGAGCTTAGAACCCTTGTTCTCCTTATAATGTAACAATTTTCACAACTTTTAAACCCTTATATGCTTTGTTTTTCTTATCCCATTCCTTCGAGAGTCCACTGTGGACGAGTATAGTTTGTGTTGGAAGTGATGTGAGTGAGTGGGCTTTGAGGGATTTTGTCAAGTCTAGTGGATTTATAAGAATGAGCAAGCATGGTCTTGAGACTATTATATACACGACTTTTCCTAGTTCCAAGCAAGTGTAAGAGTTTTTTTGTGTTTGTATGTGGCATGCGTGGGTTTGGCAGCGAGAAATGAGGCACTCCCTTGCCTAGTCGAATCAATGGAGACACAATATACATTGAATTACAAAGTCTTAAGTGGTCAATGGGTCTAGGTAGGTTTAGGATAATTAAATATTAGTTAGGGTGGCTTATGGTGTGGTTTTGTTCCTTTTTTGCCTTACACACGAAATCTTTGGGGTCAAAAGGGGAGGGATGGACTTGGTTACTTTCTAGTCGAATAGTTTGGTTTCTTGTTGGTTCAAACGACTCATAGTTCCTTGTTATCAAAGAAATTCTAAGCTATCATTAGTTGCAAAATACAAATGAAATGAGCTCTTTGGCCATGGGTGGAACCGGTTGGGCTTAAGGGGAATTATAGGGCGGGTTTGGGCTTGGTTCTTATTCGGTTCGGGCTACATCAAGGCCCGTTTACGTTGTGGGCTTGACGAGGCAACGAGGCCCAAAGAAATGAAGTGGTGAGTTGGGCTTAAATCGAGGCCCACTAAGTTTCTAGGCCCGGTCCTATAGTAGTTTATTTTTATTTTTATTTATTTTATATTTTTATAAAGTTTTATTTATATATTAAGTAATTTAAGAATATTGGAATCGTGGGGAATTTCGTTCGGATCACAACGGTATATTTTTGAACGCTCAAGCTGCGTTGATCATGCATATGCCAAATGACATGCAAACTTGATAAGTAGAAAATTTCATGATGATGAAAATCGTGCTTTATTTCTGATTTAAGTGTTAAGTACAATGAAATTTTCTGGAAGCTTACAATAGTCATCACAAAGCTACGGCATACATGACACTTTTTTCTCTTTAATTTGAAATAGAACATGTCTTATTCAAATGATGTGTTATATAGTAAAAATGTGGATGATTTTTTGGAAAATATCAATGTTAGAATTAAATAAAAAAGAGTCTCCTCTTTTGATTTAGAAACTACATTAAAAATAAAGTTGCCAAAAATTTTCATGCATAATTTTTAAAATTAAATGTGGGAACATTGTTATAGCGATTTTATTTAAAAGTTTGCAACATTGAGCATGATATGGACGGTTGCTTGTGTATATAACTTGTGTAGCAAAAATTTGCACTTTCATAAAACATGACGATACCTGACATGTGGGCTATGATTTTTTTTTTTAAATTTAATGAATGATTTCATCGAACTTGTGTAAAAATAAATTTGCCTCTCAAATTACCTTTGTCTTTCTATCTCCAATATCAGTAGGGGGAAAAAAGCATCACCTTATTACATAGGATTGACAATTTAGATACACAAAACTTTTTTCAAAAAAAATTAAAGAAACACTAAAGCAAATATTTAAAAACTTGTCATATTTTCTAAGACAACATTTTTTAAAATTCTAAGTGAGAAATTGAAGTATTAAATGGGTAAGTAATTAAACATTACTCAATTTTAAGTTTAAGCAAAATTATGTGTAGCTTATATGTAGTACTAATAAGATCTTGTTGAATAAGTGCTTTATTTGGACGAGTTTAATTTGAAATAATAAGCTTAAAGACAATAAGCTACTCAAATTAGGTCTATAGTAATTATTGCGGGGTAAAAATACTAAGATAATAGAAAATTATGAAAATGTGACATTGCGAATGATTTTTTTCTCACACTATATTGGCTTCTCTGCATTTATGTATACAATTTTATAATCAACACAAGTTTGTGTAAACATTGTAATTATGTAACTTCGCAATTAATAATTGTTTTACTTTATTAAAATCCAAACATGATAATCTAACGCTATATATAAAAAGAGAAAATATTTTTGTTTAAAAAATTTCAAAAATAAAAAATATTAAGTTACTATTATGCAATTATGCATTGTGTAAAATGTTGTCTCATAATATTATTTATAAAATTAATATTGTTTCTATATATATATTTTTTTTATTTACAGATTGATCTTGGCCAATCTCGTTTCAATACAAAAATTTTAAATGAAGCTGATATGATATTGTAGTAATCTTGAATGATAATAAAAATTTGTCAACATCAACTATTAAACGTTACACAAAATACTTAACAACAATAAATTAATTATAAGTATGAATTTATTTAAAAATGTACAGTAGAAAAATAAGTAAAAGGGTTTTGTCCGTACAATAGCAACGTACTTTCAACTTTGTTCCGTTTTAGTACGTGTACTTTTTTTTCCACTTAATGTAACGTACTTTTGTGTTTTGTGCTACCTTGGTACGTGGTACTTTGTTTTATCGGATACAAACCTTTGTATCCTACGTGGACATGCCACGTAGGCATTCCACTTACAATAAACGTTTTTTATACTCATTTTTTCCTTCTTCCCCAAATATTACACACACGAATAAACAAAAACCCTAAACCTAACCATCTAATTAACCTTAACAATTCTTCCCCAAGTCTTAAAATGTCTTCCTCATCATCTAATCGATTTCGTCGTGATCCACCACCTACACATTGCGAATGTCTAGAACCAGTGATTCTACAAACCTCAAAAACAACTAATCATCCACTGAGACGATTCCTGGGATGCATAAATTACTATAAAGTAAGTTATAATTTTATTTTTGTAATGGTACGGGTATTTGATTAGTTGTGTTTATTTTGTAGGGTTCAAAGTGTAAAACATTTGATTGGGTGGATCCTGATCTACCAAATGACTACTAAAAACAAGAGGTTTTCAAATTGCTGAAAAAGGTTAAAGTTAATGAAAACAAGATGGATGCAGTGAAGTGCAGAATAAGAGAAATAGAAATGTCTTTTGACTTTGAAAGGTCAACTATACAGAAACAAGTGTTGGGTCTGCAAATGGAGTTGAAAGAAATGAAATCAAGTGTAGGTTTTTATAGGAAGCTTGTTGTAACAATGTGTATGATTATTGTTATCTTGTTGCTAGTTAAGTGATATTTGTAATGTGTTCATGGTGATAATGAAAAGTGATCTTTGTAATGTATATGACTGTAATAGTGACTGCACATGGTGTGTTATTGCTTCTTTTACTGCACATGGACCACACAGACACCAAAGGCACATACAATATATTATTGGTATTTTGGTGCACTCTTTTCCTGCACATGGACCACACAGCAACAAGACAAACAAGAGACACAATAAACATCCATCTTGGATTCATTACTTCAATTGAAAATTTGTGGACATAAAGTCCACTATCCAAGATAAAGTTATAAATTCTAGTGCACATACAGCTAAGACCAACACATGCAAGATATTGTTTTTAAAGTCTTCTAAATTACAAGACCCAAGACATTGTTTTTAAACACCAACACATCTTAACTTCTAAGGTTCTCTCAGAACATCCTCCACATCCCATGCCTTATCAGAAGTTGAACCTGCACCATCCGCCCAAACCGGAATGGTTTTCTTCTTTGCAATTCTCTCGATTTTGCTCTTCTCCTCATTGTGAAATTGTTAACCACACCACCGCAATTGCATCATCAACCACCTTGCGTAGTATTTGTTGTACTTTGTCAGCGGGAATGTCATCACCGGCATTCTTGATCTTCATGTTGATCGCTTCTTCTCTTGGGTGGGAATGTCATCACCCTACAAATACATAAGGGTAAGTATAAGTCATTATGCATCGGTTGGATCTACATAAGGGTAAGTATAAGTCATTATGCATTAGTACCTCATGTACAACACCACTTGGTCTTGCATCAGTTGGATCTCATTAATTGGGTCTGCACCACTGGATCATTCATTGGGTCTACACCGGTTGAATCGCATCCATGGGTCTCGCATAACACTGGTCTGCATCATTTGGGAACACAAAGCTAGATCCAACCTTCTTTCTTCCCGGTTTTCTCTCTCCTTAACTAGTTTTGACTGCTTTCTTTTTGCAACTTTTTTGTTATGGCCCTTTTCCAAACAGTTCTCGACAGTCATCATTCTACCACTTCGCTAATTTCATTGACCCTTTTGTGACATGCTTAATTCTTAGTTTCCTAGGCCTTCCCGGCATCTTCCTAAGGATTGGTGGCAAAGGAGCCTCATCAAGTACAAGGCCACATAGATGAGCCACCAACCGGCCTAATGTAATAGCTATAAGCATTTACCCACATCCTTTTAGAGTACCAAGCACTAACCCCTAAGACCGGATCTGCTTTTAGAAACCAAATGTCATGCAAAGATGAACACATGGAACACCACTCAAATCCCACCATTTACAAGTACACTCCCTTTTCTCTATGTTAACACCAAATGACTCATCACCCTTCCTAACCTCATATTGATTATCACCACAGGGATAGACTGCCCATAATCTTTGGATATCTTTCAAATGCTATAGTTCTTTCCTAACTGATGGTGTAATGCTGTCTACTAGATTATATGCTAAGTTAGGCATGCTATACAACCTTTGCATCAAATAAACTCTTATTTCTTCTAACATTGTAATTATAGGCTTACCTCTTGCAATCCTTATGGAATTGTGATAGGATTATGAAATTCCATTCTCATAGGTTGCACATCCTCTGTCCATCTTGAAGAAAGCCCTACACCAACTGTTGGGATTTCTATCTACAAGCCATTGTTTTGCCTCTGGATCAATGTTCCCAATTAAATTCATCTTGGAGTAGAACTGAAACTGTAAAGTTGTTGATGTAGCACCCCAAAACAAGCTTTTGTAATGCAGGCTGTTCCATTTCTTCTTAAAGTTGGCATAAATGTGCCTGGCACCTAGCTTGTGTTCTACATAGGGCAACATGTTTCTGACAGCCTCCATCAATCCCTGTTTCATATCCTAAATCCTGTTTCATACCTTGTGACCATCTGAAAGGATAGTCATGTACATCCCAGGTCCAAGTTTGAGATCCTCACAAATACAGGCCAAAAACCATTCCCAATTGTCTGTGTTTTCAATGTTGACCACAACCCAAGCTATGGGATACATTTGGTTGTTAGCGTCTCTACCCATAGCTATCAACAACTCACCTCTGCATGTGCCTTTCAGAAAACATCCATCTAGTCCTATAACTCTCATACACCCTGCACTCCACCCATCTTTCATAGCCTTGAAATAGATATACATCCTTTTGAAGTGGATGTTCCCATTGTGTTGCTCATCCACATGAAGATGGACTGTTGAACCAGGATTGGTGTTCAAAATTTGTTGCCTATAATCCCACAATCTGCTATAATGTTCTATGATCCCACCTTCATGATCAAATAAGGCCCTTTGCTTTGCCCTTTTACACTGCCCCACACTAACATTTATCAAATATTTCTTTTTTATTTGTGCTTGGATACTCCTACAACTAATAGTAGGATCCTGAATCACTTTTTGAGCAAACTGCTTGGCTATCCATTTAAATGTCACCAATGCCCCTAAGTCAAAGTTCCTAGAGCAACAATGTTGGGGAATCAATGTCTTGATCTGAAAACTGGTTCCATCTTGTGCCCAAGAAGCCCAAAGCCTGAATGTGCAACCATCTTTTGTCACCTTTGCAAATCTTTTTTTTCTTTTCTTTGTTGGTGTCTTAGCCTCTGCACACTTGGTTTTTCCTTTCTTTGTTGGTGTCTCAGACTGTGCACACTTGGTTTTTCCTTTCTTTGTTGGTGTATCAATCTGCACACCCTTGTTCTTTCCTTTCTTTGGTGTCTCAATCTGTACCCCCTTGCTCTTTCCTTTCTTTGATGTCTCACTCTGCACACCCTTAGCTACTTCCCTTTTCCTAAGTTTGTGACCACCACTTCTACCTTCTGCAACATCTCTACCACACAAACCATCAAACTTCTATAATCATTTCTCTTGTACCAAAGCTGGTATCCATTGGCCACACCATAATTGGTCAAACACTCTTTTAGGTGATCTGGGTGTTCAAACCTAAGACCTAATGTTGGTTTCATTTCATTCCATGGAAGTTTAGGGTCAAACTCAGGATAAACTACACCAGGAACAATCTTATACTTTTTGTCTACATCTTCATCATCACTATCTATGTCTAACTCTCGACCACTAGGTTGGCTACCTTCACCACTATCGATTTGTCGAGAAAATCACTTATAAAAGTCCCATTGCACAATTTTTCAAAAAGGATCATTAATGGACCTATTTTGTATCACTACAACATCTTCCCCTACAAAATCACTAGGACCATAGGGTTGTATATCTTCCATCTCACCAACATCAGACAAATCATCATCCTCTTCTATCTGGGACTGAGTCCAATGCTTTAGATCATACCCATGATGTTCAATATAAATATCAATTACTTTTTGATTCTTAAAACCTAGAAAGTTTGAATCATCCTTAATCTCAATTAATCCATTACTGAGTTCTTTACCAGGAGCAAGAAAGAAAATACATTTAACGGGGTACATACATGCACCTTTTAGATGCTTTGTCAGCCCAATAACTGTCATACCTTCAAATTCCAAATCTTTTATTGTAGATACGTCTCCTTTATGATACATGAGAGGTGATGGAACGAACGTCTCATCATGATGGAAATTCACTGTTAAACGCATTGTGATTGATCAATTGTGATTAATTATTTGATTGTTTACATGAGATCTAGGGTTAGGGTTTATAATTGAAAAGGGGGAAATGTTTACATGCGTGTGTTTTTTATTAGTGGGAAAAGTTGAGTTAACAGGTAAAAGAATACACGTAATACTTATTTTGTGAAAAAAAAAAAAAAAAAACACGTAGACATTTAACCGGTAAAACTCATTTGTTAACCTAGTGAGTACATCTTTGACGTACACAAAGTAGCACAAAACACAAAATACGTTCGTTATTGAAACAAAAAAAAGACACGTATTAAAGCGAACAAAGTTGAAATGACGTTCTTATCATGCATTTGACAATACCCTGTGTAAAAAAGGAGAGTGAGTTAGATATTTGGAGAGCCGAAACAGCTACGTGTGAGAACGCAATTGGTTGGAATGACACAACAAGCATTAAATGAGAAATAACCGAAAATGAAATGATGAAAAGTATAAAATAAAAATCAGACGCGTTTATCAATCGAACTTGCATCGCCGGCGGCAATTGACGGTAACAAATCCTTCATTTTATATAAATTTAAAGTCAACGATCTGGTTTATTTGTGAGTGATTGGATCTGTTAGCCTAATTATTTATTTAAGACTGATTTAGATGCCGTTTGATTTCGACTTAATTGATAATATTAAGTTAGTAGTCGATGTTTGTTACAAACGTAATCCAGAAGCATTCTTGTAACTGATAACAATGTGTTTTGGTTGTCATATTATTGGAATTGAGATGATTACAAGTGAATTATTGTTTAAATGTGTATCCGTAGTCAGTTATTAGTGGTAACTTCCTCGCTGCCATGGTTAGGTTAGTTTAATTGTGATTTGTTGACAAGTGATGGGATTGTTAATCTTTTCATGTTATTGGGTTTCATTACGTGTTTAGTATGCATAACTGGATTACTTAAGATAACCCAAAAGAATATATGGATACGGAACTTGAAAGCATGGTTGAAGACTGATGTAGGGACTTTTTTCATCCGTGGAAAGTTTGTTGCAATCTATTGTAGTCCGAGTACCTTCATATGTGTACTAAAGATAGCAAGTGCAATCCCCGACCTACGAATTAGTTTCAAAGCTTAGTGTTGTCTTATGAAAATATGAGATACATCTCACTGCTACAACTTTTGATGTTAATAAGATTTCCCTCTGCCAGTCCCTTCTTTTTCTGTGTTTATAGCATGTCTTGGACGCCTTACGAAAACGAATGTCATGGCTATAGCATGTTTTTAATGTATATACAAATATTTAAATGTACGCTACTCACAATCATAGTTACAGACTGATTAATGAAGTTCTTGATCACAGATTGGGTATGCCTTTGTTACTATAGTTTGTTGGGCAAGTGTGTACATATGTTTACGTGTGAAAGCTGAGTGATCCCAGCCTAGGCAATTTTATGGAAATGTGGGAATAGATCTCACGGTGAATTTGTTTGTTGATAAAAAAACAAAACTTCCTTAGGCTAGTCCCGTGTTAAAAGCATGTCTGGGACGGCTGATGAAAACGACTGACATGGTCATAAGACGTGACTTTTTATTTGAAGGTAGTGAGATCCAGTTGTTACATGCATTAAGCTTGTTAGGATAGAATGCAAGTTTTTGATATTTTGTTCTATACATGTCCTTAGTCCTTACCACGCTTGAGCACCTCCTTCGTGTTTTTCTAGGCTGTAGACCCGTTTTAGTGCTGTATGTGGACTGAAGCACTTACACTTTTGTAGTCGTTGTGAACTATTATTTCGTGACTTAGGCACTTAGCTAATTTGCCAGCAGAGGTAATGGGGTAAGTTACATTGTGACATTGAGAATTTGGTTCTGGTAAGTGCTACGAGATAATTATAGGAGTTATACGGTTGGACTGTCAGAGTTATTGTTAAAGTGTAAAGGCGCCTCTATGGACATGACTGGTATAATGTATATGTGCTTTTCTTTATGGCGCGCGCTAGCATTCTTTCAAAAAACGGCCTAGCTAATGCGAAAAAGCGGTAGTTAAGAGCATCAAATTTTTATGTGATATTAAGCAAATCATGGACTTTTGCAAATTGTGACCATTATAAGTTCTGAAATGTTATCGGATAACCGCCCTGCATGTATACTCCCTTGCCATGGATTTACTGACTTTTTGTTGTGTTTTTAATGGGCAAAATGCAACGGTTTTGTAATGGCAGTCACCTTTCAGTCTTTCACTTACACTTCTTATGAAATTCTACTTCTGTAACTGTAGGCCACAGATCCGGCTTTCATCTTGGGGTCAAAGATTCACTTGTTATCTGGATTTCTTCTGAAGTTACTTATTAGTAGTTGTGACAATGAAAAATGTTGAGCGTGCGGCAAACATTGCTCTAGCAGGTTAGATTTTCTTCCACCTATTTGAATGATTCGAATTATCTGAATTTGTAATACATAGATTTGCACTTCCTTTTATGTTTATTTAGTTCCGATGGACTATGAGAGTATTTATCTATTTAGCCTTGTGGTGCAGGTCTAACACTAGCGCCACTGGTTGTGAAGGTAGATACAAATTTAAATGTTATATTGACAGCATGCCTCACTGTTTTCGTGGGTTGCTACCGCTCTGTCAAGCCGACACCTCCTTCTGTAAGTATGCAATTAAAAGTTTATGATAATAGTTTGAGATTTAACTTAATAAACAGACTCTAAATTACAGTTTCCTGAATTTCTATCCTCAGGAGACAATGTCCAAAGAACATGCAATGCGTTTTCCCTTGGTTGGCAGTGCAATGTTGTTGTCTTTGTTTTTACTCTTCAAGTTCCTATCAAAAGACTTGGTTAATGCAGTGCTGACAGGCTACTTCTTTATACTTGGAATCATCGCTCTTTCGTATGTTCTTTTTGTATGCATCATTCTTCCGTCTTTTTTATTCTGTTAGTTCATGGATTTTAAGTACTCATTGATATTGGTTTGATTTTTTTTATCATAGGGCTACACTTTTACCTGCAATTGCACAGTATCTCCCAAACAAGTGGAATGATGATGCCATCGTATGGCAGTTCCCATATTATCGTTGTATGCACCATCCTCTTTATATTCCCAGCTGCAAGAATGAGTAACTCATAGGTTTTTGCAGCTGTTTGATTACATTATCATGCTGTGATATGCAGATTGATATGTTTCTTTAAACATTTCTTAAACAGCTTTGGAGGTTGAGTTTACAAGGTCCCAAGTCGTTGCTGCTATTCCTGGTACATTCTTTTGTGCATGGTATGCTGCGCAGAAGCATTGGTTGGCTAACAACATATTGGGTCTCGCTTTCTGCATTCAGGTTTGTTCATATCCAATTTTCTTTTGAAATGGTCCTTTTAAAGTCTAAGTAAACTATTGCGTAACATATGTATTATCTGCAGGGAATTGAAATGCTCTCACTTGGCTCCTTTAAGACTGGTGCCATTCTTTTGGTAGGGAATTTTCACTTTTGTTAATTAACGAATTACATATCGCGAATATTTTTTGCTTTGGATGCTGATGATGTCATGGTTAAAATCTGCAGGCTGGACTTTTTGTGTATGACATATTTTGGGTCTTTTTCACACCAGTGATGGTCAGCGTTGCAAAATCATTCGATGCACCTATTAAGGTAGATATGCCTAAGTGGTGTGTTTTTATTTATTTATGGGAAATGAGTATTTATACTTTATCATGAATCCATGATGGCTTTCCTCTTTTTTCAGCTTTTATTCCCATCAGGGATGGTCGCACGCCCCTTTTCTATGCTTGGTCTAGGAGACATTGTGATTCCAGGTATGACCTTAATGGGTGATTTTACATGGTAATCAACCTTTTACCTTTCTTCAAAAGTTTTTTTTTTTTTTTTAATTTTTTTTTTTTTTACTTAAATGGGAATCAATAACTTGTAAGCTGTAAACACTAGGTCTTTGATTCATATCCACTTTGTAACCAATCTGTGTTTATTTCCAGGTATTTTTGTAGCTTTGGCACTGCGATATGATGTGTCAAAAGGGAAAGACAGCCACTACTTCAAAAGTGCTTTCCTGGGTTATACAGTCGGTTTGGTCGCTACAATTATAGTCATGAACTGGTTTCAAGCAGCACAGGTTGGTATTACTTAACAAAATCACAGATTGATTAATCTTAAAATGTGTTTGTCTAATCAAAAGTTCTGATTGGATTTATTCATATTCCAGTGGTTGATTGAAAATCTGATTTTGGTTTTCCTTTCAGCCGGCTTTATTGTACATTGTACCAGGGGTCATTGGGTTCTTGGCTACTCATTGCTTATGGAATGGAGATGTCAAACCGGTATGCCCTCAAAGCTGCATACCTAATCCCATTAGGTTTTTAATATATACCGTTATCTATCTTGCAGATCCTTTTGGTGGGAAAGGGTAGAAGTGGCCAGATTGAATGGGTTGGAAACGGGTTAAAAGGGCCATGAGTCCGGTTAACCCACAAACACTTTTTTGCCCTAGTTTAAAACAAAATAATTAATAAAGGCACTAATAAAATTAATATTATTATATACTCCAATCTTGGAATAAAAACAATTCAGGAGCTTATATGCAACTAAAACAAACTTTTTGGGGACTTTCATCCTGTTTGATTGCTCTTATTAGTGAATATACTTGATTTGAACCGTTTAAGAAAAGAAAAACATCCAACTCTAACTATCTGTATACAAATGTCTTATTGGGTCGAAATTGGCACTTCTCAGGAACAAAATTTTGGTTGTATTTTTGATATATGTATTGGTTGTTGTGCAGTTATTGGAGTTTGATGAGTCAAAAACAGCTAGTTCAGAAGAGGAAACAAGCAGCAAGAAAATGGAATGAGATGTGGAAAGGATATAGTTGTTTTACTAGTGGTTTTCTCTAACTTTTGCAATTTTCATAGATAAGTTACTAGATTTTGCAGTCATCCTTTGGAACATTCAAACATTTTCAACATTCCTGAATTTACTTCACTTTCAAAGGAATGACTTTTGAACAATATTGTTTTACTTTTCATCGCAATTTGTAAACCAAGAAAAAGGCTTAAAGCTACCATTCAAATTCACATCTTCTGGAACTTCCAATTCAACCTTAGTCTATGGATGCCTCAAATTTCCAAAAAAGGTCACCTATTATTTATTTTCTCTTGAAATGACATTACACAAGTGAAAGATAAATGAGGAAAAGACAATCGAAAGGTAAATTATTGGCATACACTTGTTAATCTCTTAATATTTTATTACAAGTTAATATGTCTATAGACTATAGTTATATATTAATTTGCTAAACTACTTTATTCTATAATTGACCTCACTGTTAATGGTGGTTGGTCGAAAATGGCTCTAGAATATTGTGTCATTATTGATGGTGGGAAATTCTTCATAAGTGGATGAAACCAAAAGAAATAGAGCATAAAGCTAGCAAAAGTGAGTGATTCAAATTAGAAGAATACAACTTTTAATCTTTATTTGTTTAATTAATCCTGATGATTTGTTGGTCAATCACTCGCATGACATCAAACTCTAAACATTTTAAACATAAAAAACAAGTACTTTTTTCGTTTTAATTCATGCAGCGTGTTGTTGCTCTAAGCAATAATCACACATTCTAATATTCTTCTGTTCCCTTGTTTCGACACAGTTCTTGCTGGTCAACTCATGAGTTATGCAAAAAAAGGTCAAACTATTACAAACAAATCGATCACATCAATTGTAGAAAAAAATTGAGTAAACAAAAGTATTTGTCACGTCCAATGGTTCACATGGGTGAAAAGGCAAATGATATATTACAATGAACACTTTCACGCTTACGAATTAGATATCAAACTAGTACTAAATGGTAAAACATGTTACCTGTTACGTGCATAGAAAAGACACATAATAAGAGATGGTGGATATATTCATCTTTTAGTCAGACGATATGTTCTTGAACATGAAAGGTTGTGTTTAAATTTTTTTGAAAACATGAGTAACTACATAACTGGATTATCATATTTATGTAAATATAATATTCTTCGGAGTAACAATCAACATACAACAGACATACTTGCCTATTGGTTGTTACTTTAGTTGTTCAAAAAGTCATCCTCCCATATTAAAATGGAACAAAAGAGAATATATATAGTCTTGCAAACTATAAAGTTAGGCAAATGGTGTGCTTTCTCTCTAGAAAAAATTCATATTCCACAGCGTATCCCATTGTTTTTGTTCTGTTTGTTGATCACACAAGACTTTGAATAACTTTTTTTTTTTTTTGTTGGGAGCTATAATAAGTAGTAGGACAAGTGTTGTGTTTCACACAAAAGCAGCAGTAACTGCGTGAAAACCAACAATAAATGGAATCAGATTATGGACTCCCAAGAGACCTTTCTCATGTGCAACTGGCGCGATCACTTTATAAACCCGAGCTTCCTCCTTGCCTTCAGGTTTTTGTTCGACTTACTATATATAGATTTGCTGCACTTACATGATTTCATTATGATCAAATTTTTATTGTTGTAGAATATTACCATCTACATATATATGACTTTGAGTTGATCACTAGCGCGTGTCTTAATTTCATTGATCTTCACAGTTTTACGTGGTTGATCAGACAAGTAGTTTCGTAGTAGTGAATTTCTTACAAAAATAATCAGTGCCTAGTTATTGGTAGAAGTTAAACATGTTTAAATGATACGGAACATATAGTGAGGTGAACATACCAACTTTAAAAGGCCAAGACTTCCCAACCACGATGTTTTCTTTATTTACCAGGTAAATCATGTGAAATCAACAGTTTTTGGATTTCACGTGTTCTATTCATGTAACTATCGTGGGTTACTTTAAGTTAATTGTGGGACTTCAATTTTTTAATGCTTATGAAGCATGCTCTTTTATAGGGAACTACTGTGCGCGTCGAATTTGGTGATGCAACTACTGCAGTGGATACTGCTGGTGCTAACGCCATTAGTCAATCATTTCCTCACACTTATGGTCAACCTTTGGCGCATTTTCTAAGAGCTACATCTAATGTACCTGATGCACAGATTATCAGTGATCATCCTGCAATCAGGTTTGAAATTATCTTCTCTCTAACTTTGAACACATTAACGAGAGGTGGCCAATTCAAATCTGATTTAAAGCATTCCAAATAAATTTTTTAAATAAGTCAAACAGAAAGTCTTCCAGAGTCTGATTTGAGTGTGCGTGTACAGGTCGGTTACCAGATAAATATAGATTTGGGTTGAAACGGGTCGTTTTTAGTACGGGTCAGGTTGATCTGCAAGGCGACAAACACATTTTTGTTCATTATTATTAATGTGTCAATTGTGATTACCTTGTTTCAGGGTTGGATTAGTTTTCTGTGGTAGACAATCTCCTGGAGGACATAATGTTGTATGGGGTCTGCATGAAGCTCTCAAAATTCATAATCCTGAAAGTACTTTGCTTGGATTTCTTGGTACGCATCCTCTTAGTTCTTGTTTATTTTTCATATTTGTTATCATATACTGTGAGAATGTAGCACGGAATCTAGCTCTTTCCTAATACGATGTACTAATATCAAGACATTTGTTTCATGGATGTAATTAGGTGGTTCTGAAGGATTGTTTGCTCAAAGAACACTTAAGATTACAGACGATGTCCTCGCAACCTACAAAAACCAAGGTGACTTACAAGCGAAGACACTTTAGTGACTGATCATGAAATAAGTTAAATTTATGACCATTTTAATCTTTTGAAGGTGGTTATGATTTATTGGGAAGAACAAAAGATCAAATAAGATCGGGAGACCAAGTCAATGCTGCAATGGCTGCATGTAACACTTTGAAGCTGGATGGTCTTGTCATTGTTGGAGGTATGCATGAACTATCATTAGAAATAGCGAGTTATTCAACCTCTTGTTTGCTTTATTAATCTTGCTTTATGTTTCTTTATTTGAAGGGGTAACATCAAACACAGATGCTGCCTATCTTGCTGAGAGATTTTCTCAATCAAAATGCCCTACCAAGGTAGATAAATTTTCATAGGAGCAATATGTAATTTTAAAAGTGGCATCCTTCCGTTTCAAATTTTATACAAATTCTCAGGTGGTAGGAGTACCTGTTACGTTGAATGGAGATCTAAAGAACCAATTTGTGGAAACTAATGTTGGTTTCGACACAGTTTGCAAGGTGTGTATCTTATGATCTAAACAACCTCGTATGACTAATGACTTCAAAAAATGAAGAGTATACTATTTTCTTATCAGCTGCAAGAATACATTACCAAATTAGAAACTAGACCTTGCTTGTTTTTTTGTTTAGGTTGGCTCACAGCTCATCAGCAACCTCTGCACAGATGCTTTTTCGGCTGAGAAGGTGAACAAAATATGTTATTTAAATAAATTGTGTTTGCTTATCTTTTTCTTCATCAATATCTAAACTTTACCATTATTTTCAGTATTATTATTTTGTTCGGCTCATGGGTCAGAAGGCCTCTCATGTTGCCTTGGAATGCGCTTTGCAATCCCATCCTAACATGGTGCACATTCTTCGCTATCGTAAAGCAAAATCTATAACCTATTTAAAGATTCCTTAACCTTATATGACTTGTTTGTAGGTTATTCTTGGTGAAGAAGTTATTGCTTCTAAATTAAGTATCTTCGACATAACAAAACAGATCTGTGATGCCGTGCAAGCCAGGGCAGAAAAAGGTACACGGTGGTCGTTATCTCTGCAGCATTTTATTGTCAAAAGGAATATTATAAATTTAGTTCTAAAACGTTGTTTATTTGGACAGAAAAATACCATGGTGTAATCCTAGTTCCAGAAGGACTTATAGAAAGCCTTCCTGAAGTTTATGCGCTTTTGCAGGTGACTACTTTCTAACAAGTACTTGAGAGTCTTTTTTTACTCTAAATATAATAGTATTATGTTTTGCCAGATGCCATGTCATTAAATCGTGTGATTTCAGGAAATTCGTCGATTTCTTCGACAAGGTATTTCTGTTGATAAAATATCATCACACCTGTCACCATGGGCATCTGCGCTATTCCAATTTTTGCCGCCATTTATTAGAGAAGAGGTCTGTTTACCATACTTATGCATATGAAACATATCCTTGTTTCAAACTCCTATGTTAATTACTGCTCATATATGACCTTCATGCCGCAGCTTCTCCTTAATCCTGAATCAGACGAGTCAGCACAGTTGTCTCAGGTACATGGTTTGACATACCTCATAACATCATAGAAAGTAGAGGTAAAAAATGGATGGGTCGGATAATGGGTCAAAATGGGCCAGGTTGACTGGAAGCACTTTTTGCTCCTAATTTTTTTTATATTAAATATGATTACACAATCTATATTATCTCAATAACTATCTTTTCTTTCAATAAAATGAAATGTGAGGTTTAATGCATTAAAAAAAAACGATTTGCATGACTATTGTTTATAAGCTTTGATCCATGAAGGGAGTCAAAATTACTATATATAACAGAAAAGTTGTAAATTTCTCTAATATCTCTGATCACAGAATTTTGATTTTCAGATTGAAACAGAAAAGCTTATTGCTGTTCTTGTAGAAGCAGAAATGAGCAAGCGACTGGTACAATATGCGCAAACATTATCTGTTTTGTATGTCATCATGGTGTTCAACAACTCATTATCTATAAAATATTTTAACAGAAAGAAGGGACATACAAAGGGAAGAAGTTTACTGCTATCTGTCACTTTATGGGATATCAAGCTCGAGGTTCTCTTCCTTCAAAATTCGATTGTGACTATGCTTATGTAAGTATTCGGATGCACTGGTCGTTTAATTACATATTTCTATAATATAAATCAAATAACCTTACATCCTATCTACAATAAAATTATAATGTAGGTTCTTGGACATATTTGTTACCATATGCTGTCAGCTGGTCTCAATGGTTACATGGCCACTGTAACTAATTTGAAGGAGTCTTTAGAACATTGGCGTTGTGGTGCAGCTCCTATAACCGTAAGTTTAGCCTTGAAGGTGGAAGTTTCAACCCATTTACATATGAATGGGTAAATTTTAGTTGTGTTCCAACTTAAAACGTCAAATAAGTCGATCTAACATCTTTGCTTTAAGGGAACCCATAATCAGTTGGGTTGAGCAGATTAAAATCACCCAATGTCATCATTTTACCCTCCCATTTTTTGTAATAAGACTATTGTAATAGTTACTACTGCAATGTTATAATAGTTTTTAAAAAATGCATAAGGAATATTCATGGGTCAGCCGAACCCACCCAGCCTGTTTCGACCCGTACTAAATATGAACATTTTGACCCGCTATCCATCCCACCAATTCCTCCACCTATAGTTTCTTGTTCAGCTTAAACAAGAGTTTTTTTCTAATATTTCTCAGCAATTTAATACATAAGTGATTTTGTTAAACTACTTTGAAAACTTTCAGGCTATGATGTCTGTTAAGGATTATGGTCATGCTTCTGGTTCCATGACAATTGGTAAACCTGTTGTTCATCATGCTACAGTGGATTTAAGAGGCAAAGTATACGAGTATGTCACTTTATTACCTTGCTAAAATAGTCAACTATGATGATTTCAAAAGTCACCCTCCATGATTTTTTTGCTTTCAAGAAATCTATATGGATGATGTCTAATGATTACTGCAGGCTCCTCAAACAAAATGCAGCAAAATTTTTGATGGAGGATATCTATAGAAACCCGGGGCCTCTTCAGTTTGATGGACCAGGTGCTGATTCTAGGACTGTCAGCTTGTTAATTCAAGACCTTGATTACATGGGCCGTATAAAAGAACTTAACGTGTACCTTGACAAGGTACTTTTTACAAGTTAATATGAAATGAGTCAATTCAGTTTGTACTATTATTGTAATGAAAGTTTACATGGATGGACCATTTGTTGGGAACCTAATTCATTTATTGCAGGTACGAAGTATTGTGAAACCAGGTTGTTCTCAGGACATTTTGAAAGCCGCCCTAAGTGCCATGTCATCTGTGACGGACATTCTTTCTGTCATGTCGTCTACTACAAATGGCAGCATTTAAGTCATACATACGAGTTTATTGCTAACTTATAAATGTTACTTTAGCTCACATTTTCTCAGTTTGTATAATGAGTTCTTTTGTCATCCCGATCTTTGATCATTTGGGAAAGTTGAATAATGAGAGATGACCACTATTTTAGGTGGTGAACTGGTGCCATTTTTGTATAACTCTTTGCAGGTTGCGCAAAGGCAATTCATTAGTGAAATGATGAGTTTTTTTTTAAAGTATGATATATAGAAAAGTAAAACACGTTATTGATGTTACATCAATACATTATAAAAACCCATTATCATCAAGTCACGTTATTGATCTTTTGGTAATTATGCTTTATTATGATTTATTTTAGCAGGGGTGGGGAAATAAAGCAGAGCTTTAGGCCCCCATTTTTTATATGCCCTGGATATACAGGGGTGTCAAAAATCCCAACTGACTTGGACCCGAACTCGAACCCGATTAAGGATATTCGGGTCGAGTTAATTGGGTTCAAAATCTAAATCGGGTCAATCGGGTTAACCCGATTAACCTGAACACGATATCGGGTTAGTCTCGGGTTCAAAATACTTGCCTAGTTGATTGCATTTTTTTTATTCGTGAGATACTATCAATTACATAAAAATTACATGACCTCCCACCTTGAATATAATAATAATTTAGTTGCATAAGATTTTAACTATTAAGAGCACTGTTCTAAAAGCGCCGCAGCGCCATGAAGCGCCAGAAAGCGTGAGGCTTGCCATACCGCTACGCCACGCCGCTTTACGCCACGTGTTTTAACTCGATATATATGAATTATGATATGAATATATAAATATTTTCATCTTTATACCGCTTTACGTCACTCCTTATAAACGCAATCTTGGCAGCCGCAGGCGCGTGAGGCTGATCACGCCACGCCACGCCACGCGCTTATTTATAACCTGAGTAAGAGTGTTGGGTATCCTCGCATCTTGTGGGGTTTGGTCTTTGTCGCTAAAAAATCTTTTACGTCGGTGAAACTCTTATGGCACCAGAAATTATGATGTCACAGGACATTTTTTTTACATAAAATAAAACATACGAAATATATATAACTAAAATTTAATTTTATTAAAAAAAAAAAATAAACATTACATAATTAAAAAGACATTACATAAAAATATTTAAAAAACATATGACCCAACTGAGTAAACCTATAAAAAAAAATAATAATAAAAAATAAAATAAAATAAAAAAATAAAAAACAAATCATTTTCCCTATGGCGGTAGCTGGTCACCACGTCACAAGGACCGACGACGCCAGCCCTAATACAATGGATGATGGGGTTTCTTTAGCTGGTAGGATGGTGCGAGCTCACCAGCCGCCGATACCTCTTACTCTAACGAGCTTTTTTTTTTTTTTTTTTTTTTTTTTCATAAAGAATTGGATCCACTATAGATTTAATATATTTCTTTAAAGTAGTCCCATTATTTTTCTTATAATGGCCTTTATCTATAAGGGATAAAAAATGACACCATCCTCAACAAGAGGCAACAACAGACATAGGCTCACATGGACCCACTTGTGACTTAACCTAGGGAAAAAAAAGAAACGCACCCTAAGTTTAATAAATCAAATTCTATGATTTTAAAAATGGCACAGACTCGAACCCGACTTGACCCCACCCGATTTGACCCGACTCGTTTTGACCGAACCCGACTAACCTGAGTTCAAATAAGTCGGGTTCGGGTATATTATTTTTAGCCTCGGCCCGACTTTGACCTGGCCCGAATTGACCTGAACCCGACCCGATTAACACCCCTACTTGTATATACGTATAGATGTTTTTATTGATTTAAATTAAACTCAAACAAATGAACAAACACCTATCGTAATTGAAAATGCCCTATTTTTAATATCGCTTTAGGCCTCTAAATGGCTTGAACCTCTCCTGTATTTCAGTAATTTTAATGGTTTGAGACAACCCTTCTTGGTAACTTAATTTATCGATATAAATAATAATATCAAACCACCCCCAAATGGATATTAGTGGTAAGTTACGTGATATCTTCCCAAATGTCACAATTCAAACGTTACTAGGTACATATTTTGAAATGGCTAAGGAATTGGTCGAAAACGGTCACGAAGATATCTCAGTTAAGCCGCATTCATCTTAGTCAAAAACTTACTCAAGTAACCTCAACAAAATCAACTTCATCCATTTAAGTACTATTATCAATGTGGATCAAAGTTTAGCAAGTGGTATTGAATTATATTCCATATTCGGCCTTGTTAATAAACTATATAATAAATTAATTGTAGTACTTTCTATAAACATTGATATTAAATTTGTTGGTATTGAGACGCAACCAACAACGCAAGAACTAGAAGCGGAACCGATCGACTTCTCAAAGAATATCGACATACGAAAACAACAACTATATAACATGATAGAAAGGTAGAAACTTTGCACAAGTAAGTAACCCTAACCAAACATTGATTAGTATTGAAAGAATGCGTACAACCCTCCCCACCTCCTTTTATAGAGATGAGGGGGAGGAAAAATCGACTCTTACAATGACTCTAAGTCGATTGTAAAAACAAGAAACAAGAAAACGTGTAGCTTGGGACTCAAGCTATGTTATTCATAGTTGACTAATAACAAAACATTAACACTAAAACCCATGGACTTACCAATAAGCTAATACAGAGACTAAACTTGTAACAATTTCCACCTTAGGCTTTATATTAGTCTACACCGACACTCAGAAACTCCAAGCAGTGCTAAAACTTAATTCCAGGCACCACCTTCGTCAAGGCATCTGCAACATTGTGTTGAGTATCCACCTTCAGAATTCTAACCATCTTTGTTTCCAAGACCTCTCTAATAAAGTGATAACGCACATTAATGTGCTTAGTCCTTTCATGAAAAGCATGATTCCGCGATAAGTGAATCGCGCCCTGATTATCACATTTAACTGCCACAGTGTTAAGTTCCACGCCCAACTCTTCCAAAAGTCCCCTTAGCCAAATAGCTTCGTTCACAGCCTCCGTAAGGGCCATATACTTCGCCTATGTAGTTGAAAGAGCCACAACGTGTTGTAGTGTTGCCTTCAGCTTACAACACATCCTTGTGCTAAAAGCGCGTAACCAGTGATAGACGTACCTTTATCAATATCCTTAGCGTAGTTTGAATAAAAAAAACCTGTAACATCCACATGGTTGCCACGATCTGTCCCATACACCAAACCCACGTTTGCAGTACCCCACAAATATCTCATAATCCACTTCACTGCTTCCCAATGCTTTTTACATGGATTCGCCAAATATCTGCTAACTACACTTACCTCATGCGCTATGTCTGACCTCGTGCACACCATCAAGAACATAAACTCCCAACCGCATTTGAATACAACACCTTACTCATCCTTTCAACATCACAATCCCTAACCGGGAAATCCTTCAACAAAAGCTTGAAGTGCCCACCCAATGGCATCTGAACTGATTTCCCATTGTCTATTCTAAAATTATTTAAAACCTTAGAAACATACCCGGATTGTGAAACCCTCATAATCTTGCGACTCCGATCCCTGATGATCTCAATACCAAGAATCTTCTTTGCTTTCCTCAGCTCCTTCATGTCGAACTCCTTTTTAAGCAAAGACTTAGTAGACCCAATCTCAGCCTTGCTTTTACAAGGAATCAGCATATCGTCTACATATAACAATAGATAGATATACTCACCTGGTGCATAACTCCTGTAATATACGTAGCTGTCGTAACTGCTACGCTTAAACCCGTTGCTCAGACTGTACTCATCGAACCTCTTATACCATTTCCTAGGTGACTGCTTTAAACCATAAAGAGATTTCTTTAACAAACATACCTTGTTACCTTGTTCATATCCCGGTGGTTTCCTGTTGGGAAATTCACAAAATGGAGTTAATACTTATAGCTTTGGAAGTTAGTACTGATAGTGATATTAGAAAAGTATTAACTAGTTAGTACTGATAGTGCAAAAGTTAGTACTGATAGTGTTGAGTTTGTAGTGTTCTATATTAAGAATGTCGTGTATGGTCTGTAACAACATATCTTATATACCAATAGAAGATATGATATATTCAATACATAGTTATCTATGTAAGGGATCTCCTTAGTGTATAAAAGGAGATCCTAGCTAGGTCAAGAAAATATATATACTCTATCCGTCTTAAGAAAAGCTTCAAGGTTGTAAACCCTAGTACTAGGAGAGTACTCGTATTATTAATCAATAATATTGAAGCTGTTGGTGTTACATTTGTGTTTACATTAATCTTCTAAGTACATTCAAGTAGATTCCGCATACTTGTGTGTATCTACTACAAAGTTTCTCATTGTTGTTTTGGAACTATCCAAGGCAACTACACGTTTACAAGCTAAGTGTTCTAGATCCAAGGTTTGGGACTTCACAAGTGGTATCGGAGCTTGTGTCCTGAAGCTTTGTTTTTTTAGAAGATCCTGTGTGACAAATATGAAGAAATGGATTTTGATTCAAGCAAATCCAGTGCTGTTACCAGAGTTCCTAAGTTGCAGCCTAATGAATATGAACTCTGAAGGATGCACATAGAGCAGTACTTTTTGGTGCTTGATTTTAAGCTGTGGAACATTGTGATCAATGGAAACTCCTACAAATCCATTGTTTCTGAAGAAGTGGCTGGCAAAGTTGTCATTAAAGACAAAGGTGAACCTGTCACTGTTGATGAAATGGCTCAAATAGGCAATGTGTAAAACCCTAAAAATCGTAACCGCGTTAAATGACTATTTTGCCCCTCTATTTAATATCTATAAAATACGTAAATCCGTCAAGCTCAGTAAATGTAAAATTAAACCTAACTTATAAATTGTTCGCCAAACCAAATATATGAGATTGATTTACGTTTACGTTTAAAATTTCATCACACGTTTTCTTCTTAGTTTTACATGAACCGAAATTTTGTAAGACATAAATATATTATACTAAGAGCCCATCTAACTTGTAAATTAAATTTGGACTTGGGCTTGGCCCTTTGTTTTCCCTTGGCTCATCAAAACCGGTATCCCTCCCCCTTCTTTTTCATTATACGCTCCACATTTTTGAAACACACTAAAAACCATAATTCCTCTACAACCAAAAGTGACGGCCACCATATGTTGTGCTCCATTCCATTCGAATTCAAAACAAAAAGAAGAAGCTGTGATCGTGTGTGGTGGATTCGAGGTGTTTGTGATCGTGTTGGTTCGAAGATGAAGCTGGGTCGTGAGTCTTGCTTTTCTGTCGTGGATTTGCTAGGGCAAGGAGGGTTTTGTTTGCTTGGTTTGGTCTTGTCTTCTTCTTCATTTGCACGCTACAAGGTAACAACACTCTCACGTCTCTTTCATCTTGGTTCCCTGGTTTGGTCGTGGGTTTTGTCCCCCCCCCCTTGCGCACACTTTTACACTAATAAAACATCACATAAAATGATATATCAATGTCATATAAATCATCTTAAGGGCTACATAAAATCATGGAATGGGATCTAGTATATGTCGATTAAATGCACAATGTAACTTGATATTGAATCTGTTATGGGACCTCACGACATGTCTACTTTCCTCGTTATTATCGAGCTTGAATGAGATTAAAACATGAGTATATACTTGATATATAATGTGTCGATTAAAACATGAATCAAGGGAGTCTCGTTGGTTGTTTAATGTGGCGTATGGATTGATTTTGGGGAGTGTATTGGCTCGACAAAATAAGGAAATCACACATGAGTTTTATAACCTTGTACTAATTGAAATATAATGGGTTAAAACATGAATGGTAATCATAAAATAAAGCTAGGGCTCATTTGTATGCATTTACGATTTATAGAAGTTAAATGTTAGATTTGTAATTATTGAAACTTGAGGGTTGATATGTTAACATGATAACTAAATGGACTAAAGGTGTAAAATGAGTAAACTTGATATAATTACACTAAGGACCCTATACTTTGTATTATTGACGCTTTAAACCTTAGACTTGTAAAACTTGGCATAAATGACCCTTAAAGTATAATAATACTCATTTTTCATTACTTAACCTAAAATGACATTAAATACATCATAAATGGCTAAACTTACTAAATATGGGAACCTGCTATTTATGGGAACTTACTAATTTTAGAAACCTGCCTAAAATAGAAAGTTACCTAAAATAGAAAGTTACCTAAATTGGAAAGTTTCTCAAAGCGGAAACATGCTAAAAATGGAAAGTCGTCTAAAATGAGTAATCTGATCTTAATAAGCGTTATCTAATTCATAGGTTCTGAACGGCGGGATTGATTCATCGTGTGACCTTACTTTCCTATTTTGCTTGCTTCGAAATGAGGTACAGATCTTCTATCCCTTATCCGTAGGGGTTTCCCATGACTTTTTGGTCCTTCGACTTTGTTTCGCTTATGATATTTCAATTGCTATGATACCATTGCTATTGACCCTTTGATATTGAACCATTGCTATTGACCCCTCTGTTATTAGACCTCTGTTATTGAACCTCTGTTACTGAACCTTTGATATTGGACTTTGACATTGAACTGTTGCTATGAACCTTTGGATTGTGAACCACTGATATTGGACCTTTGATTATGAAGACTTATATATTGCCACACTTTGGAGGGGGCGTATGGATGCATCCTAGCCATGAAGGTAACATGGTTGTGTCATTGATGCACCAATGGCATGACTCCAGTGTGGATGAGTGATGTTCCACACCGTCCCCATATTGTATTGATTATGCGCGCTTAAGATATATTGTATGGCCACTATTGTTCTGCAGGGGGCGTACGGATGCATCCTAGATTTGTAATGTATTGTTATTGATTGATATATTGTATTGGTGATGTGGTGCGTGTGTGCAATACACCCCCTCACAGTCTGGGAGCTAGCTTCTCCATTGGTTACTGAGGTCTCCCCTCCTATTGGTTTGGTATTTCGAGGTCACCTCTCCGAATACAATGGCTACTATTGGATATTGGGCTGCTAATCCCACTATTGATTGTATTGTATTGTATTGTTGGCTCGGGATAGATTTCTGACAACCCTTACACTTTTGATATACCTATATTGTACCTTCTGTATTCCCCAAACGCACCATATTCTGTATTAATTGTCCATTACTCAGTACCCTTATGTGACTCAGTCTACTACCATGATATATATTCCATTGCATTGATGTTTCATACTCTTATTCCGTTACTTCAGACTACCATTCCATTCACGTACCGGGTTATTATATGATTATTGAATTTGATTATGCTATTGCATGTTTTATGTGACTACTGTTTACCGTGCTACGATATGATTAATATGTGATTATATGATTCACCTGTTGTCATCTGACTATATGTTATCTTACTGTTATGTGACCCTTTGATTTTTCTGGTGACCATGCTATTGTGTAATCGATTGTTTTGTCCGTTTATCATGTATACCTCGTTCAGTTAATCTCGTGGACTATGACTATCTGTTAGTATCCTTATCTGCTTATCGTTGACCTGCCAGGTTTACAATTCTGTTTATGCTACTGTTTGATTGGGTAAATGGTTCAACTTATGTTCTCTGGCTTGTTAACTTGTTTAGTTGCCCTGCTATGTCCTTAATTCATTCAATTATAATGTTCGTATTGTATTCCTACTTGTTACGTGTGGCTACCATGTTTGACTGCTGTTAGTACTTCCGATGTTATGATACTGGTTATGTTATTAACTGTGGGTTATTTGACTTGTGTGATTGCCATGCTCACTTACTAATTAATTGCTTCCGCTTGCTTTTAGATTTTTGTTTGACTTGTACGTATTCTGATTTCCTGAATTTATTGTATGCCATATATATGTTGTGTGGATGTGATGAGTGTGCAAATTCTCATCATTTTTGTACCTTTTAGACTGCAAAAACATCTGAAAACACCAGTCAAAGCATCAAAATGATAAAAATATCACAAATAAGTGTTTTATGTGTTTTAAATGCAAAAATACCAAAAGCAGGTGAAAAACGTATCAAGTTTGCATAATTGGTAGTTTTAGTCCCCCAAGTTTCAAAAGTTGTCAAAAATAGTCCCTGGTAAATCAAAATAAAGCAAAATATCATTTAAGGTCCATGGGATTCAAAATTTGTCAAAACAAACCCTTCAAAGTTTAAAATTACAAAATTACAACTTTGGTCCTCAACTTTGAAAATGTCAAAATAGTCCCGGATATTTAAAATGGAAATTTATCAAATATTACCCTTGTACTATTCATATATGGCATAATTGATCCTTGGAATAACTTTGGAAAAAGTACAGTTTTGGTCCCTCAAGTTTGCAGAAATTACAAGATTGGTCCATGTGATTTATTAAGCTACAAAACCAAACCGGACCCTTTTATTACCCAATCCCAAACACAATCTGCTGGCCCAGTCACAAGCCCAAACCCACTTAACTTGAACCTTGGACCTTGACCCTTGAGCGGTCCAAACCCTCGAGCGATTCAATATACCCATTTGAACTCACCCGTTATTAATAAAAGCGGTCAAACCCACCAAACGCGCAAAACTAGTCTCACTGCTCATCGTCCTCTACCTCAACGCAAACCAAAACCAGAGTGGTTTTACCACCTTCCACCTCACTACCTACTCTCTCCACTCATCCCCTCCTCCTATACCAACCCACAATCAATAAATGCTTCCCACCATCAAACACTTCACCTCACTCACAAAACCTGCTTTTTCCGCCAACTCACCCCTAGCTCCATATCTACTTCCCAACTTGTCCCTCCACCTCCACAATCACCCAAAATCCTTAATTGCTAAAACCCGCTCTAATCCACTCAAATGACTTTTGGCGCCAAAATGCCAAGTGCACGATTATGATGAATTTGAAGGATTCAATGGTCAAGATGAAGTGGGAAACAATCGAGGTCGACAAGGAGTCTAAAAAGATCAATATAAAGAAGAAAGAAGCAATGTGGGATAGTATCTAGTTTTATTTTTAGTTAATGTATGTCGTTTTAGAGTAATTTAAAATTCCAGTGTATGTTTAAGCTTTCAAGTACTTTTTTAAGTAATCTCAGTGTATTGTGAATCTTTTTCAGTCATCAATTTCAAGTTTCAGTTTAATATTCAGTTTATGCAAATTTTAAGCTTAAATTTTCAATATGTTTTAAATGTTGTTATTAGATGTTGTTATGGAATTATAAGCTTATATAAGCTCCTTATATAGCTTATGAAAGCTATTAGATACCTTTAAAATCAGTTTAGAGTTATAATTCAAAAATAAAAAAAATACAAAAATTAGTTATAAATCAAAATCAATCAAGAAATGATCAAGAAGTTGGAGCGAGGTTGATTTTGGATTGCCTGGTTTGGAGCTTCTTGGGAAGCTATAGGTTGTGTTCTCAGTCCTTGGTTCTCAGTTTTCACTTGGAATCCATTTTGTAAGCCTTTTGTTCTATTTTAGCATTTCACTGTTTAAGTCATTTATTAGCTTAAATCTTTGTATCTTTATGTTTCTGAGTCGTAGTTAAGTAAAATTAAGCATTAAAATAGTTTGCTTGTTCTTTAAAATTTGTAGTTATTAAAAATCTTAGCTTAACAGTTATCATAACATAATTGTCATACCTGAGTTTTATGTTGTTATTGCTGTTGTTTAATGCTTCTTTAGTCTCAAAATATGATAATATAAGATTATGAATCAAGTGCATGGTCTGAATCTGTGAAATCCTTTGAAAATCACAAAAACAGTCTTTTAAAGGGTTGTTTGATTTTACTGTGTAAATTGTGTTAGAAGGTATTCAAGCCTTTGTTCTTGCTTGTTTCATGTCACATTAGTGCCTAATAACTCATTGCAACCATAAAAACCAGTCCTTGTTTGTTAAAAAGTCAAAATCACTTTTAATCTCACTTAAGTTGTTAACTGTTAGGATTTAGAGTGTAAAAATCATCACAGTTGCTTAGAACTTGTTAATCTAGCTTAATTTCATCTTATTTTAGCTTAATACAACATAATCAGTTAGTAGGATCAATCACAAGTTCATATAAGTCAACTTTAGAGTTTAACTTAAAAAGTCAAATTTTCACTTAATCAGTTTTTGAATAAAATAGATAATTTTATATAGGATTTAATATTAAGTTTCATGTTTTATGCTTTTGGGATATTAATATTTAGCTGCTAATCTTAATCATAGTATTTTTTATAATTTCTAATTAGCTTATTAAACTGCTTATTTTTTAGTTTCTTTTAAACCCTTTTAGAAAAAGTGCCTGCCGGAGGATTAGGTGTTATCTGTTTGATTTCACAAGCTCACACAGAGCTTATTAGTGAACCTCGACTTTTGACCCTTAGCTTTTGGAAAGCTAACCTAGTCTTTCAAAGGTCCAGTGCTTATTTTTAATTTTCTAGCTTATTTGTTAGGGCTGCTAGTAGCTTCTTTCTTGTCCCATTTGTGTGTACACTAAGTAGTCAGTGTTTTACAAGCTTTTTCACAAGCTCACACAGAGCTTAATAGTGGGTCCCACCTTGTATACTTTGGTTTTCTGAGAAGCTCACCTAACAAGCTTGTTGTGTCAGTGCTTATTTTGAGCTTTGGAGCTTTTGCCCCTAGCTTAATTTGGCCTACAAAAACTGTGCAGGCCTGTTTGGTTGATAGGATTAGTATAAGTGCTTATTTGCTTATTTTAAGCTTATCAATATGGTTCTTTGTGTCTTTTAGCTTCATATAAGTACTCTTAGCTTATTTACATCTTATTTTAACTTTGGTTCCAACTGTGAAGCTTGTTTGAGCTTAAAAAATCAAAATAAGCCATAAGCTCAAACTGCTTATTTTCAAGTTCCAAAATTTTTGTCTTTATAAAGTTACTTATTTTCAGTAGTTAAATAGTTTTGAAAAAGAAAAAACACAAAAACATCATTTTAAAAATAGTGATAGCGTTTATTTAATATAAATTAGCTTTTTAAATTTTCTTTTTCAGCTTATTATTAAGCACTTTCTGTTTTTATAATTTTCTTAGTTTTCTGTCATCATAAGATATTTATAGAAAAAAGTTCAGAATTTTCTTAGTTTGTTTAGTATTTATTAAAATTTAAAATAGCTAAAAAGTATTAAATAATTAATAATAAATAAATAAAAAGCATAAAAAATATCTTTTCAGTTTTAAAATTAGTTTTCTAATATTTTAGATTTTTCTAAGTTAAAATTTCATTTTTCTAGGTTAATTTTATATTTTCTTGTATTTAAGTGTATTTTAAATAATCAATAAATAGTAATTAATTAATAATAAATGTATAAAAAGTGTAATAAATATATTTTCAATTTTAAAATAAGTTTTATAATATTTTAGATTTTTCTAAGTCATAATTTCATTTTTCTAGCTTTATCTCATATTTTCTTATATTTTAGGGTATTTTTAAATAGTTAAAAATAGTTTTAATTAATAATAATTAAATAAATAGTCATAAAATAATTTTAATTTTCCAATAATTTTCTTTTATTATTAGGATTGTAAAATTTCATTTTATATCCATAGGTGTTTTATTCTTTTAAATTCACGTTTTATTTTGTACGTTTACGTAAATTTAATAAACGTGCGTGTTTACGTTGTTTAATCGATTGTTGTGCTTTATAGTTACGTATCCAAATACAATTCCAATCAATCGAGTGGTGTAATTATCCACCAAAATCTTTGAGATCATTATCCTTAGTGATCATTCTACGTCGAACGTTTTCAAACACCATTCAACCTCCGTGGGACTTAACGACCTGGGGAAACACTATACTCCTCTGGACTTAATTGCATTGGTTTTAGGCTGTTTGAATTTTATTACGGTTGACCATTCACAAGTGGTTGACTTGTGTAATAAACTTGACAGTTTGGAACCGATCAGGATGCGACGTCTGCTATGCTTGTTTATGTTTCGGTACTTGTATGCCTGGTTTGTATGTGCTTATATATATGTCATCGATGCTTTGCTTTGCTTCGTTCTCCTTGTTATCTGTTCTTTCTGGATATCGGTATAACTGTGTTCTGCAGGATCCTCATTGACTCATTGTTTCCTTTCCGTTGCGACATTGTTATTGTTTCCTTTGTTTCATTTCATATTTCTGATTTTGTTTAGCTTTCGTTTTGTTATATCTGTTCACTGGGCTTTTTAAGCTCAGCCGAATTTCTTTTACTGCGGCAGGTTTTAGGTTGGAAGATGAGCTGAGAGTTGGATTATCTGAGTGAACCGACCCTAGTTACCTTATCATTTTGGGACTTATTTTGATGAGCCATTGTTTTGATTTTCATTTCATTGTGATATATTGGATTTCGTAATCTTCTTTGTAAGTCATTCATTTATATGACTTGGTATTTCATTTTGTAAGGTTTCCGTTTGCAAAATTTTAGTTGTATGCTCTGATATGACACTAGAATGTGACACTTATACCCTCGTCGGGTTGGGGTGTTACACAATGATCTCAAGGTCAGAAGTCTCCTGCTTATGGCTGATAGCTGGATCCCCAGGATTAGCCTAGACGGATCCCTCTTTGGAGGGAACCGTGGGAACCGGCTGGCAGATTCAGAAAATCCTACCTAAAACAATCATTTCAAGCTCTCCTTGCTAACTTGAACACTCCATCTTGTCTTAATTAAACTCATAGATCAGTGCAAAATCTGTAGTTGACCCTTGTGCATGCAAATCATCACATTTCTTAGTGGCTTAAGTCTTTAATGCACTTCCCAAATCCTTCCCTTTATAAGTCATTTTGTTAGATCTTCTTAGTCATCAACCCCAACTTAATTCTCAGCTTTTAGAAACCTTTTCCTTAGTCATTTCATCATGAGGAAAGCTCCTAGTGCTAACTCATCCACCAAAGGACCACCCAAGAAACTTGCTCGTGTTGTACACGAGATTTCCTCAACCGAATCATCTCCCGTTAAATCCACAAATGCTAGGATTTCTCCTTCACCAACTCAACCAATCAAACCAATCCCCAAAAGGATTGTTCCCACAAAAATATCATCACCAAACACCACAATTCCTACTAAACCAAACACACCCATTTCCACCCAACCATCATCTTTGGTGCCTAGAGCCATATCATTTACCACTTCACAATCATCTCCACATCTCTACAAATTAGAGGACTTACCTCCTAGGCCATCCCATCCTCCACCATTACCGACACTCTCTTCAATAGAGAAGATTGCGCAACAAAACCAAGGTGTTGAAACAATACTTGCATCGGTATCCTTTTCTCCATTTCCCTCAAATGGTCCATTTTGAATTATGAGGAATCATCAAAGTCAACCACCCGACCACATGGAAGTTGACACCTCTCTACCTCCACCATCATCCTTTTTTGATTCATCACTGAATGTGCCTCCACCAATCCCTCCTTCTTTTGAGGATCCTCAACCCTCTTCACTTGATCCTCCACATCAAGCCGCTCCATTTCTACCACCACCTTTTCCAAGCCATGACAAGGATTGTTATCATTGTCAACACGTTGAAGGTTTGATATATGAACTACGTGAAGAGCAACATTTCATCTTTTATCACCTCCTCGAACGTTTCGATGAGGTCAACAAACCTAAACAACCGTGAGCTTAAGGATTCAAGTGGTATCCTAGTCTTAAGCTTAACTTAGATCGTTTAGGAATCACATTTCATATTTAAATCATTCTCTTAGTTTTTATAGATTTGTAGATCATTTCTCGTATGTTTTATTGAATGAGATTACATGTTATGTGCCATATTGTCTTGAGAGTATGTTTGTTATCTTAATACATATCTCATTTTGATGTTAACATCATTTGTTACATCACCATTCCTGTATTTTGTTTATAGTCAGACGGATCCCTCTATTTTGCCTAGACGGATCCCTCCAAGGAGAGAACTGTGGGATCCGTGCAACAAAAGACTCGTTTACTACTAACTTGAGTCTTATTTACAGGAAATTATGCATTATATACTTGTTTTCTAACCTTTGTTTTATAGATTTTCAATATACACATGAAAACTTTGACACCCTAAGCTAGGGGGAGTTTCGTGTCAAAGCAATACATTGCAAAATCATTTGCAATATAATTCACATTAGGATTACATTACATGACGTCCCCTTGCAAAGTTGCAATCATCAAGGGGGAGCATATTCGTCAAATAGACGAAATCATTTGCAAACATAGTTGCAATGCATTAGTTTAGTATTCCTTCTTACTTGACGCACTCACAAAGGGATGAACTCGTCAAGGGGGAGCTAATTCGAGAATTCTTCTCCTCACTTACTCTCTATGTTTCATATTTTTCTTTCACATGTTTTTTCTTGAAACAAGGTGTTAGTTTCCTTTCGACGCTCTTTTTGTTTCGACAAAAAGGGGGAGAAAAGAGTAAAAACTCCAATTCAAACTTTTACGAATTTTAATTTTTCCTTAAAATACTTTTATGTTTTGTCATCAACAAAAAGGGGGAGATTGTTAATACAAATAAGCCATAAAAACGTTTATTTATATTTTACGATCTTCTAATGTTTTGTCGATAACAAACGTAAAATCATTTTAACGAAACAAATAAAATACGTAATTGGTTTGAGCCAATAGTTTACTAACACACTTACGTTTTCACATAAAACGCTAAACAAGTAATAGTGTTTTCATGATTTAGTAATACATATGTACAACAACTAGTGTTTACATATTGGGTAGATATATTCATAACTAGTATGTATTATAATGGGTAATATAATGGGTAGAAGTTTAAATATTTGACCCATTGACCAAATAGATTGAATGTAGTTGGGTTTAACCCAAAGTCCATGACCCATACCCATGGAGCATAACCCATAACCCATTTGCATGACATCATGCATAAGTCATAAATGGATATTATCCATGACCCATGGATTTAACCCATGACCCATGGACTAGATGCATTGCATCTACTAGATACATTGTATCTACTTGGATACCCATGGTCCAAAGTCTAGGACCCGTTGTGGAAAACTAGAAGGGGGGTTGAATAGTTTTTCCAATTAAAACTTTCTTTTAAACTATTTAGATCGACTTATGTCAATCTATTTAGATGTGTGTTGGATGTTGATAGACAAGCATATAAAAGTATGTAATGAAAAGATAAGAGTAAGAAGCACAAAATTACAACGCAAGTATTTATAGTGGTTCGGTTACAAGGACACCTTCGTTGCCCTACTCCACTCCCCGAGTCACCTACTCGAGAGTTCGTAATCACTACACGACACCAACTCCTTATGGTGGAGAAACCTTCACAACGTTGCCTACTCTTTTTCCGGTACTAGGCTAACCACCGGGTTCTTTTACACCAAGGTGAACCACACCTACCACTACGTCGCCTACCCTTTATCCGGTACTAGGCTAGATACCGAGTTCCATTACAATGGAAGAACTACTACCCAACACTACACCAACGACTAATCCCAAAGGAGACCAACTCCTTATTACAACATCATCAAAGATATCAATATCCTTGGATCTAATGCTAATCTATCTTGTACATCGAAACACACCATATCGAATGTACATCTTAGGCACCTTTCACTAATGCCTTTAACTAGATCTTCAAGACACCTTTCACTAATGTCTTGTGACTTGACTTCTAGGCACCCTTCACTAATGCCTACAATACAGACGATCGACACCTTTCACTAATGTATTCATCTTGACACTTAAGACATCTTTCACTAATGTCTTCAACACTACACTTCTTGGTAGAAAGAAAAGAACCATCAACAAGAGGACTTCAGTAGTCTTGATGATAAGGAAGCATGGCAACTCATGGACTTGAGCTTACTTGACTTCAAAGGTGGTGATCTCGCCTTTAAGAGGAACCTAGAGAATCACACAAAAACAAAACTACAAACATAGATGTCTTGGATCTGGGGTTAGAGAGTTGTAACTCAAAGGGAAAGTATGTTGGAAAGGGGTTAGAAACAATGAAGAAATGGCTCACTATTTATAGAGGAAAAATTCTACTATTCCCCGGATCCCACGGATCCCTCCCACAAGGGATCCGTCTAGCGTAAAGCTAGGGATCCGTGGGACGCCCTCTTACCCATGGGTATTTTGGTGGGGGTCGGGGTTATGGGTTGATCCATGGGTCTTATACTAGATACAATGTATCTTATGAGTGCAATGCACCTAGTCACATGGGTATGGGTCAATACCATGGGTTATGGATATTATCCATATATGATATAAGCATGATGTCATGCAATGGGTTATGGGTCAAGCTCCATGGATATGGGTCATGGACTTTGGGTTGTACCCAACTACATTCAATGTATTTGGTCAATGGGTTATGATACTTAAGTTTCTACCCATTTATATTACCCAATATACTACATACTAGTTATGTATATATTTTACCCAAATATGTAAACACTAGTTGTTGTACATATGTAATTGTAATATATTGGATTTCACATACACCTCAAAACATAATCACAAATAGGTGTATAACTTAAGGTTTTAGAGAGAGAAAGAGTTAGAGGTTTGGGAACTTAGTGAGAGAAAATGAAAGTATTATTATGAGCTCCAACTCTCTACCTTGGGAGGTAGAAAGTATTTATAGTCTTACACAAATCGCCACCTACGGGCTGTGGATCAGGCATACAGTGGGTAAAGACCCGTCCGTCCTCCACGATGTTACTTAACTAAATACTACTTAACTTTAAATAACTACGACTACGAGCTTTCTAACGATTACATATACTTGAGGTGACCGACTCTTTAATAACTGGATTTACTAAATCCTAACAATCTCCCCTAAGGAGGTCACCTCAAAATACATTGAATACAAACGAAATTACACTTAGATTATTCTTGGATTCTTGTTAATGTTCTTTGCTCTATAGCTCGTAGTCATTGATTCTTCATTTTGCATGTTTGGTTAATCCAAGTGGAGGTCTTTAAGCGATCCACGTGATGATGAGTTTTGAGCCAACATTGAGATTATCGCCCAACATAAATCTCGACTCTTCCATTGTGGTGTTGGTATTATGTGATGTTGTGACATTTGGACCGACATGCTCACATTCGGATCATGATTTCTTCTTATCGAGTAGCGGAAGCTTTAGTTGATTCATGATATTTGCGATGGCGTGGCGAAGCATGGAGTGAAAATAGCGAGTCATTGATGCACTTATCATGATTTCTTTAGAAATGAATGTGTAGAGTGAGCATGCGGCTATGGATTGACCGCTTAGTTCGATCATTTGCAACGCGTCGGTACACTGCATACAACAGTTAGCAATAAAGTGCGGAAGTGTCTTTGATCACTTCGTTGAATTGAGGTACACGCCCACGGTTCCCCATTGATCGATTACAAGCATCTTGCTGTGATCGGTATAATTCAAGAATTTCCTTGACGGGGTTTCGCAATGCTCTAGTCGTTCTCAAACCGAACGTCTCAAAGAAGACAACACGAAGTGAGTGAACCAGCGAATTGAGATTCACTGATTGATGAAAAGAGATTTGAAAAACAATCGTGTATCGCTCAATAGAAATTGATTTTGCAATACAACGAAGGTTTTAATGAAAATCAATTATCAATCATAAACACCTTTTATTTTGAAATGTTAGTACACAGTCGATGTGCTAAAGAAAAGAGTTTAAAGCACAAAGATTGGTTTTTCAAAGGTATCCGTCAATGCATAACCTAAACCAGGATTGATACATAATTATGAATCGCCCCATTGTTTCTGTTCAGTTGTCACATGGTTGATCTATTGGATAGATCTCACATGCCACCCACCAGGAGCTTGTTTGATGTTGGCTTGAAGGCTTTCCATCTTCATTGTGAATATGTTTGCATATCACTCGGATGTTCGGCAATACCACAAGGATAATGCGTGGGACTCATGAGATATAATCTCTTTCCACATTGTGTGAAACAGAGTCTTCATTGTGATGTCCTAATGAGATTTATTTGATGATCTCGTGGCTCTAGACTCAATAGTGCATATTTGGTTCCTATGCCGGAGACTAGGGAGAGGGTCTCTTTCTTCAATATCAACAAACTCTAAGAAAAAGTCGATAGATAATGTCGGTTCCCCGTGAGAATGAAACAAGTCCTTAGAGAAGGAACTTGAGTAGCTTAGGAAGTTGTAGTGCAGTGCGTCACTCGGTCCATGACGTCTTGTCTTCAATACCAGTGTTACCTTAGTAACCACCAGTAGCATATGAATTGAACCCGGTTTCTACCCTAAGGTTGAATTATTGGAGGGCTATTTCTTTTCACCTTTTTCACATTTAATTCTTTTTCATTCTTCAACCTCTTCAGTGATTACCGAGATTTCATAACTAGAACCTTGTTGGGTTTATTCCAGTAATAGCTCTATCTCAGTCCGCACTCTTCCCATATTCTCATTTTTCTCCTTTTTTCAACATTCCTAAGGACTCTACACTATCTAGTGGATTGTCCCTAGAAAGATCCCTCCGGTTCTGGCGGATCATGGGAACACATACCTAACCTTATCATCCTTATATCACCATGCATAAAGTAAAGTTGGTCGGTCTTTTGGTACAGTTCTTCCGCCTAGAAACCAATTGAAAACCATTTGAAAATCAATCCAGATACTTGTGATATAAAGCATATTGAGGAAGGATGAGGTTTTCATAAGTTTGCTCCCCTTTAATATGTGCCTCGAGGTTTCAAAGAGTTTTGCACATATTAGAAGGAACCTGCACTTAGAGACAAATCAATCACGTTTCAATTCTTTGTGGTTTTAAAAGGATGCTCCCCCTCAACATGTGCATGGAAAATTTGAAATCGTTTGGCACATGTGGGGAGGAAAGCTTGCAAAACACTTGTGAAACCATTTATCGAATCATCAGTTTAAATCCAATTTAAATCACAAATTCTCCCACGATCACAATTTTGAAATCATTTGAGATTTGTGATCTCTATAGATTTAAATTGTTTTTTGAAAGCATTTAAGGAGAATTATGACTTGCTTATGAAAACACTTAACCGATAAGATCACTTATGAGACTTTAAACTCCAATAACATGCATGAATATCTTTTGAAAACATGACAAATAACCTTTTGATTTAATTGAAATTAACTCCAATAACATGCATGAATATCTTTTGAAAACATGACAAATAACCTTTTGATTTAATTGAAATTATTCTCCCCCTCAATCAATGACATATGTTGTTGATTGAGAGATCGAGATTTTGACCGATGTCAAGTCCAAGTGAATTTCAAAAATTTAGTCCGAGTTATTTTGTTCAACATTGTTTTCATTAGATAGCAAATATTTTTCAAAAGAATTTATAGAAGAAAAATATTTGTGAAAGAAACATTTGTCCTTAAGGTGACAAACATTTGTTTTTAGAATCAGAGCATGAGATTTGAAACATACATTAAAGCATGGCTCTGTTCTTTCATTAAAAAACGGGTTATAGACTGAAATGACTATAAACCTTTTGTTTCACTTTTCTCTCAAAAGTTTATTTATTTATTTATTATTTTTTTTAACATTCGAACAACATCTAAAGACCCGTGTCATTCTTTGAAGTACTCTGCATTTTGAGGGCATTTTGGAGAAGTGCAGTTCCTTGCTATGTGTCCATCACCACCACAGTTGTAGCACTTAATTGGCTTTGCTTTTCCCTGATTTCCATTCCTTCCCCTATTCTGATTTGCCACATATCCTCTACCAACTCCACCTCTTCCCTGTTCATACTGCCTTTCTTGAACTGGTTGCACCATAACCTTCCCATCTCTGACAGTAGCTTGATTGTGTGGGTTGGATGCTATTCTGAGGTTATTGTTGGTGTATAGGAGAGAGTTCATGTTTTGACTAACCATGAGAGACGGTTGATTGATGAAGTTTTCCATGAAGGTGTTTGGGTCAGGAGACTTATATGCTGGATCAGGGATGAGCTTGTAATTACCATTACCCATGGGTATGACTTGAGAAGCTTTGGTGGTAATTCCAACATTGGTGTAAAAGTCGTATAGTCATTTGACGAACTAGTTTCTCCACGCTTAGATTTGAACTGCTCAAGAATCCTTCGTTCAAACATAGCATGTCTCTCATTCGAAGAAGGAATGCATAAAGTTGCTCATAGTTGGTGTTCTTCAATCCTTTGGTTAGCTTCACGAGGTGACAAACTTATGCCATTTGGGATTCATGTTGTTCACAAACTTTGAGTTCAAATTGAATATTTGGCATAGTCATTTTGATATTCCTCATATCATTCACAAGCTTGTGGAATCTCACGTAATATTCATAGATACTCTCTTACGGTTTCATCTTGAAGTGCTCAAATTCATCATACATTGTGATTCCTGTCTTCCTTAGTCAATTCGAACCCGAGAGAAGCATCTTGACATTATCCAAAACGACCTTGGCTTCGTGTTGTGATTGATAAGCTTGTAGATATCTTTTGGAAGACCTTGAAGTATATTGTTTGAAGCCACGATATCGACATCAAATCTCTTTTCTCTTTATCATCGAGCTCATCATACGTCTTTGGTCCATCCAAACCAAAGATCATGGTTCCATCTGCAGCGAGATCAATTATGTCTCTTATAGTCTCAATCGATACGGTCCTTCATCAATAGACTTGAGAATGTTGACTCCATTTTCCTTTCCAAGACAATACAACCTGATTCATTGAGCCCATGAGTCATAGTCAGTTCTGTCAAGCAAGGGTGGACGAGTGTCTGAACCATCTGCTTGAACATCCTCGGCAACAATGGAGATGATTGTAGGTACGTTGGTAGACATGTTTACTGATTTCACGGATTTTATAACTCTATGATTAAACCGGAAATAGATTCTTTCACGGATTTTACTAAATCAAGAAAACCGTATTACAAACAAAAGATCATCCAAGTCGCTAAGAATCCTTGAACCAAGTCGCTAAGCACCAAGTCGCTAAGTAGCAACTCGCTAGACTTCAAGTTGCTATGAATCAAGTCGCTAAGCCCAAGTCGCTAAGACCCAAGTCGCTGGACACAAGTCGCTATAATACCAAGTCGCTAAACAGTCAAGTTGCTAAAGAACAACTCGCTAAGATCCAAGTTGCTAATATCAAGTCGCTGAGAATACAAAGTACAACTCACTAACAAAATTGAAAGCAAGTCGCTAACCTAACCAAGTCGCTAGCCGTAGTGGAGAATCCACTAACTTGTACTGTTTGTCGGCTTGTCTCAATAGACAAGTCGCTAGGCTCAAGTCGCTAACAATTAACACTACAACTCGCTAACAATTCTTCAAGCAAGTCGCTACGAAGAAAAACACTATGAGAGTCAAGTCGCTAGCAAGAAAAACTTCAAAACACACTTTTCAATCCAAAACAAGCCCAACCACAGTGATTAAAGCTTTCCAAATCAAAACCCAAGCACTTACAATGATTCTAAACACAAAAGTACACCCAATATTCAAACTTTAACACAAGAAATGATCCAAATGATGCAAAAACCACTAAACTTTTTCAAACTCAAAAACCATCTAAAACCACTAGAAATCCAAGGATATGTGAGAGAGATGATCAAATCATGGCTCTTGATAACATCTAAAACCAAAAAAATATGTTTTCCTAGACATGTCTTCTGGTATCGATAACATCTGCGGTCTTAGAAATGTCATTCAATAATGGCACGGGACCATAGATGAAGTTCGAGCAGGAGGTGTAAATATTTTTTTCAAAACATGTCTCAAAATATGGCTTACAGTTACTTCAGACTGTGACCCGCGTTTAAAACTATGGTTTGCTATTATTTCTGATAGCAACCCGCTCTTTTAAAGAAAGGAAAGTGCCGCGCTAAACCAATTTTCAAAAAATATCGTGCACTTATCCTAAATTATAATGAGGAAAGTATGTCGAAGGACTGTTGTTCCTACACAAATGTTTTTCCGTCTAAAATTCTTCAGAAAAATATTTGTTGTTTTAAAAAATGGTGGTAAATGAGTTGCTTAAAAATTTATCAGATTAAGTGTTTTCGTAAAAATTGAGAACTCAATCAATGAATTCAGCGCTTTTAAACTTTTCATAAAATGAGTCATTGATTGAGGGGGATAATGTTTTTCAAATTTACATCTTCTAACGAGCTTTCTTAATTATCCTATATGCTTAATTAAAAATCATGTTAACCTATGTTGAAGGACTAGATGCCTAGGATATGATTGTTAGGATTAGATGATTAGAGTTTGATAAACACACTATTCCCATGCTTTATATGAACTGATTGATATGACTTTTATTAGTCGATTGCTGTTTGGGTGATGTCGACCACCATATATCTATATGTGTGTTTACTAACGCATGCAGGTATATTGGTTTATAAGAATGTTCCCGATCCAGATCCCACAACAGAAGATGATTGGATGCCGAAAGGAAAGGGTAACTATATCTTCGGTTGACAAATGAAGAAACGGAGCTTAATTATACTTCTATGGAGAGTTGGCATGGAAAAATGCAACGTAAGAGGTCTCACTGCATCAGCAGATGGTTTTCTTCATCAACAAATGAAGAAACGAAGCTTAATTTGACCTCGATTGGCATTAAAATGCAACGTAAGAAGTCTCACCGCATCGTGACGGTTTTTCTTCCAAGCCCTACAAAGAACAAAACCACCGAACGTATCTTTGTGCGGGATACCATTTTAAACAATTTTGAAAAAATTTGATTAAATTGTTTTGAAAATGGAAAATATTGTTTTGAAAATAAATGGACTTAATTTTGAAAATCATCGGACTTTATTTTATCAAAACCTAAGTCACTCAATCATCGACTACGGTCATCGATTGAGGGGGAGAGTGATTTAAAACAAAATATTTTCAAACGATATTTCTTCATAAAAAGTCCGTGCATACAACATAAAGTGGTGATCTAAAGATTTAATGTTATGTCATGGTATGATTTTCTTTAAAACTCAAAGATCTTACAAAATGAAATTTTTTCGTTCTTGTTTGATTGTGAAATTGTTTTATTTTACTAAAGATCTCTTAAAACAATCATACGACACTAACAATCTTTAATGTCTTAAAATGGTCCTTATCATCATTTTCAAAATCAAATCTTGCCACGTCTTTCCCAAAATTCTCTAAATGATTTAAATCTTTTGGGATCACAAATCTCAAATGGTTTGAAATTTTTGATCGGGGGAGAGATCGTGATTTAAATCTCTTATCTATTTAAATGGAATTGGTTTTAGTCCTTTAAAGGCACTCCTGCCTCCATGTGCCAAATGATTTCAATATACATAATGCACATGTTGAGGGAGAGCATTTATCCAAAAATATGATGAGTTTTTAAATCAGGCACATTTTCTCCCATGTTTTCTAAACCTTATTAAATCACTTGGGATCCAAAATCTCAAAGGGTTTGATATTTTGATCGGGGAGAATTTGTGATTTAATATGAAATTTGATAAAGGTGATCATGTTAGGATTTAGTAAATCCGGTTATTAAAGAGTCGGTCACCTCAGTATATGTAATCGTTAAAAGCTCGTAGTCGTAGTTATTTAAAGTTAAGTAGTATTTAGTTAAGTAACATCGTGGAGGACGGACGGGTCTTTACCCACTGTATGCACGATCCACACCCGTAGGTGGCGATTTGTGTAAGACTATAAATACTCTCTACCTCCCAAGGTAGAGTTGGAGCTCATAATAATACTTTCATTTTCTCTCACTAAGTTCCCAAACCTCTAACTCTTTCTCTCTAAAACATTAAGTTATCGCCCACTTGTGATCATGATTTGATGTGTATGTGAAATCAATATGTTACAAATGGTATCAAGAGCCATGGTTTGATCATCTCTCTACATATCCTTGGATTTCTAGTGGTTTTATATGGTTTTGAGTTTGAAAAATTTAGTGGTTTTGCATCATTTGGATCATTTCTTGTGTTAAAGTTTGAATTTTGAGTGTACTTTTGTGTTTAGAATCATTGTAAGTGCTTGGGTTTGGATTTGGAAAGCTTGAATCAACGTGGTTGTGCTTGTTTTGGATTGAAAAGTGTGTTTTGAAGTTTTTCTTGCTAGCGACTTGACTCTCGTAGTGTTTTTCTTCGTAGCGACTTGCTTGATGGTGTTAGCGAGTTGTAGTGTTAATTGTTAGCGACTTGAGCCTAGCGACTTGTCTATTGAGACAAGCCGACAAAGCGATACATGTTAGTGGATTCTCCACTACGACTAGCGACTTAGTTAGGTTAGCGACTTGCTTTCAATTTTGTTAGCGACTTGTACTTTGTATTCTCGTGACTTGATATTAGCGACTTGGATCTTAGCGAGTTGTTCTTTAGCAACTTGACTGTTTAGCGATTTGGTATTATAGCGACTTGTGTCCAGTGACTTGGGTCTTAGCGACTTGGGCTTAGCGACTTGATTCATAGCAACTTGAAGTCTAGCGAGTTGCTACTTAGCGACTTGGTGCTTAGCGACTTGGTTCAAGGATTCTTAGCGACTTGGTTGATCTTTTGTTTATGTCTGGTTTTCTCTTGATTTAGTAAAATCCGTGAAAGAATCTATTTCCGGTTTAATCATAGAGTTATAAAATCCGTGAAATCGTAAACATGTCTACCAACGTGCCTACAATCATTTCTCTTGTGGTTGAGGCGTTCAAGCGGTGGTTCGATACTCGTCCACCCATGCTTGCGAGGCCGACTACGACTCTTGGGCTCAACGAATCAGTTGTCTTGTCTTGGTAAGGAAAATGGAGTTAACATTCTCAAGTCAATTGATGAAGGACCGTGTCGAGTTGAGACAACCGAGACATACTTGACACTGCTGAGATGGCTCGGTGATATTAGGGCTGGACGGACCTAAAATGTATGATGAGCTCGATGATAAGGAGAAGAAGAGATCGATCACGAGACATCGGGGCTTCTAACATCATACTTGAGGTTTACCTAAGGACATTTACAAGTGATCAATCACAACACGAAGCTAAAATTTGTTTGGGATAATGTCAAGATGCTTCTCTCGGGTTACGAATTGACTAAGGAAGACAGAGAATCACAACTGTATGATGAATTTGAGCACTTTAAGATGAAGCCGAAGAAAGTGTCTATGAGTATTACGTGAGATTCCACAAGCTTGTGAATGATATGAGGAATATCAAAATGACCATGCCAAATATTCAATTTGAATTCAAAGTTTGTGAACAACATGAATCCCGAATGGCATAAGTTTGTCACCTCTGTGAAGCTAACCAAAGGATTGAAGAACACCAACTATGAGCAACTTTATGCATTCCTTCTTGAGAATGAGAGACATGCTATGTTTGAGCGAAGGATTCTTGAGCAGTTCAAATCTAAGCGGGGAGAAACAAGTTCATCAAATGACTCTGACTTTTTACACCAATGTTGGAATTACCACCAAAGCTTCTCAAGTCATACCCATGGGTAATGGTAATTACAAGCTCATTCCCGATCCAATATAAGCCTCGACCCCAACACATTCATGGAAAACTTCATCAATCAACTGGCTCTTATGGTTAGTCAAAACATAACCTCTCTCCACATACCAACAATAACCTCAATGAAATCGGGATGCATCCAATCTACACAATCAAGCTTTGGTCGAGAGATGGGAAGGTTATGGTGCAACCAGTTCAAGAAAGCGGTATGAGCAGGGAAGAGGTGGAGTTGGTAGAGGATATATGGCAAATCGAGAATCGTGGAAGGAATCCAAATCAAGGACAAGCAAAGCCAATCAAGTGCTACAAGCTGTGGTGGTGATGGACATATAGCTAGGAACGCACATCTCCAAAACACCCACAAAATGCAGATTACTTGAGAGACAAGATGTTACTTGTGCAAGCTCGGGATAATGGAGTTGTGTTGGATGAAGAGGAGCTGTTGTTTCTTCTTGAGGGCAATGCCAAGACATATGATGCGAGATGTGGATGAGCGACCAATTCGGAGATAGGTCATAATCATCGAAATGCCTTTCAAGTTGCGGTGTGATGCATACGACTCGGCGTCGATGATGAACCTCTTGCATAGACAATTTTCATGGCAAGCATTTCTCCAATGGTCTCTCCAAGGTCTCATCATCACGACAAGCTGGTCCATCCAAAGAATCAATCATCTCGGAGGTATTAAAACTATACGATGATGTTGATGAGCAAAAGATACATGACAAAGTACAATCAAATGAAACTTTTGAGTCGGATATTGAAAATATGGGTAATATCAATGTTGTCCCATATGATCAATATGTGAAACAAAGTGAAAGTGAGATTGTACCAAGTGATGCATCTTCTGCGTCAATGATGACTATATTTTTGATGAATACACCGCATGTGCCCTGATGATTACATTATTTACGAACTAAATGCCTATAAAGAACAAGTTGCCATTTATGAACAACGTGCTAAGTTTGAGTTAACTACTCGTGAGCGGGAAATGGATAACCAAATGCGTACAATTATCGAGAAAAAGTAATTTTAGAAAGAATTGTTAAAACAAGAGTTAAACTCCTTACAAGAAAAGCTTTCTAAAGCATTAAGCAAAAGCAAGAGCTTCAAGATAATGTTAAAGTGCTTAAACAAGAATTTAATGCTAAGGAATCAAAACTTTTGAATGACTTTTCAAATCTAAAAACTTTGAAAAACAAGCTTGAAAATAAGTTATGCGTACAAGGAACACCATTCGATTGCTCACATGATCACTAAGCATAGAGTCTTAAGCGATAAGCACAGTATCCCCATTATAAAGGAATCCAACCACGAGTATGGTAAGAAAGCAAAAGCGCTCAAAATGTAATCTATGATGGCAATGAGATTCTTAAACCTAGGCGAAACCTAGTTGCATTGAGTGCCTTGAGGAAGATAGAAAATTAGATGATGCATCTAGGGAGAAAATGGATATGAAGCTTAACGATCCTGCGTGTAAAGAGAATAACATAACGATCAAACCCCATGATTACACTAAGGAAAATTGGATATCCTTAAACAAGTTTAAGCCTCGGACTCTATTAACCCCACGAACAGTGTTACGGAAAAGGATATGGATATGCAAAAGCTGAAAATCTTGTTGAAAAGAATCCCCTAGTAGGAAATTGCCTCAAGCAACTGTGTATCCTCCTAATACACCAATGCATTTAGTTCCTAGATCTATTGCCACTAATAGCAAGACCTTAATCACTGTATGTTGTTTATCAATTGTTTGTTGATTTTGAGAAAGCGTGTAAGAAGAGAATCACACCTCTGGGATAGCGGGGGAAAGGGTTTTGAGCAAACTAAAGAATGTTATTTAAGCGAGGTCATGCCTTTCTTTAAACAATTAAAAGGTCAATTTGAGAGTCTTCAAAAGGATAAATTCGATATTAAAGAAATGGAAAAGGAATTTGATGCAATGATAGTTGAGGTCAATGATTATGAGCAGAACTCAAATATAATGAAGTTGAAAGGAAGAACTTGCATATCTTAAATGAGAATTTGATTTCGAGTTGTGTTGCTCAAGATGTGTTTTATCTTGTTACTAAGCACTCTATTCTGCTTCTCGATTTCATGAATTATCTATTGCATTGAAAGTTTCCCATGATCGTGTCATTGAGCTTGAAAACAAAAACTCGAAACTAAATGAGAAAATTGATCGGGATGATCACGATAATTTGGTAAAACATCTTTCTAAACTAGAAGTTGAACATTTTGATTTACAACTAAAATATCAACATCTTAAAGAAAATGTCAAAACCTCAAATATCAAGACATCCTCGGATGTTCGAGTTTGATGCGAGTTTTCGGATAAACAAAGCGTGACGAACAGATTCAAGCTCATTGTAACACGATCGAGAAAATTGAAAGCCCAAATTTCTCAATTAAAGGGTGAAAAGAACAATGTGAATGGCTCCCAAATGCCTCCTCCTTTAGATTCTCGGTATTCTCGGACTTTTCATCTTCAAAACTTGGTTAATGCTTTACAAAAGGAAAGCGAGAGTTTTCTAGAAGAAAATGAAAAGTTAAGCGACACTTTAAAGAGTTATATGATTCAATGAAAGTCACTCGTGACAAGAACAACGAAAAATAACGTCTTTACAAAAGAAATTGAGAATCTAAGGAGTCGGGAAAAGGAAAGCGCCACTTGTCTTTAATGAGAATGTTGCATCAAAGTCATCCTCGATTGCAAATATCTTGTGTTTATTAAATACATTCCTCCTCATCTTAGGAATAATGAACTTGTGTTTCATAACTATTTTGCTCACCTTAAGGATAGTCTAGAATGTCTCCGTGAGATTGTGGAAGAGGATTTCATAAATAAGCCTCTTGATAGAGAAATTAGGTTTGCTTGCATTCAGGCCAAACGATCTCAGGAGCTGCTAGAATGTTTAATAGCAACATGTCCTAAATCCTTAGGTGCGAAAGGTAAAGTTGTGATGCCTTGTTCTATGCCTAGTGCCAAGCATACAAACCATTCTATGCCCAGTTTTAAGAAAGTGAACACTAATGTGCCTTCAAGTAGTTCGGATCCACACACTTCTAGTTCGGGAATGCAAAAGTAGCAAAACCAACTAATGTTCCAATTCCTCTACAGGGGTAAGTGACACCAAAGCAAGCGGGTCAAAGCCTCAAGGCAACACAAAGAATGATAGGACCTTGCATGCTAGGAATGTTCAGTGGAAGAGAGTAGAAGATCACCTTAGGGAGAATTTGAATAAAACGAATCGTGTTGATTCTAGTGTTAGCTCTAAGCGTACTGTAATTAATGCGAATTCTGCTACTTTTGGCAAAACATGTAATGATGATTGCGTGGTTTCTGTTACTAATCTTGAATGTGGTGTGAATGATTTGTCTAATGTTGTCAAATGCCCAATTAAAACTGTTAATGTTAAAAAACAAGCGAAGAAGGCTAAAAGGCAAAGGCGAAAGAAAGTTAGAAAATAGTGGAAACCTACAGGAAGGAAATTTAGTAATATAGGTTATCAATGGATACCTACTGGCCATAAGATTAATGAGTTGTGCCCTAAATTTGCTAAGTCAATGCCCACTAGAAAATGGATGCCTACTGGTAGAACTATTCCCTTAAGAAGTGAACACACTTTGAATAGGTCAAATACGGACACTAGCACTGCATCTATTTCTGATGATTCTATTGCTTCTACTTCTGATGTGGGTGTTCCAATCATTGTTACTAACCAAATGGAACCCATTCTTGCATGGGGATCCCAATTATCCTATTATCCATTCTTATGCGTGTTCAACTGCGGATCGTTCAAATCGTTACGTGGTACTGGACTCAGTTGTTCCAAGCATATATTTGAGACCGGTCACGGCTCATGAACTTTGTGAGTAAATTCATCGGAGCTGTGAGATTCGGAAGCGATCATTTTGGTGCTATTATGGGTTATGGAGATTACGTGGTTGGAGATAGTGTGATTTCGGGGTATATTATGTTGAAGGTCTTGGACATAATCTATTTTACATTGGACAATTTTGTGACTCGACTTAGAAGTGGCTTTTAGAAAACATACTTGCTTTGTTAGAGAACTTGATGGTGTGGAACTTCTCGGAGGAACTCGTGGTTCAAACCTATACACCATCTCTATCGAAGATATGATGAAATCTTCACCCATCACTTCTTTGTCAAAGGCTTCTAAAACTAAGTCATGGCTATGGCACCGTCGTCTCAATCACTTGAACTTTGGTACCATAAACAATCTTTCGAGAAGGACTTAGTAAGAGGACTACCTAGACTTAAGTATGAAAAGGATCATCTTTGTTCGACATGTCAATTGGGAAAAAGCACGAAATATGCCCACAAACCAAAACCCACAAACTCGATAATGGAAGTTCTTCATACCCTTCATATGGATGCATGCGGACCAATGAGAGTGCAAGCGATAAATGGGAAGAAATACATTCTAGTAGTTGTTGATGACTACTCTCGATTTACTTGGGTAAAGTTTTTGAGGACAAAGGATGAAACTCCAGATGTCATCATCAAACTTATCAAACGACTTCAAGTTCGACTCAACAATCTTGTTAGAATTGTTCGAGCAGACAATGGCACGAGTTTGTTAACAAAGACTTAATTCGGTTTATGAAAGTGTTGGAATCGGTCATCAAAGAAGTGTTCCACGAACTCCTCAACGAGCGGTGTAGTTGAAAGGCGAAATCGAACTCTTGTGGAAGCCGCAAGAACAATGCTAATTTATTCAAAGGTTCCAATGTTTCTATGGGTGAAGCCATTGCCACTTGCTTGCTACACCCAAAATCGTTCCTTATTCACACCTCTCATGGAAAAACTCCATATGAACTTGTCCATAAACGAAAACTGATCTATCCTACCTTCGTGTGTTTGGTGCTTTATGTTACCCAACTAATGACGGTCAAGATTTAGGTAAACTAAAAGCTAAAGCGGACATTGGAGTATTTGTAGGATATGCACCAAGCAGAAAAGGATACCGAATCTACAACAAGAGAACCCGAAATATCATGGAAACAATTCACGTTACGTTCGATGGTGACCGGTCAAATGGCTCCGGGACAATCCGATTCTGGACCCGCATCTCAACATTCATCAAGTAGTCCTATCGGTTCTACCCTTGTTTCTAATCCTCACCAACAACTCCTTATGTACCTCCTTGAAAGATGATTTGAAGAAATTATTTGATCCAATGTTTGATGAACACTATGAGCCAAGTGCTAATGATATGTCAATTCCATCAATAGAGGCTGCTTCTATCCTTGTCAATGAAGTTAACCCTTGGTTTCAATGTCATTAAGTCAAGAAGCGCTGCTGCGATCAATCATCTCATCAACAAATCATCAATCATCAAGTGTACACAATGGAAATGTTCTTCTTTATTACGATGATGAAAACCCTTTTGCTCCTCCGGAAGATGAACCCTTTGAAAACATATTTGCTCTGAATCATCATCGAACCATCTTCATCGGAGATATCGACTCTGCTACTTGGTTCCTCAACAACAACCACATGAACACCTTAGAAAATGGACACATGATCATCCATTGGACAACATCATTGGAAACCTTTCTCGTCCGGTATCCACACGGAAACAACTTGCAACCGATGCCTTATGGTGCTTCTTCAACTCCGTACTCTCTAAGATCGAACCAAAAGGCGTGAAAACGCCATGAATGAAGGCAATGGTTCAATGCCATGCAAGAAGAAATTCATGAGTTTGATCGACTAGATGTATGGGAATTAGTACACTGCTCCAGTTGTGCAATGATCATTGCTCTAAAGTGGATCTTCAAAGTAAAACTTGATGAGCATGGTGATGTTTTAAAGAACAAGGCTCGATTGGTTGCAAAAGGATACCGTCAAGAGGAGGTATTGACTTTGAAGAATCATTTGCTCCTGTTGCTCGTATCGAGGCAATCGAAATCTTCTTGGCTAATCTTGCAAGTAAGAACATGGTAGTCTATCGGATGGATGTAAAGGCGGCTTTTCTTAACGGAGATCTTAAAGAAGTCGTATCGTCGGCCAACTGAAGGCTTTGTGAATCGAGCATCCTACTCACGTCTATCGTTTGAAGAAGGCTCTTTACGGTTTGAAGCAAGCTCCAAGGGCTTGGTATGATACGCTATCAAAGTTTCTTCTATCTCTTGGATTCAACAAAGGCGATTGATCCGACATTGTTCACAAGAACGTCGAGCAAACATTTAATTCACGTTCAAATATATGTTGATGATATTATTTTTGCCTCGTGACCCCAATGAATGTGACCGTTTTCAAATGAAATGGGTTCCAAATTTCAAATGTCAATGATGGGACAAATGTCATTTTCTTGGGATTACAAATTTCACAAAGTCCGGAGGCATTTTATAAATCAATCTAAATATGCAAATGAGATTTTAAAGAAATTTGGATTTGATTCTTGTGACCTGTTGACACTCCCATGATAGGCGTACTAAAGCGGATGAGGACCACTCGGGGATCATGGTAGACCAAGCGAAATATCGTAGTATGATTGGATCCACGATGTACCTCACGACCGATGAACCGGACATTACATTCATTTGTTTGCATGTGTGCTAGATATCGAGCTAAGCCTACCAAAAGCACCTTGAAGCGGTTAAGCGGGTCTTCGGTATCTCTAAGGAACCATCAATATGGGACTTTGGTACCGAAGGACACGGTATGTCACTAACGACCTATCACGAGATCTTGATCATGCGGGATGTCAAGATACACGTCGAAATACGTGCGGAGGTGCTCGGTTTTGGGTGATAAGCTTGTGAGTGGTCTTCAAAGAAACAAATGAGTACTTCTATTTCCTCTACAGAGGTGAATACATAGCCATGTCATCTTGTTGTGCTCAAATCCTATGGATGAGATCCCATTATCGACTATGGCTTTGAATTCAACAAAATTCCTCTGTCTTGTGATAATAAAAGTGCTATTGCTCTTTCATGCAACAACGTTCAACACTCAAGAGCAAAGCACATCGACATTCGACATCATTTCATCGGGGAGCAAGTAGAAAGCGGTGTGGTGGAACTCTATTTTGTGAGAATTGAATACCAATTAGCGAGACATCTTCACCAAAGCTCTTCCTAGAGAACGTTTTGAGTTTATCCTCCACGACTTGGTCTAAAGAGTCTTCAACCGGAAACACTCAAACGTCTTCAAGAGGAAGGCGAGGAGTAAAGGTCTTTCTTCATCCATCTCTTGTAAATATTTATTTGAAAAGCAAAATACAAAATTACAAAACCTTCAAAAGCAAATAGAAAAATATAAAACTTTCAAAATCCATGAAAAATTTCTTGAAAAATAAAAAAAAAATGTCTTTTTGTCATGTTTTTTTTTCTCGATTCGATAATATCTACGGTCTTTGTGTTGTCATTCAAAGAATGACACGGGACTTTAGATGTTGTTCGAATGTTAAAAAAAAAAAAAAAATTTTTTTTTTGGGAGAAAGTGAAATAAAGGTTTATAGTCATTTCGGTCTATAACCCGTTTTAATGAAAGAACGAGCCATGCTTTAACGTATGTTTCAAATCTCATGCTCGATTCTAAAACAAATGTTTGTCACCAAAAGGACAAATGTTTCTTTCACAAATATTTTTCCTTCTATAAATTCTTACGAAAAATATTTGCTATCTAATGAAAACAATGTTGAACAAAATAACTCGGACTAAATTTTGAAATTCACTTGGACTTGACATCGGTCAAAATCTCGATCTCTCAATCAACAACTTATGTCATTGATTGAGGGGAGAATAATTTCAATTAAATCAAAGGTTATTTGTCATGTTTTCAAAAGATATTCATGCATGTTATTGGAGTTTAAAGTCTCATAAGTGATCCTTATCGGTTAAATGTTTTCATAAGCAAGTCATAATTCTCCTTAAAAGCTTTCAAAAACAATTTAAATCTATAGAGATCACAAATCTCAAATGATTTGAAAATTGTGATCGGGGAGAATTTGTGATTTAAATTGGATTTAAAGCGATGATTCGATAAATGGTTTCACAAGTGTTTAGCAAGCTTTCCTCCCACATGTGCCAAACGATTTCAAATTTTCCATGCACATGTTGAGGGGAGCATCCTTTAAAACCACAAAGAATTGAAACGTGATTGATTTGTCTCTAAGTGCAGGTTCCTTCTAATATGTGCAAAACTCTTTGAAACCTCGAGGCACATATTAAGGGGGAGCAAACTTATGAAAACCTCATCCTTCCTCAATATGCTTTATCTACTTGATTTGATCAAGGAAGTGATGTTGATATCTTTTAGAAAATGGTAATCAAAGAAGTTAATTCTTCCTCTTGCCTCCGTGTGCCAAAACGATTTCAAATACATGATGCACATGTTGAGGGGGAGCTCTTTTTCTAAAAATATCAAAAACAATTCAGGTACAAAATGCTTTGATAATATATCACAAGTATCTGGATTGATTTTCAAATGGTTTTCAATTGGTTCCAATGGCAGATGAACAATACCAAATAGACCGACCAAATTTACTTTATGTATGGTGATATAAGGATGGTTAGGTTAGGTATTCGTTCCCACGATCCGCGAGAACGGAGGGATCTACCGAGGACAATCCACTAGATAGTGTAGAGTCCTTAGGTATGATGAAAAAAAGGAGAAAAGTGAGATATGGGAAGAGTGCGGATGAGATAGAGCTAGTCTTGGAATAAACCCAACAAGGTTCTAGTTATGAAGTCTCGGTAAGCTTGAAGGGGTTGAAGAATGAAAAAGAATTGAATGAGAAAGGGTGAAAATAAATAGCCCTCCATTTATTCAACCTTAGGGCGAAACCGGGTTCAATTCATATACTCTTGGTGGTTACCAAGGTAACATCGGTATTGAAGACAAGGCGTCATGGACCCGGTGGCGCTTTTGCACTAAACTTCCCAAACTACTCAAGTTCCTCTTAAAATGGCTTGTTTCATTCTCACGGGGAACCGACATTATCTATCGACTTTCTCTTAGAGTTTGTTGATATTGAAGAAGGAGACCCTCTCCCTAGTCTCCGGCATAGGAAACCAACTGTGCACAATTGAGTCTAGAGCCACGAGATCATCAAATAAATCTCATTAGGACACTGTCAATGAAGACTCTCTGTTTCACACAATGTGGAAAGAGATATTATATCTTATGAGTCCTCGCATTATCCTTGTGGTATTGCGGAACATCCGAGTGATATGCAAACATATTCACAATGAAGATGGAAAGCCTTACGGAGCCAACATCAAACAAGCTCACGGTGGGTGGCATGTGAGATCTATCCAATAGATCAACCATGTGACAATGAGCGAAAACAATGGGGCGATTCAATCTTTTGAATCAATCACGGTTCGAGTTATGGATTGACGGATACCTTTGAAAAACCGGTCATTGTGCTTAAAACTCTTTTCTTTAGCACATCGATTGTGTACTAATATTTCAAAATAAAAGGTGTTTATGATTGATAATTGATTTTCATTAAAACCTTCGTTGTATTGCAAAAACAATTTCTATTGAGCGATACGATTGTTTTCAAATCTCTTTTCATCAATCGGTGAATCTCAATTATTTGGTTCACTCACTCCGTGTTGTCTTCTTTGAGGCGTTCGGTTTGAGAACGACTAGAGCATTGCGAAACCACATCAAGGAAATTCTTGAATTATACTTGATCACGGCGATACTTGTCTTGATCAGCGGGGAACCGTGGGCGTGTACCTCAATTCAACGAAAGTGATCAAAGACACTTTCGTGCACTTTATTGCTAACTTGTTGTATGCGGTATGCCCGACGTTTGCGGTGATCGAAATGAAGCGGTCAATCCATAGCCGCATGCTCACTCTACACATTCATTTCTAAAGAAATCATGATAAGTGCATCAATGACTCGATATTTTCACTCCATGCTTACGCTACTGCTGCTTTGCAAATATCATGAATCAACTAAAGCTTCCGCTACTCGATAAGAAGAAATCATGATCCGAATGTGAGCATGTCGGTCCAAATGTCACAACATCACATAATACCAACACCACAATGGAAGAGTCGAGATTTATGTTGGTGATGATCTCAATCTTGGCTCAAAACTCATCATCACGTGGATCGGTTAAAGACCTCCACTTGGATTAACCAAACATGCAAAATGAAGAATCAATGACTACGAGCTACTGAGCAAAGAACATTAACAAGAATCCAAGAACAATCTAAGTGTAATATCTTTTGTATTCAATGTATTTTGAGGTGACCTCCTTAGGGGAGATTGTTAGGATTTAGTAAATCCGGTTATTAAAGAGTCGGTCACCTCAGTATATGTAATCGTTAAGCTCGTAGTCGTAGTTATTTAAAGTTAAGTAGTATTTAGTTAAGTAACATCGTGGAGGACGGACGGGTCTTTACCTCTACTGTATGCTCATAATAATACTTTCATTTTCTCTCACTAAGTTCCCAAACCTCCATTCTCTCTCTAAAACCTAATATTATCGCCCGTAGGTGGCGATTTGTGTAAGACTATAAATACTCTCTACCTCCCAGGTAGAGTTTGGAGCTCATAATAATACTTTCATTTTCTCTCACTAAGTTCCCAAACCTCTAACTCTTTCTCTCTAAAACATTAAGTTATCGCCTCATGCTTGATCATGATTTGATGTGTATGTGAAATCCAATATAGTTACAGAGAGAAAGAGTTAGAGGTTTGGGAACTTAGTAAGAGAAAATGAAAGTATTATTATGAGCTCCAACTCTACCTTGGGAGGTAGAAAGTATTTATAGTCTTACACAAATTGCCACCTACGGTGTGGATCGGGCATCGATGGGTAAAGACCGTCCGTCCTCCACGATGTTACTTAACTAAATACTACTTAACTTTAAATAACTACGACTACGAGCTTTCTAACGATTACATATACTTGAGGTGACCGACTTTTTAATAACTGGATTTACTAAATCCTAACAATAATATTAAATCATAAAATCACTTATACTTGTTTTAGTGTTTTATGTGAAAATGTAAGTATGTTAGAAACTATTAGTTCAAACTAATTACGTATTTTCTTTGTTTCGTTAAAATGATTTTACGTTTGTTATCGACAAAACATTAGAAGATCGTAAAATATAAATAAACGTTTTTACGGCTTATTTGTATTAACAATCTTCCCCTTTTCGTTGATGACAAAAATAAAATTATTTTAAGGAAAAGCTAAAATTGTAAAGGTTTGAATTTGTAGTTTTACTTTCTTCTCCCCTTTTGTCGAAACAAAAGAGCTTGAAAGAAACTAACACATTGTTTTTAGGAAAAACATGTGAAAGAAATAAAAAATTGAGAGCAAGTAGCGGGAAAGGATCTCGTCTTTACTCCCCCTTGACGAGTCCATCCCTATGTAAGGGCTTCAAGAAAGTAATACTAAGCTAGGTCATGTGCAACTAAGTTTGCAAAAAAAAAGTTTCGTCTAAGTGACGAATGTGCTCCCCCTTGATGATTGCAATTTTGCAAAGGGATGTCATGAAATTTACTCCTAATATTGCAAGTAATTTTGCAATGTATTGCTTTGACAAAAAAACTCCCCCTAGCTTTAGGGTGTCAAAGTCTTCATGTGTAAATTGAATAACTACAAAACAAGGGTTAGAAAACAAGTATTATGCATAATTTCCTGCAAAGAATACTCAAGTTAGTAGAAAATTAGTTTTTGTCTCACGGATCCCACGGTTCCCCTAGTAGGGATCCGTCTAGGCAAATTTAAGGAACCGTCTGGTGATGATTAATTTCAAAGAATGATGATATAACACATTATGTTAGTATCAAAGTGAGATATGTATTATATAACATAATCATATACTCGAAATATAGCAAGTAGCATGTATTTTCATTTAATAAAACTAGAGATATGATATACATGACTCTAAAAACTAAAAAATGATCGATACATGACTTGGAATTACTAGACTTATCTAAGTAACGCTTGATACTAGGACACCACTAAAAATCCTCTAGCTCAAGTTTGTTTAGGTTTAATCTCGTCAAAACGTTCGAGGAGGTGATAGAACATGAAACGTTGATCTTCTCGTACTTCATGTATCAAACTTTCAACATGTTGACAATGATAAAAATCTTTGTCACGGCTAGGTAGTGGTGGTGGTGGTAGAAAAGTGTCAACTTCCATATGGTCGGGTGGTTAACTTTGATAATTTCTCATAATCCAAATGGGATTATATGATGGTGACGGCGAAAAGGAAGCCGGAGCTAGTGTTGACTCAACACCTTGATTATGTACCATTATTCCTCCTAATGAGGAGAATGTTGCCGGCGGAGGTGGATGAGACGGCCTAGGAGGCAAATCCTCTAAATTGTAGAGATGTGGTGATGATATTGTTTGGCTTATGAGGTATGGTGGTGTTTGGCATAGGTAGTTTAGTGGGTACTATCCTTTTAGAAATTGGTTTGATTGGTTGAGAAGAAATCCTTGCATTTGTTGGCTTGACCGAAGATGATTCGGTTGAAGAAATTTCGTGTACAACACGAGCAATTTTCTTGGGTGGTTCTTTGGTGGATAAGTTGCTACTTGGAGTTTTCCTCATGATGAGATGATTTTAAAAGGTTTGTAAAGGTTTCTTAAGTGCTGAAAATGAGATTGAAGATGATGACTTTAGGAGTCCTACCAATGTGATTTATAAGGCAAAGGTTTTGGCAAGTGCATTCAAGATTTAAGCCACTAAGATTTATTGGAATGTGATGATTAACATGCACAAGAGTCAAATTAAGAGTTGTACTGATCTAGGAACTCATTTAAAATGAGATGGTGTGTTTAAGTTAGCAAGATGAACTTGAAATGATTGTTTTAGCTAGAGTTGACATAATCTGTCACCCGGATCCCACGGTTCCCTCTTTTGAGGGGTCCGTCTAGGCTAATTCTAGGGATCCGGCTCTCAGCAGCTATGAAAGGATAGAAATGATGTTTCTAAGGTCTAAGATCTATACCATCTTGAGTGTTTCAGTCCTCTTAAGTGTCTTAAATGAAGGGGTGCTTAGGTACTTGAGGGTAATGAGTGATGTAGCTAATGATTGCCTTTTATGGAAGAGATTGGAACGTTCATGAGTACCAATGGATGAACAAAGATGACACTAAAGATTTTAAGAGTGTCAAGTGGAGCTAAATGATCCTAGAGATCAGATAGTGAAATGTTTTGGAGAATATCCTAAAGGCTTAAGATGGAAAAACTAGAATTTGATCAATTTCGACCAATTTTGAGGTAAGGATGATTATGATTAATTTTGCCATAATCGAAAGATTTCCAAAGTTAGATATGAGGGATCATGTGAGAAATGATGGGTGATCTAGAGAGCGGAAGAGTAATGGGTTTAAGTGAAACGATAAATCTACAAGCGTCTTGAGTGTGATCTAAGTGAGTTATGTGTGAGTAGGAAAGATCTACTTAACTTGGTAAGGACTTAATTTGCCTTAAGACACTATGTCTAGCTTAGAGTGAGGTGTTCTATGGACATGTTTGAAATACAATGTTTGCAATTGCATTTTCTGTTTGTCGGATCCCACGGTTCCCTAAGTGTAGGGATCCGTCTAGCACAACTTTTGGGATCCGTCTATCTGCCAAGTAGAACCTTTACTAAAGGTATGCAATGATTTTGACAATGCATCATATTCCAAGGTTAGTTCTAATACTAAGATATCAAATGTAAGATGTTTTATTTCATGAAGGAAATTGGATTACATTGATAAAGCATGAGTACAAAAGGATTGATCCTATTTGAAAGACTACTAAGTTCCTTGAGCGTTTTCGCTAGAAGGATCATCAAATGGTTGATGAGTATTTGTTGATTCGGGAATGAAGAAAGTCTTCATGAGAGATATGTTTAGAGGTTTCATCATCTTGTTCACAAGTACATACAACGGACTTTGAAATTGAGGGTGGAAGTACATGATGTTATGATAAAGGCGCGTCAAGAACATTCCATAAGGGATGGGTTTGTTCTTGGACCCTTGAAGATTTACAATTCGCCTTACGAAGAAGTAGGCGAGATTGTATGGTTGTTGTGTTAGCAAACAATACATTATGTGAGCACAACAAGCGGGAAGGATTTCTCGATTTCCCCTAAGGCTCCAAACATTTTCACGTAGGATGAGTGCAAGGGGCTTGTACTCTTCTCGGATATCCCGTGTGTAGATAATGTTTGGATCAGAGTGATGGGGTTTGCATATTATGTGAATCAAGTCTTCCGGGGAGGGTATGTGAAACAATATGGACTATTTTCTTCACGAAAGTTGAAGAGAGAATCAAGAGACCAATCTTCAGTGAAGGCACATTGTCCATGATTTGGAATCCGGAGGATGTGAGCAAATTGCCCAAGGGTTAAAACTAACTTTTGGTTTTTGATCCAAAACCAAAGAGATAGAGAGCGATCCTCGTTACGAACAAGTTCGACTTGACGGAAGAATCCCAATACAAACCTTGGACATATTTTCTCGTTAATTTCGAGAAGACATTCCAATCCTATTGCTCGGAAGGAGGTATTGATACCTTCTTCGAATTGTAGAGAGGTGTCTACAATACGTCCTTCGTGGAAGTGACGGTTTTTGAGATTATTGAACCCACGGACATGATTGCCAGGTGTGTTGGTCTCAAGAGAGATGTTAGGAGTGTAGACGCTAGTGAGTGAAAAATCAAACTCATATGACATAGCGAAACCTATAGGAAAGATAAGTTAATAGGATGTGACGTATTATGGGTAAAACAATGATTACCTAACATTTTTACAAGATGTTTATTAGCAATGACATTTAACTAACTTGATGTTTGACATTCTAGTAAAACATTTCTTTTAGGAAGAAGGTGTTTTTTATTTTTGCATGAAAATCTGTTATCCAGAAGGACGGTTCCCACGGTTCCCTTCTATAAGGGATCCGGCTAGTATACTTGTCGGGATCCTAGGGTCTGTAGTAACAGAAACAGATTTGATAAAAACATAGGTTTTACAATTTTACACCAAGATATGAGTTTTAGCCTACATTTTCTTTTAGCATGCATACATGGCTTCTAATATATCATGAAAGAACACGAAACATATAAAACAAAAGAAATGACAAACAAATTATGATAATAATAACCTAGATAAACTAGATTATTAATAATATTTCATTTCAATGCTAAGAATGATACAAATGATTGGGTATATGATCCCAATGTAGATTAACAACACAAAGTATATGTCTCCGTATGAGAACTTCATCATAGGGAACACAAGAGCGATGAGTGTTAAGGCGATGAGCACGAGGGCAATGTAAACCATGTTGATGATGAACCTTCTTTGTTTCGGATGAGATGAAAATGGAGAAAAAGATGAAGTTTTGAATGAGAGGAAATTTTTGAAAGTGGAAGATTTGAAAAAGTGGGGATTTGATAGAAGGGTCGACGGATGGTTTATTTATGGGAAAGGAGGAATTTTTGAGATTTGTATTTTGTTTTATTATTAGAAAGATATGATTTTTGGATTAAGTGAAATAAAACACAAGTTTTATATACCACGAATTTAGACGAAAAAGTAACACGTATGTGAGAAAAGGCTTCCAAATGAAGCTACATGTAATACATATATATGCACAAAAGATAGTCACATAAATACCTAGGTAACCATACTTATTTATCAAGCTAATTTCATTTAGAGATAAGTGAAAAGTCATACCTCAAATGCACTTAGGAATGTCTTTACAAATGACACAACAAATGTCAGAAGACAATTCCAGCTCCTTTGTGCTTAAGATACCTTCTTAGGGAAGGTAATCTTATTACCAAGCGATTCCTATGACTTGGTAGGTATGAGCTTTGACTAATCAACATGACAAAGAAGATTAGTGCATTTAAATAAAAAAATAAATAATGAGGAAAATGTTGTCATCTAATCAACATCCAAACAAAGAGTTTTAAAAGACATGGTGTTTGTTTTTATGAAAAACTTTCTTTGTAGTTTTCAATTAACCATGGATCGTATCAAGTTTTTAAAGTACAATATACTTCAAGAAACTTGGTAACGAAGCTCTGATGCCAATTGTGGAAAACTAGAAGGGGGGGTTGAATAGTTTTGCCAATTAAAACTTTCTTTTAAACTATTTAGATCGACTTATGTCAATCTATTTAGATGTGTGTTGGATGTTGATAGACAAGCATATAGAAGTATGTAATGAAAAGATAAGAGTAAGAAGCACAAAACCACAACGCGAGTATTTATAGTGGTTCGGCTACAAGGACGCCTTCCTTGCCCTACTCCACTCCCCGAGTCACCTACTCGGGAGTTCGTAATCACTACACGACACCAACTCCTTATGGTGGAGAAACCTTCACAACATTGCCTACTCTTTTTCCGGTACTAGGCTAACCATCGGGTTCTTTCACTCCAAGGTGAACCACACCTACCACTACGTCGCCTACCCTTTATCCGGTACTAGGCTAGATACCGAGTTCCATTACAATGGAGGAACTACTACCCAACACTACACCAACGACTAATCCCAAAGGAGACCAACTCCTTATTACAACATCATCAAGGATATCAATATCATTGGATCTAATGCTAATCTATCTTGTACATCGAAACACACCATATCGAATGTACATCTTAGGCACCTTTTGTTGTAATTATATAACATGACAATCAATAAATAATCACAAAACATCAAAGTATACATGCGGAAGCGTATAGGATTTATTAACGAATAATTAATTAACATAAGAAGAATATGCGTACCTTACTTGATTCTAGCCGAACAAGAATCAAATCCACAAACTAGCAATGGAAGAACCCTAATTTGATTTAATTAGGATTATGTGAATTACCCCTTACCGTTTTGTAATTCAATCCAAGAATACTAACAATATTGTGTTAGTACCACTTTCTTGTACACACGTACTAAACCGAATTAAAGTAATGCTAGTTTTATTAAACCAAATAACTTGTTGTGGAAAAAGGTTTGGATCGACACCTATGAAGGTGTGTACGATCGTTTGAAGCAAGAAACACACAAAACCAATTTAGGTTTAAGCTTATGAGTACAAGAGATGCAAAACACAAGACCCCTAGCCTTGTATATATACTAAACTAAACTTGGTGAACAAGTTTGAGTTTGAGTTGGGTTGGGTTGGGTTCCCTTTCCCCTTGGCCGATCGGTTTTAATCCCACAAGAGGGATTCTGGAACCTTCCCAAACTTTGAAATCTAGTCCTTTTCCAAATACAATTAACGCCTGTTAGTCCATTACACTAATTACTTAACGTCCGTTATGTTATTTCGTTTAATTAATAAATAAATACAACGTTTATATTTAATTATTTAACTTTAATTCTCATACGTAAAGTATGCAATCCCGTGGTCTCGAGTTCGATCCTAACTCACGTCTACTAATTTATATCCATAAAACCAACGACTCCACTTGGATATATTTTAATAGAGTAATCACATCGGTTAGCGTCTAGCAACACTTGATGCCTCTAGTACGACTCGAGTAAGGCTCCCGGAAAACCTTTAATGATTTCTCATTATTATTATCCTTTGTTTCTAATACCACGTTAAATAAAGATATGGAATTAAGTCATTCTTTATAAAACTATTCTGCTTCTCGTTGTAAGTGATTGACCAAGATTACCAAATCTTCTAAACATATTTAGGGAGATTTTGGGTGCGGCCGATAAACATCTTGTCAACTCTACGAGTGGCCCAAGAAGATTAAACTCCAAATAAATTTGAAGGAACAAATTCTATCTTGACTACAAGAATAACCCATGAAACTTTGTAACATTTCAAAACAACCCTTATAACTACTAGTTACGATAGCGTTAAGTTGCTTCACAGAAATGCACTACATTCATGACACTTATCTGGTATCTCAAGTCTGAGGATAACTATTCATAATTTACTTATAACAATATCTACAAAGTAAATTATGCAGTTGGGATAAGTCCTATATTCAATTCATTGAATATCATCTGAAATTGGTATGCATTCTCATCAATATACTTTCAAGTATATTCTACCACATCTCTCAGATTTGTCTTAATTTAATGATACTCCCATATCATTAATCGACAATGGACATTTAGAATAACTTAGTTACTCACGGATTAAACATGCAAATATAGGACAACAATATTATAAATGAAAATAAACATAATCCAAACTTTATTTCATCAAAATAATAAATGTTTTACAATATCCTTTATCCAAACTAATCACAGTTTGTTAGGAATTAGAAAATTCAGTTGTTAAAGAGTCGGTCACCTCAAGTATATGTATTCGTTAGAAAGCTCGTAGTCGTAGTCTAGTTATATTATTAAGTTATTTGTCTTGTAACAACGTGGAGGACGGACGGGTCTTTACCCACTGTATGCCTGATCCACAGCCCGTAGGTGGCGTTTGTTTGTAAGAACTATAAATACCCTCTACCTCCCAAGGTAGAGGGTTGGAGCTCAATACCATTTTTCTTTGTTTCACATAGTTCCCAACTCTCTTCCCTTCTCTCTAGAACTTTCTCTCTAAACTACTTGAACGCCCACTTTGATTATGGTTTAGTGTGTTTGTGAAATCCTATATATTACAATTGGTATCAAGAGCCATGGTTTGATCACTCATCTTTCATGCTCCTTGTTTTGGTGGATTTCATAAGGTTTTTGGGGTATTAAGTGTTTAGAAGAGTTTGATTCATTTGGACAAGTTCTTGTGTTAAAGTTTGAATTTTGCTTGTACTTTTGTGTTTAGGATCATCATATGTGTTTATGTTTTGAATTGGAAGGCTTAAATCATTGTGGTTTGGTTGTTTTTTATTGATAAAGTGGTTATATTTCAACTTTGTACAAAGCGAGTTGAGTCTCGGATACACATTTCTTCGAAGCGAGTTGCTTTGTTACTGGATGCGAGTTGTTGTATGCGACTTGGCTACTTAGCGAGTTAAGCTTCTAAGCGACTTGGTGGTTAAGCGAGTTGTGTCTGTTTGCGACTTGCTATTAAGCGAGTTGATTCCTAAAGCGACTTGCTTCTTTAAGCGAGTTGATTGTGTTGCGAGTTGATACTAAAGCGAGTTGGCTATTTAGCGACTTGTTTCATCAAGCGAGTTGATTGTGTTGCGAGTTGATACTAATGCGACTTGGCTATTTAGCGAGTTGATTCCTTAAGCGACTTGTTCCTTTGAGCGAGTTGGTTGTTTAGCGAGTTGATTACTAAGCGAGTTGAGTATTTAGCTACTTGTCTATTTAGACTTGTTACTTCTTCATGATACATTCTTACGGTTGTTCTTTTGGTTTAGTAAAATCCGTGAAAGAATCAATTTCCGGTTTAATCAAAGAATAGTAAAATCCGTAGAACTTGTAATCATGGCAAACATCGTTCCTACTATTGTTTCTTCCGTAGGCGAGGGCGTTCAGCGGCAGGATCGATACACGCCCACCTATGCTTGATGGCGGATTATGACTCATGGGCACAACGAATCCGATTGTCTTGTTTGGGAAAAGAAAACGAGTCAACATTCTCAAGTCAATCGATGAAGGACCTTATCGATTGAGACTACTAGAGACTTGATTGATACAATTGCAGATGGAACAATGATCTATGGAATAGATGGACCAAAGACGTATGATGAGCTCACCGATAAGGAGAAAAGAGATTCGATGCGTATATCGTGGCTTCTAACATTATACTTGCAAGGTCTTCCAAAAGACATCTACAAGCTTATCAATCACAACATCAAGCAAAGGTCAGATGGGGATAATGTCAAGATGCTTCTCTCGGGTTCGAATTAACTATGGAAGATGAGAATCACAACTCTATGATGAATTTGAGCACTTCAAGATGAAACCAGATGAGAGTGTCTATGAGTATTACGTGAGATTCCACAAGCTTGTTAATGACATGAGGAACATCATAATGACTATGCCAAACATTCACCGAACTCAAAGTTTGTGAACAACATGAATCCCGAATGGCACAAGTTTGTAACCTCGTGAAACTAACCAAAGGATTGAAGAATACGAACTATGAGCAACTCTATGCTTTCCTTCTTCGTAATGAGAGACATGCTATGTTTGAAAAAGGATTCTTGATCGGTTCAAAACCAACCGTGGAGAGACAAGCTCATCAAATGATTCAACCGCCTTATACTCAAACATTGGAATTACCACCAAGGCATCTCAAGTTATACCCATGGGTAATGGTAATCACAAACTCATTCCCGATCCAATGTTCAAACAAGTCGATGCCGATGCACACGCGTGGAAACATCATTAATCAACTGGCTCTCATGATTAGTCAAACATGAACTCTCCCACACACCAACAACAACCTCGCTCTCATGTCCATCTCCTCCATTCGATCAACGAAGGATCTATGGTGAAGGTAGCGAAGGTACTTGCGATCGTGGGTTTCGATTCGTTGGTTTTGTTTTCCTTATACTCGCAAAAGGGTTTGTACCTCAACCTGTTTCCATATTTTTCCTTCTTTTGTTTTCTGTCGTGGGGTTGTTATCCCGTATGCATGCATGCATGGATCAATTAAATAAACATTAGACTTGGCGTGTGATAGCATGACTAGAAACATGTCTTTGACCCACTTTAGTTCGACCACACATATATTTCATTTATTATAATATGGAGTTAAAACAAGGGTTTCGTATGATTCTGTTATGGGTCATATTGTATCTCGACTAAAATGGTAAAACATAGATTAGTCAAACAGAACTCTCTCCCACACACCAACAACAACCTCGATTGCCACTCACGAAATGATCCAATCCACACAATCAAGCCACCTATGTCCATAAGAGATGGGAAGGTTATGGTACAAACATTTCAAGAAAGGCGTATGAATTGAGGGAGAGGTAGAGTCGGTAGAGGATATGGGCAAATCGTAATATGGGAAGGAATGGAAATCAAGGACAAGCAAAGCCGATCAAATGCTACAACTATGGCGGTGAGGACACATTAGCAAGGAAGGAATGGAAATCAAGCACATCTCCAAAATGTCCTCTCAAAATGTCCGAGTACTTGAGGATAAGATGTTGCTTGTTCAAGCTCGGGATAATGGAGTTGCTTTGTATGAAGAGGAGTTATTGTTTCTTCTCAAGGAATGCCAAGACTTATGATGTCGATGTTGATGAATGACCAATTCAGGAGATGGGTCATAATCATCGAATGCCTTCCAAGTCGCCGATCGTGATGCATACGACTCGACGTCGATGATGAACCTCATCGCACAAACAATTTTCATGGCCGACATCTCTCAATGGTCTCTCCTAAGGTCCCTCACCACAACAAGCTAGTCCATCCAAAGAATCAATCATTTCGAGGTATTAAAACTATATGATGATGTTGATGAGCGAAAGATGCATAATGAAGTACAAACTCTTGAGACTTATGAATCGATATTGATTATGAGGGTAATAGCAATATTTTCCCATATGATCAATATGTGAAGCAAAATGAAAGTGAGGTTGTACCAAGTAATGCATTTTCCAAGATCAATGATGACTATGTTTTTAATGAACATACCGCATGTGCCCTCGATAATTCTCATTGTCTCGAACTTAATGCCTATAAAGAACGTGTTGCTATTTATGAACAACGTGCTAAATTTGAGTTGACCACACGTGAGCAGGAAATGGATGTCCAAATGCGTACAATTATTAGAAAAAGTAACTTTAGAGAAGAAGTATTAAAACAAGAGTTAAACTCCTTACAAGAAAAGCTCTCTAAAACTGTTAAGCAAAAGAAAGAACTTCAAGATAATGTTAAAGTGCTTAAACAGGAATTTCATGCTAAGGAATCAAAACTTTTGAATGAGTTTTCTAATCTAAAAACTTTGAAAAACAAGCTTGAAAACAAGTTGTACGTACAAGGAAATACCATTCAGACTGTTCACTTGATCACCAAGCATAGAGTTTTAAGCGATAAGCATAGTGTTCCCATTATTAATAAACCCAACCCTGAGTACGGTAAGATTGCAAAGGCTGCTCAAAATGTAATATATGATGGCAATGAGATTCTTAAACCTAGACAAACACCTAGTTGCATTGTGTGCACTGAGGAAGATAGAAAATTAGATGATGCATCTAGGGAGAAAATGGATAAGAAGCTTAACGATCCTGAGAGCAAAAAGCAAAACAAAATAGTTAAACCCCATGATTACAAAAAGGAAAATTGGATTTCCTTAAACAAGTTTAAGCCTCAAACTTTGTTAACACCTGAACAAGTGTTTTGGAAAAAGGACTTAGATAAGCAAAAGTGAAAATATTGTTGAAACAAACCCTCCCTTAGGAGAATGCTGCAATGATCGTGTATCCTCCTAATACACCAATGCATTTAGTTCCTAGAACTATTGCCACTAAGAGCAAGACCTTAATCATCAATATGTGATTTTTCAACTATTTGTCGATTTTGAGAAAACTTGTAAGAAAAGGATCACACCCATCGGGATAATCAAGGGAAAGGGTTTTGAACAAACAAAGAATGTTATTTAATCAAGTCATGCCTTTCTTTAAACAATTAAAAGATCAATTTGAGAGTCTTAAAAGGGGATGGATATAGATATTAAAGGGATGGAAAAGAATTTGATGCAATGATAATTGAAGTTAGTGACTATGAGCGGGCATTAAAATATAATGAAATTGAGAGGAAGAACTTGCATACCTTAAATGAGAATCGATTTCGAATGTATCTCTCAAGATGTGTTTTATCTCGCTACTAATTGCTCTATTATCGCTTCTCAATTTCATGAATTATCATTGCGTTGAAAGTCTCCCATGATCGTGTCATTGAGCTTAAAATCGAAACTCTAAACTAAGTGATAAAATTGAACAGATGATCACGATAATTTGGTAAAACATTTTCTAAGCTAGAAGTTGAACATTTTGATTTGCAACTAAAATATCAACATCTTAAAGAAAATGTTAAAACCTCAAACATCAAGATATCCTCGGATGTTCCGAGTTTGATACGCTTTTGAACTAAACAAACGTGACAAAAGATTCAAGCTCATCAGTAACACGATCGAAATTTGAAAGCCCAAATCTCTCAATTAAAGGGTGAAAAGAACAATGTGGTGGCTCCCAAATGCCTCCTTCTTTAGATTCTCGAATTCTCAAAATTTTCATCTTCAAAACTTGGTTAAAGCATTACAAAAGGAAAATGAGAGTTTTCTAGAAGAAAATGAAAAGGTTAAACGTCATTTCAATGGGTTATTTGAGTCAATTAAAGTCACTCGCAACAAAATAACGAAAAAATAACCTCGTTGCTAAAGGAAATTGAGAATCTTAAGAGTCAGGTAAAAGGGAAAATGCCAATGACCAATGGGGAGAATGGTGCTTCAAAGGTGCATGTCTGTAATAAATATGCTTTGTCTGTGAAATATGTTCCTCCTCATCTTAGGAATAACAAACTTGCGATTCAAACATATTTCTCATACCTTAAGGAATGTCTCCGTGAGATTGTAGAAGAGGATAAGCTAGAGAAACCAGATGATAATGCAATTGGCCATGCATGCTTATATGCCAAACGATCTCAAGAACTTCTAGAATGCTTAATTACAATATGCCCTAAAACCTTAGGTGAGCAAGTCAACCCCTTGATACCTTGGTCTATGCCTAGTGCCAAGCATGCAAGTCATTCAATGCCCAATATTATGAATGTGAACCTTAGTGTGCCTTTAAGTAGTTCAGGCTCCAGATCTGTTAGTGCTAAGAATGTGAACTCGAGTGTGCCCTCTAGGAGCTCAAAACCCAGCACTTCTAGTATTAAGAAAGTGAACTTTAATGTGCCTTCAAGCAGTTCGGATCCCAAAGACATCTAAACAGAAATGCATAAAGTAGCAAAACCAACTAATGTTCCCATTCCTCTACAGAGTAATCATGACATTAAAGCAAGCGGTCAAAGTCTCAAGACAATACAAGGAATGATAGGACCTCGCAAGCTAAAATGTGCATTGGAAGAGTAGAAGATCACCCTAGGAACACTAAGTTTGAGTTAAATAAAACGAATCGTGTTGATTCTAGTATTAGCTATAAGCGCATCGTAATTAATTCAATTCACTGCTACTTTTGGAAAAACTTGTAATGATGATTGTGTAGTTTCGTTTACTAATCCCGAGTGTGGTATGAATGATTTGTCTAATGCTATCGAATGCCCGCTTAAATCTATTAATGTTAAGAATCAAGCTAAGAAGGCTAAAAGGCAAAAGCGAAACAAAGTTAGAAAACTGTGGAAACCCACGGAAGAACATTTAGTAAGATAGGTTATCAATGGATACCGTTGGTCATAAGGCTAATCGCCTACGTCCTCAATGCTAGGACAATGCCCACTAGAAAATGGATGCCTCTTGGTAGAACTATTCCTTTAAGAAGTGAACATACTTTGAATATGTCAAATACGGACACTAGCATCGCATCTATTCCTAATGATTCCATTGCTTCTACTTCGATATGAATGTTTCTATTTCGATGTGGGTGTTCCAATCATCACACTAACCAAATGGAACCCATTCTTGCATGGGGATCCCAATTATCCGATTATCCATTCTTCTGCGTGTTCAACTGCAGATCGTTCAAATCGCTTACGTGGTACCGGACACAGTCGTTCCAAGTATATTCGAGACCGATCGCGGCTCATGAACTTCGTGAGCAAATTCATCAGGACAGTTAGATTCGGGAACGATCATTTTGGTGCAAATATGGGTTATGGAGATTATGTTGTTGGTGATAATGTTATCTCCAGGGTATATTATGTGGAAGGTCTTGGTCATAACCTATTCTCTGTTGGTCAATTCTGTGACTCTGATCTAGAAGTAGCCTTCAGAAAACATACTTGTTTCGTTAGAGAACTTGATGGTAAGGAACTTTTAAGAGGAACACGTGGTTCAAATCTATACACCATCTCTATCGAAGACATGATGAAGTCTTCTCCAATTTGCTTGTTGTCAAAGGCTTCGAAAACAAAGTCATGGTTATGGCATCGTCGTCTCAATCACTTGAACTTCGGCACCATCAATGATCGCTCCAGAAAGGACTTAGTAGTAGGTTTACCTAGATCAAGTATGAAAAGGATCATCTTTGTTCAAGATGCCAATTGGGAAAAAGCAAGAAGTATGCCCATAAACCCAAACCTACAAACTCAATTCTGAAGTTCTTCATACAATTCACATGGATTTATGTGGACCAATGAGAGTGCGAATATCTTTGGGAAGAAATATGTGCTAGTTGTGGTTGATGATTACTCTAGATTCACCGGGCAAGTTCTTAAGGACAAAGGATGAAACTCAGATATCATCATCAAACTCATCAAAAGTCAGCAGTTCGACTTAACAAAACAAATGTAATTATCCGAATAGACAATGGAACCGAGTTTGTTAACGACAACTTAGTGAGTTTTATGAAAGTATTGGAATCGACCATCAAAGAAGTGTTCCACAAACTCCTCAACGTAACGGTGTAGTTGAAAGACAAATCGAACTCTTGTGGAAGCCGCAAGAACAATGCCGATTTACTCAAAGGTTCCAATGTTTCTACGGTCAAGCCATTGCCATCGCATGCTACACACAAAATCGATCCTCGATTCACACCGCTTATGGAAAAACTCCATATGAACTTGTCCACAAAGAAAACCTAATCTCTCAATCCTTCGTGTGTTTGGTGCATTGTGTTATCCAACTAATGAGGGCCAAGACTTAGGCAAACTTAAAGCTAAAGCGGATATTGGAATATTTGTAGGGTATGCACCAAACAAAAAGGGATACCGAATCTACAACAAAAGAACCCGAAATATCATGGAAACAATTCACGTTACGTTTGATGAGTCGACCGGTCAAATGGCTCTGGACAATCCTGCTCGACCCGCACTACAAAACAGTCCCATTGGTTCATCCTTGTACCAAATCCCTCTCCAGACTCCATATGTACCTCCATCAAGATGATTTAAGGAAATTGTTTGATCCAATGTTCGATGAACACTATGAACCAAATGTCGATGAAATGTCAAATCCATCAATGAGGTCGCTCTATTCTTGTAAATGAAGTCAATCCTTGAGTCTCAATATCATTAAGTCAAGAAGCGCCTGCTGCTGATAACTCTGTCTCATCAACAAATCATCAATCATCGAGTGTACATCATGGAAATGTTTCTGGTATCAATGATGAAGTTAATCCCTTTGCTACTCCTGAAGATGATGAAATTCATTTGGACAAGTTCTTGTGTTAAAGTTTGAATTTTGCTTGTACTTTTGTGTTTAGGATCATCATATGTGTTTATGTTTTGAATTGGAAGGCTTAAATCATTGTGGTTTGGTTGTTTTTGATTGATAAAGTGGTTATATTTGAACTTTGTACAAAGCGAGTTGAGTCTCGGATACACATTTCTTCGAAGCGAGTTGCTTTGTTACTGGATACGAGTTGTTGTATGCGACTTGGCTACTTAGCGAGTTAAGCTTTTAAGCGACTTGGTGATTAAGCGAGTTGTGTCTGTTTTGCTATTAAGCGAGTTGATTCCTAAAGCACTTGCTTCTTTAAGCGAGTTGATTGTGTTACGAGTTGATACTAAAGCGAGTTGGCTATTTAGCGACTTGTTTCATCAAGCGAGTTGATTGTGTTGCGAGTTGATACTAATGCGACTTGGCTATTTAGCGAGTTGATTCCTTAAGCGACTTGTTCCTTTGAGCGAGTTGGTTGTTTAGCGAGTTGATTACTAAGTGAGTTGAGTGTTTAGCTACTTGTCTATTTAGACTTGTTACTTCTTCGTGATACATTCTTACGGTTGTTCTTTGGTTTAGTAAAATCCGTGAAAGAATCAATTTCCGGTTTAATCAAAGAATAGTAAAATCCCGTAGAACTTGTAATCATGGCAAAATCATTCCTACTATTGTTTCTTCCGTAGTCGAGGACGTTCAAGCAACAGGATCGATACACGCCCACCTATGCTTGATGTAATCGATTATGACTCATGGGCACAACGAATCCGATTGTACCGTTTGGGAAAAGAAAACGGAGTCAACATTCTCAAGTCAATCAATGAAGGACCTTATCAGATTGAGACTACTAGAGACTTGATTGATACAACTGCAGATGGAACAATGATCTATGGAATAGACAGACCAAAGACATATGATGAGCTCACTGATAAGGAGAAAAAGAGATTCGATGCAGGTATCAGGGCTTCTAACATTATACTGCAAGGTCTTCCAAAAGACATCTACAAGCTTATCAATCACAACACTGAAGCAAAGGTTGTATGGGATAATGTCAAGATGCTTCTCTCAGGTTCTGAATTAACTATGGAAGACATAGAATCACAACTCTATGATGAATTTGAGAACTTCAAGATGAAACCAGATGAGAGTGTCTATGAGTATTACGTGAGATTCCACAAGCTTGTTAATGACATGAGGAACATCAGAATGACTATGCCAAACATTCAGCTGAACTCAAAGTTTGTGAACAACATGAATCCCGAATGGCACAAGTTTGTCACCTCTGTGAAACTAACCAAAGTATTGAAGAATACGAACTATGAGCAACTTTATGCTTTCCTTCTTGTAATGAGAGACATGCTATGTTTGAAAAAGGATTCTTGATCGGTTCAAAACCAACCAGAGAGACAAGCTCATCAAATGATTCAACCGCTTTATACTCAAACATTGGAATTACCACTAAGGCATCTCAAGTTATACCCATGGGTAATGGTAATCACAAACTCATTCCCGATCCAATGTTCAAACAAGTCGATCTTGATGCACACGTGGAAACATCATTAATCAACTGGCTCTCATGATTAGTCAAAACATGAACTCTCTCCACACACCAAGAACAACCTCGAACATCATCGAATCCACACAATCAAGCCACCGCCGAGATGGGAAGGTTATGGTACAACCGGTTCAAGAAAGGCGGTATGAACAAGGGAGAGGTGGAGCTGGTAGAAGATATGTGGCAAATCGAATAGGGAAGGAATGGAAATAGAGGACAAGCAAAGCCAATCAAATGCTACAAGCGTGGCGGTGAGGACACATTGCAAGGAACGCACATCTCCAAAACGCCCTCGAATCTTTGAGTACTTGAGGATAAGATGTTGCTTGTTCAAGCTCGGGATAATGGAGCCGCTTTGGATGAAGAGGAGTTATTGTTTCTTGTTGAAGGGAATGCCAAGACTTATGATGTCGATGTTGATGAACAACCAACTCGGAGATGGGTCATAATCATCGAATGCCTTCCAAGTCGTTGAATGTGATGCATACGACTCGGCGTCGATGATGAACCTCATCGCACAAACAATTTTCATGGCCAAGATCTCTCCAATGGTGTCTCCTAAGGTCCCTCACCACAAAGAAGCTAGTCCATCCAAAGAATCAATCATTTACGAGGTATTAAAACTATATGATGATGTTGATGAGCGAAGATGCATAATGAAGTACAAACTCTTGAGACTTATGAATCGATATTGATTATGAGGGTAATAGCAATATTGTCCCATATGATCAATATGTGAAGCAAAATGAAAGTGAGGTTGTACCAAGTAATGCATTTTCCGCAATCAATGATGACTATGTTTTAATGAACATACTGCATGTGCCCACGATAATTCGTTGTCTCGAACTTAATGCCTATAAAGAATGTGTTGCTATTTATGAACAACGTGCTAAATTTGAGTTGACCACACGCGAGCGAGAAATGGATGTCCAAATGCGTACAATTATTAGAAAAAGTAACTTTAGAGAAAGTATTAAAACAAGAGTTAAACTCCTTACAAGAAAAGCTCTCTAAAACTGTAAGCAAAGAAAGAACTTCAAGATAATGTTAAAGTGCTTAAACAGAATTTCATGCTAAGGAATCAAAACTTTTGAATGAGTTTTCTAATCTAAAAACTTTGAAAACAAGCTTGAAAACAAGTTGTGCGTACAAGGAAATACCATTCGATTGCTCACTGATCACCAAGCATAGAGTTTTAAGCGATAAGCATAGTGTTCCCATTATTAATAAACCCAACCCCGAGTACGGTAAGATTGCAAAGGTGCTCAAAATGTAATATATGATGGCAATGAGATTCTTAAACCTAGACAAACACCTAGATGCATTGTGTGCACCGAGGAAGATAGAAAATTAGATGATGCATCTAGGAGAAAATGGATAAAAGCTTAACGATCCCGAGAGCAAAAAGCAAAACAAAATAGTTAAACCCCATGATTACAAAAAGGAAAATTGGATTTCCTTAAACAAGTTTAAGCCCCAAACTTTGTTAACACCAACAAGTGTTTTGGAAAAAGGACTTAGATAAGCAAAAGTGAAAATATTGTTGAAACAAACCCTCCCTTAGGAGAATGCTGCAGCATGATCGTGTATCCTCCCAATACACCAATGCATTTAGTTCCCGAACTATTGCCACTAAGAGCAAGACCTTAATCGGTCAATATGTGATTTTTCAACTATTTGTTGATTTTGAGAAAACTTGTAAGAAAAGGATCACACCCATCGGGATAATCAAGGGAAAGGGTTTTGAACAAACAAAAGAATGTTATTTAATCAAGTCATGCCTTTCTTTAAACAATTAAAAGATCAATTTGAGAGTCTTAAAAGGGATGGATATAGATATTAAAGGGATGGAAAAGAATTTGATGCAATGATAATTGAAGTTAGTGACTATGAGCGGGCATTAAAATATAATAAAATTGAGAGGAAGAACTTGCATACCTTAAATGAGAATCGATTTGAATGTATCTCTCAAGATGTGTTTTATCTCGCTACTAATTGCTCTATTATCGCTTCTCAATTTCATGAATTATCTGTTGCGTTGAAAGTCTCCCATGATCGTGTCATTGAGCTTGAAATCAAAACTCTAAACTAAGTGATAAAATTGAACAGGATGATCACGATAATTTGGTAAAACATTTTTCTAAGCTAGAAGTTGAACATTTTGATTTGCAACTAAAATATCAACATCTTAAAGAAAATGTTAAAACCTCAAACATCAAGATATCCTCGGATGTTTCGAGTTTGATGCGCTTTTGAACTAAACAAACGTGACGAATGTATTCAAGCTCATCAGAACACGATCAGAAATTTGAAAGCCCAAATCTCTCAATTAAAGGGTGAAAAGAACAATGTGACTGGCTCCCAAATGCCTCCTTCTTTAGATTCTCGGAATTCTCAAAATTTTCATCTTCAAAACTTGGTTAAAGCATTACAAAAGGAAAATGAGAGTTTTCTAGAAGAAAATGAAAAGGTTAAACGTCATTTCAATGAGTTATTTGAGTCAATTAAAGTCACTCGCAACAAAAATAACGAAAAAATAACCTCGTTGCTAAAGGAAATTGAGAATCTTAAGAGTCATGTAAAAGGGAAAATGCCAATGACCAATGGGGAGAATGGTGCTTCAAAGGTGCATGTCTGTAATAAATATGCTTTGTCTGTGAAATATGTTCCTCCTCATCTTAGGAATAACAAACTTGCGATTCAAACATATTTCTCATACCTTAAGGACAGCCTAGAATGTCTTCGTGAGATTGTAGAAGAGGATAAGCTAGAGAAACCAGATGATAATGCAATTGGCCATGCATGCTTATATGGCAAACGATCTCAAGAACTTCTAGAATGCTTAATTACAATATGCCCTAAACCCTTAGGTGAGCAAGTCAATCCCTTGATACCTTGTTCTATGCCTAGTGCCAAGCATGCAAGTCATTCAATGCCCAATATTATGAATGTGAACCTTAGTATGCCTTCAAGTAGTTCAGACTCCAGATCTCATTAGTGCTAAGAATGTGAACTCGAGTGTGCCTCTAGAGCTCAAACCCAAAGACTTCTAATATTAAGAAAGTGAACTTTAATGTGCCTTCAAACAGTTCGGATCCCAAAGACATCTAAACAGAAATGCATAAAGTAGCAAAACCAACTAATGTTCCCATTCCCTACAGAGTAATCGGTGACATTAAAGCAATCGTGTCAAAGTCTCAAGACAATACAAGGAATGATAGGACCTCGCAAGCTAAAAATGTGCATTGGAAGAGAGTAGAAGATCACCCTAGGAACACTAAGTTTGAGTTAAATAAAATGAATCGTGTTGATTCTAGTATTAGCTATAAGCGTACTGTAACACCCCGCCTTATTAGACAACAATATTGTCCGCTTTGCCCGCAGGCTCACGGCTTTGTTCTTGTGGCCTCATGTGAAGACTTCCCGGTAGGTCACCCAAGCCAAGACTACTATCATATGAGCACGCTTAACGCGGTTCTAAGAACTCCACTGCAGAGACCACAAAACGCGTTGTGTCATTGTAAGACGAATGTTATCTTATGAGCCCAAAGATCTCTCCGTGCCACGGCCGATGTGGGATTTGCACTGGGTGTTACAATCACTCCCCTTAGGGGACTCATCGTCCTCGATGAGGTTTGCCCCACCATCCCGAATGGCTCAGAGTGGCTCGATACCACTTGTAACACCCCGCCTTAATAGACCACAATATTGTGCGCTTTGCCAGTGCTCACGGCTTTTTCTTGTGGCCTCATGTGAAGACTTCCGGCAGTCACCCAAGCCAAGACTACTCATATGAGCACGCTTAACCGCCAGCTCCTAAGAACTCCCCTGCAGTAGACCACAAAACGCGTTGTGTCATTGTAAGACGAATGTTATCTTATGAGCCCAGCATCTCTCCAGGCCACAGCCGATGTGGGATTTGCCAAGGGTGTTACACGTACTGTAATTAATTCGAATTCTGCTGCTACTTTTGGAAAAACTTGTAATGATGATTGTGTAGTTTCGGTTACTAATCCTGAGTGTGGTATGAATGATTTGTCTAATGCTATCGAATGCCCAGTTAAATCTATTAATGTTAAGAATCAAGCTAAGAAGGCTAAAAGGCAAAAGCGAAACAAAGTTAGAAAACAGTGGAAACCCACGAGAAGAACATTTAGTAAGATAGGTTATCAATGGATACCTGTTGGTCATAAGGCTAATCAGTTCTATCCTCAATCTGCTAGGACAATGCCCACTAGAAAATGGATGCCTACTGGTAGAACTATTCCTTTAAGAAGTGAACATACTTTGAATAGTTCAAATACGGACACTAGCACTACATCTATTCCTAATGATTCCATTGCTTCTACTTCTGATATGAATGTTTCTATTTCTGATGTGGGTGTTCCAATCATCACATTAACCAAATGGAACCCATTCTTGCATGGGGATCCAAATTATCCAGCTTATCCATTCTTGTCGTGTTCAACTGCAGATCGTTCAAATCGCTCTGTGGTACCGGACTCAGTCGTTCCAAGCATATTCTCGAGACCGGTCATGCTCATGAACTTCGTGAGCAAATTCATCGGAGACGATTAGATTCGGAACGATCATTTTGGTGCAATTATGGGTTATGGAGATTATGTTGTTGGTGATAGTGTTATCTCCGTGGTATATTATGTGGAAGGTCTTGGTCATAACTTTGTTCTCTCGTTGGTCAATTCGTGACTCGATCTAGAAGTAGCCTTGAAAACATACTTGTTTCGTTAGAGAACTTGATGGTAAGGAACTTTTAAGAGGAACACGTGGTTCAAATCTATACACCATCTCTATCGAAGACATGATGAAGTCTTCTCCAATTTTCTTGTTGTCAAAGGCTTGAAAACAAAGTCATGGTTATGGCATCGTCGCCTCAATCACTTGAACTTCGCACCATCAATGATCGCTCGTAAAGGACTTAGTAGTAGGTTTACCTAGACGAAGTATGAAAAGGATCATCTTTGTTCAAAGATGCCAATTGGGAAAAAGCAAGAAGTATGCCCATAAACCCAAACCTACAAACTCAATTACGAGTTCTTCATACAATTCACATGGATTTATGTGGACCAATGAGAGTGAGAATATCTTTGGGAAGAAATATGTGCTAGTTGTGGTTGATGATTACTCTAGATTCACCAGGGCAAGTTCTTAAGGACAAAGGATGAAACTCAGATATCATCATCAAACTCATCAAGCAACAGTTCGACTTAACAAAACCGTCGAATTATCCGAATGACAATGGAACCGAGTTTGTTAACGAGACAACTTAGTGAGTTTTATGAAAGTATTGGAATCGACCATCAAAGAAGTGTTCCACAAACTCCTCAACGAACGGTGTAGTTGAAAGACGAAATCAAACTCTTGTGGAAGCCGCAAGAACAATCTTGATTTACTCAAAGGTTCCAATGTTTCTCTAGGCTAAAGCCATTGCCACCGCATGCTACACAAAAAATCGATCCACGATTCACACTCGCTCATAGAAAAACTCCATATGAACTTGTCCACAACGAAAACCTAATCTCTCATTCCTTCGTGTGTTTGGTGCATTGTGTTATCCAACTAATGAGGGCCAAGACTTAGGCAAACTTAAAGCTAAAGCGGACATTGGAATATTTGTAGGGTATGCACCAAACAAAAGGGATACCGAATCTACAACAAAAGAACCCAAATATCAAACAATTCATGTTACGTTTGATGAGTCGACCGTCAAATGGATCTGGACAATCCTGCTACGGACCCGCACTACAAAACAGTCCCATTGGTTCATCCTTTGTACCAAATCCTCTCCAAAGACTCCATATGTACCTCCATCGAAGATGATTTAAGGAAATTGTTTGATCCAATGTTCGATGAACACTATGAACTAAATGTTGATGAAATGTCAAATCCATCAACAGAGGTGCTCCTATTCTTGTAAATGAAGTCAATCCTTGATCCTCAATATCATTAAGTCAAGAAGCGCTGCTGCTTGATCACTCTGTCTCATCAACAAATCATTAATCATCGAGTGTACATCATGGAAATGTTTCTGGTATCAATGATGAAGTTAATCCCTTTGCTACTCCTGAAGATGCTCCATTTGAAAATATATTTGCTCCTGAATCATCATCAGAACCATCTACATCAGGAGAAATCGACTCAGCTACTTCAGTTCCTCAACAACAAGCACATGAACACCTTAGGAAATGGACTCATGATCATCCATTGGACAACATCATTGGAAACCCCTCTCATCCAGTATCAACACGAAAACAACTTGCAACCGATGCCTTATGGTGCTTCTTCAACTCCGTACTCTCTAAGGTCGAACCAAAAGATGTTAAAACTGCTATGAATGAAGACAGCTGGTTCAATGCCATGCAAGAAGAAATTCATGAGTTTGATCGACTTGATGTATGGGAATTGGTACTTGCTCCAGATTGTGCTATGATCATTGCTCTAAAGTGGATCTTCAAAGTGAAGCTTGATGAGCATGGCGATGTATTAAAGAATAAGGCTAGATTGGTTGCAAAAGGATACCGTCAGGAGGAGGGTATTGACTTTGAAGAATCATTTGCTCCTGTTGCTCGCATCGAGGCAATCAGAATCTTCTTGACTAATGCTTCAAGTAAGAACATGGTAGTCTATCGGATGGATGTAAAGACGGCATTTCGAGCGGAGATCTTAAAGAAGTCGCTCTCGTCGCCCAACCCGAAGGCTTTGTGAATCCGAGCATCCTACTCACGTTTATCGTTTGAAGAAGGCTCTTTACCGTTTAAAGCAAGCTCCAAGGGCATGGTATGATACGCTATCAAAGTTTCTTCTATCTACTGGATTCAGCAAAGGAACAGTTGATCAAACATTGTTCACCAGGAAGTCAGACAAACATTTAAATCACGTTCAAATTTATGTTGATGATATCATCTTTGCCTCGACTGACCCCAATGAGTGTGACCGATTTTCTAATGAAACGGGTTCTAAATTTCAAATGTCAATGATGGGACAAATGTTATTTTTCTTGGGATTACAACTTTCACAAAGTCTCGGAGGCATTTTTATAAATCAATCTAAATAAGCAAATGAGATTTTAAAGAAATTTGGATTTGATTCTAGTGACCTGCTGACACTCCCATGATTGAGCATACTAAAGCGGATGAGGACCACTCGGGGATCATGGTAGACCAAACGAAATATCGTAGCATGATCGGATCCTCGATGTACCTCACACGATGAGACCCGATATTTTGTTCGATGTATGCATGTGTGCTAGATACCGTGCTAAGCCTACCAAAAGCACCTTGAAGCGGTTAAGCGGGTCTTTAGGTACCTCCAAGGTACCATCAACATGGGACTTTGGTACCAAGGACACCGGTATGTCACTAACGACTTATGCGGATGCGATCATGCCGGTGTCAAGATACTCGTCGAAGTACATCTTGAGGTGCTAAGTTTTGGGTGATAAGCTTGTGAGTCGGTCGTCAAAGAAGCAAATGAGTACTTCTATTTCCTCTACAGAGGCTAAATACATAGCCATGTCATCATGTTGTGCTCAAATCCTTTGGATGAGATCTCAATTAATCGACTATGGCTTTGAATTCAACAAAATCCCTCTATACTGTGATAATAAAAGTGCTATTGCTCTCTCATGCAACAATGTTCAGCACTCAAGAGCTAAGCATATCGACATTCGACATCATTTCATCAAGGAACATGTGGAAAAAGGTGTGGTGGAACTCTACTTTGTGAGGACTGAATACCAATTAGCAGACATCTTCACCAAAGCTCTTCCTCGAGAACGTTTTGAGTTTATCCTTCCACGTCTTGGTCTAAAGAGTTTACAACCGGAAACACTCAAGCGTCTTCAAGAGAAAGACGAGGAGTAAAGGTCTTTCTTCATCTATCTCTTTGTATATATTTATTCAAAAAACAAAATACAAAATTTGAAAAACCCACAAAGAAAATATAAAAATACAAAAAAAAAAAAAAAAAAAAAAAAAAAAAAACCATAAAATGAGAAAATCTTGAAAATTTCCAACAATTATTGTTATTTTGTCATGTTTTACCTTATTCGATATCATCTACGAACTTTGTGTTGACATTCTAAGAATGTCACGGGCTTTTAGATGATCTTCGAATGCACATAGTTTTTGTTCTTAAAAAAAAAAAAAAATGAGGCTGAGAAAAATGGTGGTTTTATGTCATTTCAGGCAGTAACCCGTTTTCAAAGAAAGAACAGAGCCATGCTTTATCTTGTTTTTCAAATCTCATGCTCTGATTCTATAAAAACAATTTCTTACTATCTAATGGAAACTAATTGCTTTGAAAAATTACTCGGAATCTATTTTTGAAAATCATCAGTACTTAACGGTTGTCAAAAATATCTATCTTTCAATCAACAACTTATGTCATTGATTAAGGGGGAGAATGATTTTTCAATTAAAGTAAAAAGTGTATTTTTCAAACAATGGTACCAGACCGTGGTTATTATTTAGTTTTCAAAAGATATTCAAGCATGTTTAATCCGTGGAGTCTAAAGTCTCAAAATTCGATCCTTATCAGTGAAAACGTCTTTCATAATCATGTCACAATTCTCCTTAAAAGCTTTCAAAATCAATTTAAATCTACAGAGATCACAATTCTCAAATGATTTGATAATTGTGATCGGGGGAGAATTTGTGATTTAAATTGGATTTAAACTGATAATTCGATAAATGGTTTTATAAAAATGTACAAGTTCTCCTCCCCGCATGTGACAAACGATTTCAAGTTTTCCATGCACATGTTGAGGGGGAGCATCTACTTTAAACCTTAAATTATTGAAACGTGATTGAATTGTCTCTATGTGCAGGTTCCTTCTAATATGTGCAAAACCCTTTCAAACTTCGAGGCACATATTGAGGGGGAGCAAACCTTTGAAAACCTCATCCTTCCTCAAAATGTTATCTACTCAAATTGATTGGGAAGTGATGATGATCATTTTAGAAAATGTTAATCAAAACATTGGACCTTTCATTCTTAATCTAACAAATTCCAAGATCTCTTGCCTCCATGTGCTAAACAATTTCAAATTATATGCATATGTTGAGGGGGAGCATTTCTAAAATATCAAAACAATTGAGATACAAAATGCTTTGATTTTATATCACAAGTATCTTGATTGATTTTTCAAATGGTTTTCAATTGGTTTCTAGGCGGAAGAACTGTACCAAAAGACCGACCAACTTTACTTTATGCATGGTGATATAAGGATGATAAGGTTAGGTATTTGTTCCCATGATCCGCCAGAACCGGAGGAATCTACCCAGGGACAATTCTCTAGATAGAGTAGAAGTCCTTAGGTATATTGTAAAAAGGAGAAAATTGAGATATGGGAAGAGTGCAGACTAAGACTGAGCTAGTACTAGAATAAACCCAACAAGGTTCTAGTTATGAAGTCTCGGTAAGCACTGAAGGGGTTGAAAAATGAAAAAGAATTGAATGAGAAAAGGGTGAAAACAAATAGCCCTCCAATTATTCAACCTTAGGGCGATACCGGTTCAATTCATATGCTATCGATGGTTACCATGGTAACATCGGTATTGAAGACAAGGCGTCATGGACCTAGTGACACACCGCACTTCAACCTCCCAAACCACTCAAGTTCCTTTTATAAGGGCTTGTTTCATTCTCACGGGAACCGACATTATCTATCGACTCTCTTAGAGATTGTTGATATTGAAGAAGGAGACCTCTCCCTAGTCTCCGAAATAGGAACCAAATATGCACAAATTGAGTCTAGAGCCACGAGATCATCTATAAATCTCATTAGGAAACTTTCAATGAAGACTCTGCTTCACACAATGTGGAAAGAGATTATATCTGAGTCCTCGCATTATCCTTGTGGTATTGCGGAACATCCGAGTGATATGTAAACATATTCACAATGAAGATGGAAAGCCTTACGAGCCGACATCAAACAAGCTCCTGGTAGGTTGCATGTGAGATATATTCAATAGATCAATCATGTGACAACTGAACAGAAACAATGGGGCGATTCAATCTTTTGAATCAATCCTGGTTCAGGTTATGGATTGACGGATACCTTTGAAAAAAACTGGTCGCTGTGCTTAAAAAACCCTTTTTATTAACACATCGATAGTGTACGAATACTTCAAATCAAAAGGTGTTTATGATTGATAATTGATCTTCATTAAAACCTTCGTTGTATTGCAAAAACAATTTCTATTGAGTAGTACACGATTATTTTTCAAAACTCTTTTCATCAATCAGTGAATCATATTTCGCTGGTTCACTCACTCCGTGTTGTCTTCTTTGAGGCGTTCGGTTTGAGAACGACTAGAGTTGCGAAACCACATCAAGGAAATTCTTGAATTATACGATCACAGGCGGTACATGTACCGATCAACGGGAACCGTGGGCGTGTACCTCAATTCAACGAAGTGATCAAAGACACTTTCGTGCACTTTATTGCTAATCGTTGTATGCAGTACGCCCTACATTTGCAAAATGATCGAAATGAAGCGGTCAATCCATAAGCCGCATGCTCACTCAACACATTCATCTCGAAGAAATCATGATTAGTGCATCAATGACTACGATATTTTCACTCCATGCTTCGCTACTGCTCCGCCAATATCATGAATCAATAAAGGCTTCCGCTACTCGATGAGAATACATCATGATCCGAATGTGAGCATGCCGGTCCAAAAGTCACAACACCACAATGAAAGAGTCAAAGATTTATGTTAGCTGATGATCTCAAAGCTGGCTCAAAACTCATCATCACGTGGATCAGTTAAAGACCTCCACTTGAATTATCCAAACATGCAAAACATGAAGAATCAAAGACTATGAGATACTGAGCAAAGGACTTAATCAAGAATCCTCGAGCAATCTAATGTAATATCTGTTTGTATTCATTGTAAATTGAGGTGACCTCCTTAGGGAGATTGTTAGGAATTAGAAAATTCGGTCATTAAAGAGTCGGTCACCTCAAGTATATGTATTCGTTAGAAAGCTCGTAGTCGTAGTCTAGTTATATTATTAAGTTATTTGTCTTGTAACACCGTGGAGGACAGACGGGTCTTTACCCACCGTATGCACGATCCACACTGTAGGTGGCGTTTGTTTGTAAGAAACTATAAATACCCTCTACCTCCCAAGGTAGAGGGTTGGAGCTTCAATACCATTTTTCTTTGTTTCACATAGTTCCCAACTCTCTTCCCTTTCTCTCTCTAGAACTTTCTCTATCTAAACTACTTGAATGCCCCACTTTGATTATGGTTTAGTGTGTTTGTGAAATCCTATATATTACACAGTTATGCATGAAACTATTAGCTAAACGAAGTCCAATTCCATTGGCAAGTCCAATAAGCTTGTCTTTAGCTAAAGCCTTAGTGAAAGGATCAGCTAAGTTATCATCTGTGTGAACTTTCAATAGATTAATTTCACCTTCACGGACTTGTTCCCGAACATAGTGATACTTAGTAGAAAATGTCCGGTGCCCTTCATGACTCCGGGTTCATTGGCAAATATGATTGCGAGAAATTGTCACAATACATATCAATAGGTGATTCAATTGAAGGCATAACACCAAGCCCGAAATGAATTTCCTAATCCAAACACCTCCATTGCGCTTCCAAAGCGACTATGTATTCGGCTTCGTCGCAGACATCGCAATCGTACTACTTCTTGCTCTTCCGATAATCGCTCATCCATTGATGACAAAGACATAACCCGTCTGAGACTTCGTATCATCTTTATCACATCGGCGGGGCGTATCACAAGAACTCAGTAACACCAAGCTCGTGTGCGGATTTCTACCATACACTAAAAACATATCTTCGTATTCCTAAGATACTTTAGAATATGTTTAACAAAGATCGATGAAGTTCACCCGGATTCTCGTTGATATCGATTGGTCATGTTTTGAGCAAACGCCACATCGGCCTTGTGCATCTCACAAAGATACATAATAGATCCTACACCAAGCATAAGGAACTTTACGCATCGTGCCACCTCGGCAGTGTTGAAGCACACATATCGCTACATAAGCCATGCTTTACTTCCATCGGCAAATATCATTTCTTGGAATTTTGCATATTGAATCTCTTCAATATTTTATCAATGTAAGCGCTTTGATTTAAACCAATTAACCGCTTTGACCTATCTCGGTAGATCTTGATTCCCAGAATGTATGCAGCTTCTCCTAAATCATTCATGGAAAAACACTTCCCAAGATATGCCTTAACATTTTGCAAACTTGGAATGTCTTTTCCCATAATTAATATGTCATCGACATAAAGAATCAGAAAAATAACATCCCTCCCACTAACTTTGTGATATACACATGGCTCATCAAGATTTTGAATAAATCCATACCTTTTGATTTCTTCATCAAATCTCTTATTCCATTGCCTTGATGCTTGCTTCAATCCATAAATGGACCTTTGAAGTTTGCATACGGTTTGAAATTGTGGATTCACGAACCCCTCGAGTTGCTTCATATAGATGTCTTCATCTAAGAGACCATTTAAGAAGGCGGTTTTGACATCCATTTGCCATATCTCATAGTCATAGTATGCTGCTATAGCTATGAGAATTCTAATAACTCTAATGTCCGCTACAGGAGAAAAGGTCTCCTCGTAATCTATGCCATAAGTTTGAGTAAAACCTTGCGCAACTAGACGAGCTTTATAGACGTGTATATTGCCATCCATGTCAGTCTTAATTTTATAGAGCCACTTACTTCCAACCACCTTGGCGTTTGGAGGTAAATCGACCTCTTCCCAGACTTCATTTTCTCTCATGGATTGCATTTCCCCATTCATTGCAACCTGTCACTTTTCCTTATCAGGACTTGCCATGGCAGCTTTATAACTAGTAGGCTCTCCAAGATCTCCTAACATAGTTTCCTCAACCTCACGTTAAGACATAGGCGTTCGGTGCACGCGTAGTCCTTACGGATCTCTGACGGTAATCACTTCAACTTCGGTGGAGGACCCGGACTATCGTGTTCTACCCAAATACGTTAGTATTTTCATAAGGTAATGCATCTTCTTGATCATCTTCCAGATCATAAACTCTCCCACTGAGTTCTTGAGATACGAGATCTCTTTCAAGAAAATCTCTATACCTAGCAACAATTACTTTATTTTCAGTTGGATAGTAGAAGTAGTAACCCATAGTTTCCTTAGGGTATCCTACGAAGATACACTTTACCGATCTTTGTTGGAGTTTATCTGCTGAGTCACGTCTAACATACGCCTCGCAACCCCATACCTTTAAATAAGACAGGTTAGGAGCTTTACCATGCCATATTTCATATGGTGTCTTATCAACCTTCTTTGTGGGAACCATATTTAGAATGCGAACGGTGATTCTAAAGTATAATCCCAAAAGGATAAAGGTAGAGTGGTAAGATTAAACATAGATCGTATCATGTCCAACAATGTACGATTTCTTCTCTCGATACACCATTTTGTTGTGGAGTATATGGAGAAGTGAGATTCTGGACAATTCCATTCTCACTAAGTAATCTTTAAACTCTTGGCTTAGATACTCGCCTCCTCTATCGGATCGAAGAGCTTTAATCTTATTTCCCAATTGCAGTTCTACTTCCGCTTTGAAAACCTTAAATGTTTCAAACACCTCATGTTTATGCTTAAGTAAATAAACATAACCATAACGGCTGAAATCATCAGTAAAGGTTATGAAGTAGCTAGCACCTCTCTTTGACACATGTCTAAGTGGTCCACACACATCAATATGAATAAGACCAAGTAGATCAGAAACCCTCTCCATATTGCTATGAAAAGGTTTCTTCGTCATCTTCCTAGATATGCATGACTCACATTTATCAAATGATTCATCATTGATATTTTGCAAAAGCCCTTCTTGTTGCAGTTTATGCATGCGAGCCTTGCCTATATGAGCAAGTCTACAATGCCAAAGATAAGAAGAATTCAAGTCCAAATTTATCTTCTTATTGATGCTAAACATCGAATTATTATATTTGTTAGATTCATTTCCAATCACATCAATTTCAAACACACCATTCACAGTAATCGCATTAAAATAAAATACACCATTTAAAGAAACAAAAATTCCATTACGTGAAACAGTATGAGTAAAACCATCATCCAACAAAGCGAAAGGAAACAACACCTCTAATTATAGAAGGTGCGTAATGACAATTGTTCAATAACGATTACTAAGCCCGAAGGCAATACTAAACTAAACGTTCTTATGGCTTCAACAATTTGCATGTGCGCCATTTCCACGTGCGATATTGCTCCCCATAGGCTAGCTTTCTTTCCACTCTAAATCCTGCGATTATATTACAAATGTGAATACCACATCCAAGATCATATACCCGAGAATTTTTATGATTTAGAGTAAATAATTCAATGACAAATAAATTACACGAAGACCCGGCACCGAGGACCCGTCGTACTTCATCTTATTTGCCCGCAATTCATCAAGATAGAGACACATGTTTCTCTTCCAATGCCCAACGCTCTTACGGTGGTGGCATGCTTGATCCTTTTAGGTTTTCCTTCCTAGGAGTAGGGTACTTCTTGGGTTGTGGTTGATAGGCCATAACTTGTTTACCCTTATCAACTTTCCTTTTCCTTCACCTTCTTGTTGTTCGCTGCGGTTTTGGCTTATTAATCCTTCCACCACGAATAGCAAGTACCGGGAAGTCGAAACCTTTTGAGGTAACCCTTTTCATAATCAATAAGCAATGCGTGTAGGTCGAATGTTGCCTTCCCACGCGATTGCATATTGAAGTTTCTAACAAAACCATTAAAATCCTTGTTAAGGATCTATTAATCGATTCACGCCCATGTCATCATCATAAGTTTTTCCAAGTGCCTTTAATTGGTCCATGTAACCTTTCATTTCCAAAGACATGAGCACTTACGGGTTTACCCTCTCCCGCCACAACTGTAATGCGTCGGTCAAGTCATAAATCTCGACAAAGAATGGTTTCTCGAACATAGTTCAAGTTCATTGAGCATATTAAATGGGAAATAATGTTGAATTGCTTTTGGAGAGCGATTCCATCGTTCCCAACATAAGACAAGCCACATCATTATGACGCTTATACTCAATTTTCCAAGCGTCCTTTTCACTTGAGTAACCGGTCCGGTTGGTCCAAAGGACAAGGTTCATAAAGATATTTCAACCGTCGGCAACTCTACGAGACAATTCTCAAAGAGCGGTGCCAATCATTGAAATTCTTAGAGCGATCAACTTTTCTCGATCAAAAAGCTTTTGAACGCAGAACTTAGTGCAGTGTTAGTGTTATCGTTGTTTTGAGCCATTTCTACAGAAAAAATGTTCAAGTGTTAGTATTTTCGATAATACAACTTTTCAAGAAAATAAAATATACCCAACGAATATAAACATATAACCATATAATTTTCTCTAAAACTAGGATCCAAATTATCATAGGTTCATTACATCAGTTGATCTGCTAGTAACGAAAGCATATAATAAGGTAATATGTCGAACATTAATTGGCAAACAATTTCCAACTCCTAGATCATTATGGGATTTATATTTTCCGACGCTATTGCAAATATAAACATGTTTCATCTCATCTTATGCCTTGAGTCCAGTTCTCACTTACTACTCAACTTAAGTGTCTAACTTAAAAAACTGCAAATATGTCCATGTAAGGTCTGACTTTACATAGAGATTTACCTCTCCATCACAATCTAGCCAAGTACTGTCATGACATAAATTGCAACTTCAAGTGTTTCTTTTAATTAGATGGCATATAACTTAATTTAAAAGGGTACTAGTTTTGATTTTATGTGGTCAAATCAAATATGTACAAAGATGTCATGCATTCATCTTGTAGCATAAATTTAATACAAAACTTTTTATTACCAATTCATAAAGATCAAATTATCAAAGTTTTGATTGAGGTATTGGGTTCACCAATCAAGGAATTTAGCGTTAACTATCGTCCATTATACCGTACTTTTGCATAAGTGTAAACACCTAGTGTTTCGGGTAATTACCACCGAAGTGGCGCATGGAATTAAAACTAATTAGCCTTAAGAGGAGTTTGTACATTTATGACTTACTAAGTAGCTCCAATCGAACTCACGAGCGAGAGGACCGTGTAAGCGCAAAGCATAACCTTAGACATCCTTTCGGTGTATTTATGCGCACTTCTTTATTAACCCCTTTACAGTTTGTTCTAGTGGGTGAGCCGTTCAGACCATTTGTACCAAAATCATCAATCAAATAAACTATTGAAAACTTAACTCTTCAAAAAACAAATCAAATTTTACCATTGTTTAGTCCGTATTATTTTTCTATTCAAAATTACCCTTTGCTTAAAACTGTCTAACATAATAAACAAACAAGTAACAAATAAAAAATAAATAACTAAAAACAATGCGCACATAATAAACAATTTAATACGTGTAAACAAGTAGCCACATGCAACTTATTCGATAAAACCCTATTAATAATCAATGTCTACGTTAAATTAATGTATATATTAATTAGGGCTTTCACTCTCCCAATTGAAAGTGAGCCACATACATCGATGAATCAATTGCGTAAACCCATAATTAATAATATACCAAATTGCACATAATTGATTCATTAATATATATATAATTGGAGTCTTTCCCAATTCAAGATTTATCGTAAAAAATATATCTTAACAATTAAACAATTATCAAAGCAACTATCTATGACAAACATGCATGTATCATCATGGATATATCATAACAATTATACAAATAGTCACAAGATCGCATATCAATAATCCCATGTCACATAACAATTATTCATGAATTAATCACGTAACACATATATTAATTCTAGGTTTCGATAAGGTTAGCAAACAATTTTCAAAACCCTAAAAAAATTTAATATGTGTCGACTAAAAAAAATATGGGGTACGCCCCAAAAAAAATTAAAATCGACCAATAAAAAAAATTAATCAAACCCTAGATAAACCATATCAAACAACATACAATTATTTGTTTTATTACGCGTTTATGTAATTAATTACTCATTAAAAACCAATGACTCGTGATGCCACTGTTGAAATTATATAACATGACAATCAATAAATAATCACAAAACATCAAAGTATAAATGCGGAAGCGTATAAGATTTATTAACGAATAATTAATTGACATAAGAAGAATATGCGTACCTTACTTGATTCTAGCCGAACAAGAATCAAACCCACAAACTAGCAATGGAAGAACCCTAATTTGATTTAATTAGGATTATGTGAATTACCCCTTACCGTTTTGTAATTCAATCCAAGAATACTAACAATATTGTGTTAGTACCACTTTCTTGTACACACGTACTAAAACGAATTAAAGTAATGCTAGTTTTTTAAACCAAATAACTTGTTGTGGAAAAAGGTTTGGATCGACACCTATGAAGGGGTGTACGATCGTTTGAAGCAAGAAACACACAAAAACAATTTAGGTTTAAGCTTATGAGTACAAGAGATGCAAAACACAAGACCCCTAGCCTTGTATATATACTAAACTAAACTTGGTGAACAAGTTTGAGTTTGAGTTGGGTTGGGTTCCCTTTCCCCTTGGCCGATCGGTTGTAATCCCACAAGAGGGATTCCGGAACCTTCCCAAACTTTGCAATCTAGTCCTTTTCCAAATACATTTAACGCCCGTTAGTCCATTACACTAATTACTTAACGTCCGTTATGTTATTTCGTTTAATTAATAAATAAATACAACGTTTATATTTAATTATTTAACTTTAATTCTCATACGTAAAGTGTGCAATCCCGTGGTCTCGAGTTCGATTCTAACTCACGTCTACTAATTTATATCCATAAAACCAACACCTTTCACTAATGCCTTTAACTAGATCTTCAAGATACCTTTCACTAATGTCTTGTGACTTGACTTCTAGGCACCCTTCACTAATGCCTACAATACAGACGATCGACACCTTTCACTAATGTCTTCGTCTTGACACTTGAGACATCTTTCACTAATGTCTTCAACACTACACTTCTTGGTAGAAAGAAAAGAACCATCAACAAGAGGACTTGATGGTCTTGATGATGAGGAAGCATGGCAACTCATGGACTTGAGCTTGCTTGACTTCAAAGGTGGTGATCTCGCCTTTAAGAGGAACCTAGAGAATCACACAAAACAAAACTACAAACATAGATCTCTTGGATCCGGGGTTAGAGAGTTTTAAACTCAAAGGGAAAGTATGTTGGAAAGGGGTTAGAAACAATGAAGAAATGGCTCACTATTTATAGAGGAAAAATTCTACTGTTCCCCGGATCCCACAGATCCCTCCCACAAGGGATTCGTCTAGCGTAAAGCTAGGGATCCGTAGGACGCTCCTCTTTACCCATGGGTATTTTGGTCATGGGTCATGGGTAATGGGTTATGGGTTGATCCATGGGTCTTATACTAGATACAATGTATCTTATGAGTGCAATGCACCTAGTCACATGAGTATGGGTCAATACCATGGGTTATGGATATTATCCATATATGTAAAACCCTAAAATCGTAAACGCGTTGAATGACCATAATGCCCTAAATCTAAAATACGTAAAAATAAATCGAGCTCGTTAGTTTCGTTGTACATTTAATATATAACGTCTACACAAGGCATTTAAAATAAAAGTTACATTATATTAATTATGTGCGTAACACATTTACCACTTATATATATACAAGCTACAAAAATTAAATTAAATAAAGGATGAAATCAAGGTAATCAAGGAAGCTATATTATGTTTTAATGCCTTCCTTATTTTTAGCCAAATCACGCGCCTAATACCCTCTATAATCGTCCAAGTTGAAAAGCCTAAAACCTTGTACACACGTAAACCGATTTCACATTTACTTCCTAAACATTTTCCCTAATTATCTCCATATCATCCCATATATGTCCCATATTCCATTCAAAGTAAATACACCTAAAACCTAAATAAAACTAGACGGCAACTTTTATTTCTCCATCTTTTCTGGCGGACACAAAGCAAGGCTCAAAGGAGTGGTTACGTAGACTTTATAAAGCTGCTGTACACGTGAGTTTTGGTCGTGATCCGTGTACTGCTGCTGTCGTGGGTTATAAAGCACAAGAGGGTGCTTTGGTTTGCTTGTTCGATCTTGTTCCCTTCTCTCTCAAATCTCGTTAGGCAGCAGGTATTACAAGTCTCTCTCTTGTTTTGTTTCCAGTAGAGACCTAGATCATATGTTTAATTATAACCTAATGTAATCTACAATTAATATATTCTCTAACATGCTTCTTTTCATGGTGGTCTTGTTGATGGGCTGGTTGTCTCGTTAAGCTGTTATAACACATTTAAACGTCACATGAAATCATAGCACTAACATGTCTAAAAGTCGTACAAATCGACCACGGTTTTTGTTTTTGATCGATCCTATATATATGCAACATATAAGCTATTATTCAAAACTTACAAGTAACCTTAATGCATGTTAACGAACTTTATAAATCTGGAGAAAATCCCATGAAACTGTTAACAAGGGTAAGGTATATGGAATTCATGCAACTGTTACAAAACTTTGATATTACAAATGAAAGAAAATGCATGTTCGGTCGCGGGAAAAACGGTCTAGTCATTTTGTATTTTGAAACCGTGTTGGAATAGTTGAGTCAGGGGTCAATCATAATACGTGTTTACTTGGTCGTAAATGTTAGTTATTTGAACCGCAGGCAAGCTTAAACATGGTCGATCATGTATGTGAACTTATGTCTTTTATTTTTAACGTGCATGGGAATTTTAGTAAGTAACATAATACTTTAAGTTGATTTACAATATAAACCTTACACTTTAAAATATTTACCATGTAAACCCTATAATTTGAATTATGATATAATAAAGCCCTCAAATAGAATAGTTGTCTTATTAAACCTTTAAGTTTACCATTTATCTTTTGTAACCCCTAAGTTTGGCTAATTAAGGATTTTTACCTAAAGTATTTTATTTCGGTACATTACAAAAAAATGAGAATACGCTTATAACTCTAAAAATATTAATACGATTAATCCTGTAACACCCCGACCCGACAAGGGTAAAGATATCTGTCTGGTTTCATATCGAACTTTAATAACTATACAATAGCGAAGCCTTTACAAAATATTCAAAAGAAAACATAAATAGCTAAAACTTCAAAATAAATCTAAGATCTCTATGGTAAAATCTTGCTCTCACTCTACTCTCAAACCCGGATCGGCTATCCCATAAGCTCATCTTGAATGCTAAATACCGCCAGAGGAAAGAAAAGTGCGGGTGAGCTTACAAAGCCAGTGAGCTAATATAACTGAAACAAAAGCTAAACAGAGTAAATATACAAATCACGAAATCAAAATGAAATAATGACGAAGGATCTTTTAGAATTAGCAGAAGCACACATATCTGAAATTCAAACAAAATTATAATAGTTTTAGACATCACATAGCACATCAATGATACAACACAAACACATCGAAATAACCAAACACATAACATATCAAATATCGGATTACGTATAAGCCAAACAGAAAGTCTAAAAACTAACGGAAAACACTTACTCATAAATAAACATGGCATTCATACAAATCAATGAAGAAACATCTAAAGCACCTAATTCAATAATATAGCAGCGGAAATGGCAGACATAATAGTTAAACCAGTTCTCATAACAAATCTTAACCTTGACAGAGTTTAAAACATGGCAGGTCACATATACAGACAGATAATTAACCAATTGACAAGGTTTACAAATTAGCTGAACCATCATACATGTTAACCTTCAAAACACTCAAATACACACTAGCACATTCATTTCGCAGATCGACGCATTCACATAATGATATTTAATCATAATATCAGATATACGAATCATGTTTAAACATATTAATCCTAAAATCTAGCGTGGCAACTAATAATCACTTAAACAAATACGTCATAGCACATTCACCAACATATCATATCGAAACATCTTTCTTCTTCAAAATAATTTGGAAAATAAATGTACATATATGGAGTAGCTAGCTCGAATTTTGTGAAGCAGCGTATTACCGACATCATTCACCGGATAACATATCGGATAACGATCGGATCTAGGATGCATCCATACGCCCCTTCCTACATATTCAAAAATATGCTTCACCATCCGAGACGTGGCGAACATCACTCTACGCCTCAGAGTCATATCGGAGGTGCATCATCGATACGGACATGGAACCCCATGACTAGTTAAATACTTGGTTATAGTCAACCAACTTAAGTCAAGCAGATTTCAGTGCAGCCGCGGATCATATTCAACACAAGATCACGAGAATCATATCGATAGTCCATATCATAGGTTCATATTCGAAGTTCATAACCATAAGTTCATAACCAATATAGCGGGTTCAACAAATGTATATATATATCAAAGTCTTCCTAACATAATTTCACATCGATATTGCATAGTTCACTAGAACACAAATTCGAGATAAATAACGGATCAAACATTCGAAAAGGGTTCATAGCAATGGCATGAAATCCTAATAAACATAAGAGACATAATGAAGAAGGAAAACATGAGGACCTTTCTTGAAAAGGTCGAATACATGTACGATAACATACTTGTCTTAAAGTAAGATGAATATCCATTCCTTAAAGCAAATGAGAGAAAAGCAAGCGAATGAGCGAATACGAAGATGTAACGTCGCGTCTCCTCCAGCGAATCTACACGGATTATGATTATTTAATACTTATTAGTATAACGGATTAATCTCATTAATACTTTTAGGGTTTAGATTATTAATTAAAACGTATGGGTTTAATATGATAATCATCTTATTTAAGAGCTTATATGATCATTATTCATAGCATAGGGTTTACAAATGTCAAAGACGGATTTTAAGACTCTCTTTCAAAGTAGTTTACATAATTTATAACTCACATGAAATAACGAAATTACACAATTAACTTTTAACCTAATCAACTTTCTATTTAAGTTCTAGGGTTTCCATACCTTCAATATTACTTATTACGCATTCAATTAACATGTTACTCCTTTAATGACTTCCACTTTAACCTAGGCGTATATGAAACAAACCGAAGTTACCTCAAAACTCATGCATATCCTTACGTAATTCATTTACACATGCTTACCCATAGTTACCCAAAATTACATGTTGCACCTTTAACATCTTTAATTATCGATCCAACCTTCTATTTTCATATTTTACACTTTTAGCCCAAAGGTTTTAGAATTTACAAAACATACCCCTTTAAGTTAAATACAATTCGAATGGCCCTCTAAATATCCAAATTACCGTTTAACCCCACACTTATTTTATACGTTTAGTACAAGTATTTTACTATTTATAAAAATAACCTTTAAGTTTCAATATTTACAAAACCAACCCAAACTTTTATATAAATCCGATTAGGACCAAAATTCAAAAGCAAGCCCTAAACCTAAGTTACACCAATCATTAGCTCATCATTAATACTTCATTAATTACCTTCCATGATTATAAGGAAACCCTAGTTCATGAAAAACCCTAATCGACCCCTTTAAAAACCTTTCCTTTTTTATGCGTTTCGAATCAAGAAAAACCCAAAACAAATCACACAAGCTTCAAATTCATAAACATGTATTTTACTCAGGTCTTATAACATGTATCAACTTCTGGAAAAATCAATTCATGATCCCTAAAAATATTTAAAGCTCATTCGTTATTTATATACGCTTTTAGGGTTTTAGGTTTCAAATAATTTCATACGACATATAAATCATGCATGGCTAATTTGTATATGTTATATACGACTTATAGGACTGAATTCATCATTAGGAACATACCCTTGAAGAGCTTGAATCGATAGAACAAGAAAACACAAAACCTCCTTACCATGAAACCCTAATTCCCTCAAAAACCCACAACGATCACCACAGCAATTCTGGAACTCAACCACTATTTTTCCCACCTTCTATGCCTTGAATCTCGTCCAAGAAAAATGGTCCCAACCTCTGAAACTGGAATTCGATTTGGGAGGGTTTTTAGGTCGGTTTAGTGTAAATCGACAATTAGGGATAAAAGTGAACCGAATCTATGTATATATATACTTTTCCAATTTTTCTTGTGGGCTTTAATATGTATTGGACTTAGATTAAATGGTCTTTTAATAATATAAATTATATTGGGCTTTAATTTAGTTTTATTTCTTTTATAAACTATTTTAATATTTTCGCTAATATGTAAAATACAAAACTAATTTTTATAAAATCATAAACTATAAAAACTACCTTTACAAAGTGTTTAATATTTATTTAGGTCATGCGGGATATTTCTTAAAATTCTCTGAATTTACATAGCTTACTTGGTATTCTTTTGAATTTAATTATTCATACCTTTGATTGTAGGGGTATTTTGGTCTTTTTGTGAACTTTAGAAATTCCAGGTATTACAAATCCGTTATGACTTAAATGAGCTAATAAGTATTAAACAAATCGTAATCCGTGTAGATTCGTTGAAGGAGACGTGACGTTGTGTCTTCGTGTTCATTCATTCGTTTGCTTCCCTTTCATTGGCGTTAAGGTACAGATATTCTATCCCTTTTCAGTAGGGGTTTCTCATGACTTTTTGATCTTTCGACTTTGTTTGGCTTATGAACCACTGTTATTGAACCTTTGATACTGAACCTTTGATATTGGATTATTGCTATGAACCTCTGAATTGTAAACTGTTGATATTGAACCTTGCTTATGATGACTCACCTATTGTATATTGTGGACCTTTACCTTGACCTGTCAGTTTGAGACCCGAGCTATCACTAGGCATGGGGGTTCCATGTCCGTTTCATTGATGCACCAATGGCATGACTACTAGTGTGTACTGAGTGATGTTACACACGTCCCTACATTGTCGATTATGAGCTCGATATATATTGTATGGCCACTATCATGTCTGCGGGCGTATGGATGCATCCTAGATTTGTTACATTATCGATATGTTATGATTTGTCGGTGAATGATGTCGTGTGCAATACGCGTCTTCACAATCTGGGAGCTGATCACTCCATGTCTGTTATATCTGTTATGGTTACTATTGGTTACTACAGGCTACTATGGATATATGATTTGATTTGTTTTGTTGGCTCGTGGTGGATAACTGACCCCTTTTCCTATGTTTCACTTACCCTACTCTGTTCCTTTGAAATACCAGATTTATTGACTTTCCTTACTTTGTTCTCAGTTTAGTTGTATTTTATTGTATCGTTATATCTATTCACTGGGCTTTTTAAGCTCAGCCGCATTTCTTTTCCTGCGGCAGGTACATAAGCTAGGAGCTGGGGATTGTTTGGGTTTGAGAGATGAGCTGATATAGAGACCATACCTAGTCATCTTAGACTTCATTTGATTTTGTTATTATATTTTCATTCGGAGTTTTCCTTTGGTATCTATGTATTGATAAGTCCCGTTGACTTGCATTTCTTTGATTTATTTAATTAAGACTTCCGCTGTTTGATTTATGTTCATTATGTATGTTCTGATATGACACCATACTGTGATACTTCAACCCTTATCGGGTTGGGGTGTTACAATATATGATATAAGCATGATGTCATGCAATGGGTTATGGGTCAAGCTCTATGGATATGGGTCATGGACTTTGGGTTGTACCCAACTACATTCAATGTATTTGGTTAATGGGTTATGATACTTAAGTTTCTATCCATTTATATTACCCAATATACTACATACTAGTTATGTGTATATTTTACCCAAATATGTAAACACTAGTTGTTGTACATATGTAATATTAAATCATAAAATCACTTATACTTGTTTTAGTGTTTTATGTGCAAATGTAAGTATGTTAGAAACTATTAGTTCAAACTAATTACGTATTTTCTTTGTTTCGTTAAAATGATTTTACGTTTGTTATCGACAAAACATTAGAAGATCGTAAAATATAAATAAACTTTTTTACGGCTTATTTGTATTAACACCCATGACCCATAACCCATGACCCATGACCCAAAACCCATGGGCAAAGAGGAGCGTCTCACGGTTCCCCCCAGTTTACACTGGATGGATCCCTCAAGTAAGGGATATGTGGGATCCGTGGAATAGTAGCTTATTTTCTACTATAAATAGTGAGTCATTTCTTCATTTTGGTTTGTCACTTCACACATACTTTCTCCTAGTATTGTAAACCTTCTAACCTCAGATCCAAAGGATCTCTCTATGTAGTTTGTGTTTATTTTTGTGTGATTCTCTAGGTTCCTCTTAAAGGCGAGATCACCACCTCTTGAATTCGAGCAAGCTCAAGTCCATGAGTTACCATGCTTCGTCATCGTCAAGGCTACTGAGGTTCTCTTGTTGATAGTTCTTTCTTCCTCTCTAGAGGTGTTGTGTCAAAGGCATTAGTGAAGGATTCCGAAAGAGTCAAGACGAAGGCATTAGTGAAAGATGCTTATCGTCTGTGTCAAAGACATTAGTGAAGGATGCCAAAAGAGTCAAGATGAAGGTATTAGTGAAAGGTGTCGAACGTCCGTGTCAAAGGCAATAGTAAAGGATGCCAAAAGGGTCAAGTCAAAGGCATTAGTGAAGGATGCCAAGAGTGTACAATCGATATGGTGTATTGATGTACAAATAGAGATAGGTTGTATTCAAGGATATTGATATCCTTGATGATGTTGTAATAAGGAGTGGGTCTCCTTTGGGATAGGTGTTGTGTAGTGTTGGGTAGTAGTTCCTCCTTTGTAATGGAACTCGGTATCTAGCCTTGTACTGGATAAAGTGTAGGCGATGTTGTGGTAGGTCTGGTTCTACCTTGTGGAAGAACCCGGTGTCTAGCCTTGTACCGGAAAAAGAGTAGGCGATGTTGTGAAGGCTTCTCCGCCATAAGGAGTTGTGTCGTGTAGTGATTACGAACTCTCGAGTAGGTGACTCGGGGAGTGGAGTAGGGCAAGAAAGGTGTTGTAGCCGAACCACTATAAATACTTGTGTCATGGTTTTGTGTTTCTTACTCTTTACCTTTACATTACATACTTACATATCTATCTATCAACGTCCAACATTCACATCTAAATAGATTGACATAAGTCGATCTAAATATTTTAAAATGAAGTTTTAATCGGCAAAACTATTCAACCCCCCCTTCTAGTTTTCCACACAAACAACATAAAAAAAATCACGATATTAACATCACACAAGTATTAATCAATTTAGTAATATTTCTCACTAACTTTGAGACCCTTCAAATTGAGATAATAATTTATTTAACATAAACCATATCATAACCAAAGTAAGGAAAAAAAGCTTGTCTATCAATGGTATCTCATGTTATATGAGAAACTCTCTAACCAAATGATTGTGTGTTTAAGTCTTTCGCATGACATGTGAGACATTTTGTTGTGTAAATGTTATGAGATAGTTAAAATTGTTGTTCGAAAAAAAGAAGGAAAAAGAATGGAAACTGGTTAGGTATAAACTTACAACTTCGTCTGTATATATTTTTCGTTTCAAAACAACGCTTAATCTTTAAAAACATTTTTCTCTAACATAACCAAAGCACCAAATCATATATAGTTGATAATTCCAATCACAACGACTTTTAACATAGCGAAAATTACATGAGTGGACCGTCAAAGACCACCTTCTTAAAACGAGGACTACTTTTTGGTCAATTATGAAAATGGTCTTGTAACTCGCGTAGAATCTTTGGCGAGTTACACGTGTACGGCTAGAAACATTCCACGTAAAAAAAAGTATCAAAATATGTATGAATTCCACTTCATAACTCGCAAAGTTGGATACACGATTTACAAGAAGAGAACTTTTAACACGTGTAATTGCTATGTTTAGCTTTATAGAAGAAAGAAAAGAACTTAATAAAGCATTAATGTTGTTTTATTAAAATATAAATAAAAAGTACATTATGAGAAAATAAATACTACATCACGAGGTTTTTTTGAAAGATATTTATAATGAAGCCAAATGAAATGAAGGACAAAGATCATTTCCTTCGTCATTTCATTTGGCTTCATATAAACGTCCTTCAAACAAACCCTGTGATAAAATACGAAAAAAACGGCATTAAAATAAAAATACAATTTATGATACGATACGAAAACACGTATCATCCTATTTGTTTTCATTATGCATCTAACGGATTTTGTGACTTATACTATCTTGTATTTCTGACAGACAAAAATCCACAATGTTTTCTTAATCTCGTAATCTTTTCAGACAAATTTTTGGACGATGAAGGCTTGAAAGATTACGAGATTTAGAAAACGTTGTGAAATTGTGTGTCAGAAATACAAGATAATATCAGTCATAAAACCCGTTAGATGCACAATGAAAACAAATAGGATGATATATGTTTTCGTATCGTATCGTAATTTGTCTTTTTATTTCAATGTCGTATTTTTTGTCGGACTTTATCACGAGGTTTTTTTTAAGGATATTTATATGAAGGCAAATGAAATGATCTTCGTCCTTCATTTCATTTTGGCTTCATTATAAATATCATTCAAAAAACCCCGTGATGTCGTATTTATTTTTTCGTATTGTACTTTTTATTTCTATTTTAATGAAAAAACATTAATGCTTTATTAAGTTATCTTCTTTCTTCTATGAAGCCAAACATTGCAATTACATATAGATAACTCTTGTTGATTCTCAAACATTAATGCTTTATACGAAAATCAACTAAAATTCTCTTTTTTTCATCTTTCTTCCTAAGGCGACATTAATGTTACTCGTGTAACTCGCTTATACAACTTCACGAGTTATGACATGGAAATTATAATACTCTTTTGTTTTATATGGAATGTTCCTAGTTGTACGTAACACGTGTAACTCGCCAAAGATTCTACACGAGTTACGGGACCAATTTCGTAATTGATCAAAAAGTAGTCCTCGTTTTACGAAGGTGGTCATTGACGGTTCACTCATGTAATTTTCGCTTTAATATATTGTTATATCCTATTTGACAAATGGAGCAAAGTATAGGGGTAGCAAATATGAAAAAGAGAAAATAAAATCCCCAAAAATTCAAAATTCAAAATCACAGTGAGCCGTTACACAACGAATAACAAACAAGAGCGTCCTCCCAACGGCTATATAAACAAAACCCACCCCTTTCTTCTTCTTCATTTCAATCACTTGAACAAAAATAAAAATAAAAATGGAATCGACAAAAACCGCAATGGAAGCATTCGAAAAACTTGAGAAAGTGGGCGAAGGAACATACGGCAAAGTGTACAAAGCGAGAGAAAAGGCCACCGGTAAAATAGTCGCTCTTAAGAAAACAAAACTTCATGAAGACGAAGAAGGCGTCCCTCCGACTACTCTTCGCGAGATCTCCATCTTGCGTATGCTGTCTCGTGATCCTCATGTTGTTAAGTATGTATTATTCAATTTCATTATATATTTTTTATAACTGTTATTATTATTTTGTTGTTAGGGTTTGATAATAAGATTTAGGGCTTATATAGATCCCGATATGATTGTTCCGATTTAGATCGTTATAACAGTCTAATTAGGGTTTGATTGGTTAATTAGTATCCGACCCATGAATTTTATTGATTTGATGTGTTTTTATCGATGAATTTGGGGGGTTTTTATGATTGTGTAAGAGTGTTTCGATTTAATCGTATTTAACAGTCTAATTAGGGTTTTTATGGTTATAGGTCAGTGTAATTAGGGTTCGACTGATGAATTCTTATGATTCATAAGGTTACAAACTGACGATATTATTTGGATGAATGGGGGTAGATTTTTATTGATTTGAAATGGTGTTGATTGATATGATTGTTGTTGGTAAATAGGCTGATGGATGTGAAACAAGGAGTGAATAAAAGCGGAAATACAGTTCTTTACTTGGTATTTGAGTATATGGAGACTGATGTGAAGAAGTTCATTAGATCGTATCGATCAACTGGTGATAACATTCCACCAAAAATCGTCAAGGTACAAGCGTTTTTTGTGTGTTTATAAGTTTATAAATATTGTTTTGGGTATTTTATTTGTTTGCTAAAGTTGTTTGTGGTGCTTGTTTGTAGAGTTTGATGTACCAGCTTTGCAAAGGTGTTGCGTTCTGTCACGCCCACGGTGTTTTGCACAGGGATCTTAAGCCCCACAATCTCTTGATGGATAGGAAGACGCTGATGCTTAAGATAGCGGATCTTGGACTTGCTCGAGCTTTTACTTTACCAATTAAGAAATACACTCATGAGGTATAAATCCTAGTGTGACGATTTTTAAAATTTGTTAAACAGACAATTTGGTACTAACTTTTAAGTTCTGTTACTTCAGATTTTGACTCTTTGGTATAGGGCTCCAGAGGTCCTTTTGGGTGCAACCCATTACTCGACTGCTGTTGACATGTGGTCTGTTGGCTGCATATTTGGTACCACTTCCAGTCCTTCGCCTAGTTTATAATTGCTTATCGTAGTTTGACTTGTGTAGGGAGTTTGATGATCTGAATCTTTTTTTGTTAAATTTGTAGCTGAACTAGTGACAAACACAGCCATATTTGCTGGAGACTCTGAACTTCAACAATTGCTGCATATTTTCAGGTATGTACCTCATAACTTTTTATATGGGATATAGTTTCACATTGCTTAAAGTTGTAATGTAACACAAAAAGTATTGAATTCTGTTGCGTTTGATCAGGTTGTTGGGTACACCCAATGAAGAAATTTGGCCAGGAGTGAGCAAGCACAAGGACTGGCATGAGTATCCTCAGTGGAAACCTAAGTCGATTTCCACATGTGTCCCAAATCTGGATAAAGAGGGACTTGATCTCCTTGCGGTAAATAATAAACTCAATTTGTAACAATGTATATGCGATTGATTTTGTATATTCGCTGAATGATTGTGTCTTGTGTAGAAAATGTTCGAGTATGAGCCATCAAGAAGGATTTCTGCCAAGAAAGCAATGGAGCATCCATACTTTAATGATCTTGACAAGACCTATCTTTGAAATGCAAACGTGTTGCTTGTCTCGAGCAAATTTGACCCTTTTCTGTGCTGGAAATTAACTTCGGATGTCTGGATAGTTCGATGGCAAAGATTTTAGTTCAGAGAATAAAAATCTTTGGGAAAACTTGAGAGTACGATGGGATGTTTTAGGAATTTGACTATTTGAACTTGTATTCATGTAATCGTGGTATGTTGTGATTGCACTTCTTTAACTGGAAATTATAATTCTCATGTGCTTGGCAGTTCTGCATTTTTCTTTATCTTTCATCAAACTCGACACACGACAGTAAAACTATAGGTATCCCTTGAGCAAAACTATAAACCATGTCACATGGTGCATCCTTGCACGGTTCATTTTAACCTAATTTTAATTCTTCTTGTCACTTTGCATATTATTCATGATTTGTTTACTATCTCCAAAACCTTTCACAAGTTCTAACATCATGTTTAATCTATTAACATGAAGTCCCAAATTTAAATATTACCAATTCGACCCAAAACTCATGATAAGCTATTCTATTATACACCAAACTTATTTTACAGCTTATTTGACATATTAAGATCATTTTTCATCAGGCCCTTAAGCTATCTTACTAGTTTAATCACTTAATAAGCTTGTTCCAAACACTCCTTAATGAGACATACTTCATTATCAACAACAACTAGCATTGAATCTTTCTATATCAATTACCATAACTTGACCACATGATTCTTATCATAGTATGATCATAGCAATAACACATCTAATTCCAATTTCATCATGATTACCATAAATTAAAACTAGGTTTACATAACCTCTAAATAAGACATAACCTCTAAATAAGCAATAAACAATTAAAACCTTCAATTTCTATCATAAATCATGAAATCATAATTTGTGTTTAGCTACTTACCTTGATGGAGATTATCTTTTAACACCTTTCCTTGATTATGAACACTCTTGCAAAATGATACTTGAAACCCTTATATTAATCTTAGCTTAATAAAAGAACTAATAAAATTTTCCATCCTTTTTATCCTAGCATGCCACGTTCAACATACACATGTACATATGTGTTTATATTTTGAAATCTCGAGTTTTCTTCATCTTAAGGAAAGATACTCCTCGCTTATCTTGTAAGTTTTGAAGTTTGGCAAGGTTAGTCCTCATTGTTAAGTGTTTTGCACCGATAGTCCTTTTACTAACCATTATGCATTCTAAGTCCTTTTCTTCATAAAATACTATCATTTGGTCCCTTCTAATTTCTAATATTAATATAAAGTTTATTTCTAAAACTTATAAAATGTCGGGTGTTACAACTCTCCCTATCGGAATTGTTCGTGTCCTCACGAACATCCTTGTGAGTTATTCTACTTAATTTACGCCTATCAAATAAGTCTCCCCATCGCGCTTATTCTAACACTAGTGCTAGTTCTATTTCTAATAATTCTAAATCTTATCTAACATAACTATAAACATATTCTTAAAGTACCTGAACCTTCACCGGTTTCATTCTTGACTTCATCTATCGGCATCATGTACGCTCGACCCTTGGCTCTTGCATCACCTGACCCTCTTCTTTCTGCATTTTTGATCTGTCTATCGGGTTGTATCGCGGGTCTCGCTCTCGGGCAATCTCTACTATCATGACCAGTTCCACGGCATATTTCACAAACCCTCGTCGGTTTCCCACAATCTCTACTAAAATGACCAACCTGACCACACCGAAAACACTCATTCCTTCCTGCCCGACATTCCCCAAGATGCCTCTTCTTACAAATTACGCAAACCGGATAGTCATATTTCGATCACTATCTCTTTCGATCTTGGTCTATTTGAACTTTCAGTTCTTGTTCTTTTTGGTGGAAGTCTTCACGATCATTTCTTTTCCTTGATAAATGGCGCATCTTTCAAGGTTTCTTGCTCCCCTATCTAATGCAAGCATTAGTCAACTCACGAAACTTCGATAACTCCTCATAGAAACAAACTCTCGAATATCTTTCCTTAATAGTGCCGTGTAGTGGTCCATCATCGGTTTCTCATTACCCGCATAATCGAGATTAAACCGTGCCCGATCAACAAACTTACCCAGTAAACTCACTTACAGACTCGGTAGTTTGATGCATAGCCGAAACTCCTCGCCTAATCTTCTTTCTTGCGACCTGCGGAGAAAAGTACTTAAGAAACATATCTTTAAATTCATTCCACCCCATGCTATTCATCGTCTCTAAACTACTAGCACCTTTATTCGGATCCCACCAATCCTTGGCCCTCAGATCGAAGAAGATGAGAAGCATACTTAACTTGATATTCGGAGGACACCCAATGAATGCTAAATGCCGCTTCCATGTCTAAAAGCCACAGAATCGATTATCGGATCTTGCTGCCCATGGAACTCCGGAGGGTTACTCACTGCGAAATCCTTATACTTGAACCGATTCTCTAAGTCCTTATTTTTCTCAACATTATTTCTTGTCCCAATCACTATGGGCGCTGCATTTTCCTACCACCGAGTCCCGACTTACGACTTAAATCTTTTGAGCGATTGGCGGCATTCTTGTATCTAGTGCCCAGTGACTTCACCGATACCAACCCTTTTAATATTGCTTTGACGCATCAACGACTTGTTCCCTTTACGAGTATTTTCTCTTCTCGCACTAGATCCACCGGTTTCTACATTCAAGGGTCGGCGCTTCTCGTGTTCATTTCGGATTATCTTGAATACTTGTCATTTCTACTCAACTGAAATTAAACACTATGATATATAAGTTTAACTATTTCTATCTATAACCTCTAATCATACTTCTATAATCACATGCTATCTATTCAAATGCTAATACTTACATGACATTATATAAGTCGATTGCTCACACATGTCGCCTATTACCATTCTAGAAATTTCCCGAGACGTCCTATGATCTCAATAAATTCAAGTTATATGACGTAACTATTATCACGTTGGCCAGGCGTCATAATACTTGCGTCATATAAACATGTCATTATTGCAACCATATTTCATCTCGAGTCATAACTAAAATGACGTATCTATCGTTATACTCCTACACACGTTCTACTGGACATGGCAATTCTATACATGCTAAGTTTAACTAATCATGGCATCAACATGGTTACTAATCATGCATAAACATAGTTCTAATCAATTCTATATAGCATATAATCAGGTCTACATGTTCTATGGTTAATACCGAGCTATGGTTTAAGTCTAAGTACCCTCCTACTAACGGTGGATACTTAAATCCCTCAAACCAACGCTCTGATACCAACTTGTAACGCCCGACTCAAGGTTTTTTTTTTTTTTTTTTGAAAGAAACTAACTTGACGTAACTCATAAACTGAAATAACCCAAACTAGATATATATTTACTTCATAGAAACGTACATAACATTTACTATTCGATAAGACCCGTACATAACCAAAATGGGTCATTTTAGGCTAGAATGGCTTTATGCCAAACGCCCCCTTTACACGACACATATCACATGACTTGTTCGTAGACTACTAAAACAACTTGTAACTGATTATAAACTACTTTAACACTAATATTAGACCTTGAAAGACACATGGGGCATTACAAGTAGAATCAAAGTGCTAGAATGAGCCGCTCGTAACCTATACCCGGCGTGGCCGTTAATCTCCCAAAATGCAATCCTACTCGATATCTACAAGCCCCATCGCCTATCTTCAATTACCTACATGAAACATGAGTGAAAGCAGTAAGTCCTTGTGACTTGAGTGAGTAAACGAATAAATATGAAATGATACTTGCAATTTCTAACATAAACATAATAATCTATAACATGGTTAAATGGCACGACTTATAGTCGTATTTCTACTTGTACATGACATAATCATAAGCTTGATTCTAAATTTTCTTGTTGATAACATGATATCTAAGTGCGTGCATTCGACTGACGATGCTTAATCGTCCTACTATGAGTGAGAACTTCCCAGCCAACCGAGTACTCTTCGACGGCTTCTATTTATCGTGCTTTTCGATATGGGTCGTCCACTTGGGGCGTAAGTGCTTTTCAAGCACGGTTCATCCACATAGGATGCTTGGTCATCCACATAGGATGCTACTATAAAAGCACGTGTCATCCACTTAGGATGCTACTATGGGAGTTCTATATCGTGCATTTCTTAGGCACGCTAAACTTGTCAATAATGCTTCTTGTGAGCATATTATTCATGATTTGTTTCGGCTATCTCCAAAACCTTTCACAAGTTCTAACATCATGTTTAATCTATTAACATGAAGCTAATGCACCGTTACTCACCTCTAGGTCTTAATTAGCGTTCCGTAAGCTTCCCACGAGCACCTACTCACAAGATAACCATTCTAACGCTATTAGGACATGCTAACACATTTATCTAACATGTATTGAGTCTATACAACTTAAACATGATCACCTAAGGTGTTATTTCATCATTAACACACTTTTCTAAAAATATATTTTGTGCAGAATTTTACAGGTTGCTGCTGTATTTGAACTTTAGGCCAATTTAACTTCCAATTGAGCCAAAACTCAAAGAATAACAATTAAAGTACACTCCGAGAGCTACAACTTTCGTTTAGATTTCATCTTAATCCGACGAACGGTTTGTTCTCAGCAGCCCTTTCAAGTCTGCGCATTTTCAAAAAACATTGCTGTCCCAAATTTAAATATTACCAATTCGACCCAAAACTCATGATAAGCTATTCTATTATACACCAAACTTATTTTACAGCTTATTTGACATATTAAGATCATTTTCATCAGGCCCTTAAGCTATCTTACTAGTTTAATCACTTAATAAGCTTGTTCCAAACACTCCTTAATGAGACATACTTCATTATCAACAACAACTAGCATTGAATCTTTCTATATCAATTACCATAACTTGACCACATGATTCTTATCATAGTATGATCATAGCAATAACACATCTAATTCCAATTTCATCATGATTACCATAAATTAAAACTAGGTTTACATAACCTCTAAATAAGACATAACCTCTAAATAAGCAATAAACAATTAAAACCTTCAATTTCTATCATAAATCATGAAATCATAATTTGTGTTTAGCTACTTACCTTGATGGAGATTATCTTTTTAACACCTTTCCTTGATTATGAACACTCTTGCAAAATGATACTTGAAACCCTTATATTAATCTTAGCTTAATAAAAGAACTAATAAAAATTTTCCATCCTTTTTATCCTAGCATGCCACGTTCAACATACACATGTACATATGTGTTTATATTTTGAAATCTCTGAGTTTTCTTCATCTTAAGGAAAGATACTCCACGCTTATCTTGTAAGTTTTGAAGTTTGGCAAGGTTAGTCCTCGTTGTTAAGTGTTTTGCACCGATAGTCCTTTTTACTAACCATTATGCATTCTAAGTCCTTTTCTTCATAAAATACTATCATTTGGTCCCTTCTAATTTCTAATATTAATATAAAAGTTTATTTCTAAAACTTATAAAATGTCGGGTGTTACAATGAGCTTATAACAGTTTGAACTAACAATAAGCCGTTTTTGTGTTTGGATATATAATATATCCATTCAGCTTAAGCTTATAGGCAGGGCCGGATTTAGCATTGGGCCAGGTGGGCAACAGCCCAAGGCAACATAAAGGGAAGGGGCATCATTTTATTAGCTTGTGTTATATTAGACTAGGTTCAATTTATACACTTTCAAGCCCATAATACTAGGGTGTTTATTTTTTATGTAACAGAAAAAGTGAAAAGATATCAAAATTAATGGAACGTGATTTGTGGGACCTCGGAAGTTACTAAATTGACAAAGTCCATTCCATTTTAAAAAGAAACATGATTGTGTACGTGTACCAAATTGACAAAGTCATATAATCTATTTGAAAAAAAAAACAACAAAGTAAACGTGTTGCAATGGGTAATCAAGATCAAGGTATTAAGGCAATTGATATATTAAATCATGGGATTGTCTAACCAATGCCCTAAGGGCATTGGTTAAGAAGGGTATGGACCCACAAAAATGACTAAAAAAACGTTTTTTAATTTGAAAATTGTACTTTGTGTGTGGGTCCCTGAGTTATTTTGTAATGATTCATGCCTTCTTAACCAATGCCCTTAGGGCATTGGTTAGACAATCCCTTAAATCATATACTATTCTCTACTCTAGTACTCTTTAGTCTTTACCATTGAATTTCTTCATCTCCATCATTCTATGTGAACTAATCAGGTGATATTATTCATTTTTTTTCATTATCTTGCTATTATATTAGATATTTAGATAATTTACACTAGAATCTATCATGTTACGTCGTTCACAACCGTCGAGTGCCCAAAATAGAAAACGAAAGCAACAAATAGAAGAATCTAATAAAGCTCAATTTGGATCTTTAGAACAATTTGTTGTTAGACAAAAAAAATAGTAATAATGTTGAAGAAAATATTGAAAATCCTATAAATAATGAAAATACAAAAAGTGACGATGTTGATGTTAGTGAAATTAACGATGTTGATGTTAATGAAATTGACGATGTTGATGTTAATGAAGATCATGTTGAAAAAGTTAATGAAAGTCTCCCTAAAGTTAATTATAATATTTTTGATGTGAGAGTTTGTGATGGTTTACGTTCAAACATGAAAGACGAACTTGTAAGCAAATGGCCTTTTAGAGGGCATATTTTAGTCGGCTCGCCCCGGGCATAAAAAACATCAGAACCGGCCCTGCTTATAGGCTCATGTTTGGGCAAATGAGCTGGGTTGTATGGTATATGTTTCAAATTTCATAATCCTGTATCTTGTTTGCTTCGTGATAGCCTTAAAACTTATCACATGTTTACGTCTTGAACATCATAAGCTAACCCAAACATTGTTTCTATTTTGTTATTTTACATACCAAACTTTTCTTACATACCAAAGAACTCATCTCCACCATCCATCTAAAAAGAAATCAATGGATGAGATTAAAAGTATTTTATTATTTCACCTATTTTTTATAATTTAAATATCTCTTAAACCGTTAATCGTTAAGTGAAAATATTTACACCGTCATGAAGAGCATTTAAATATCTTTCATAGGCGACTTTGATATCTTTTGAAAAAGAAATTTTTTATTTTTTCACGTTTTTAAATCTTTTTAAGTTCTTGAAATATGCGTGAAAAAATCATATATGATATGTGATATCACGTGTGATATTACACTAATATCACATGTGATATTACATATCATATATGATATAACATAATATCATATATGATATAACACTAATATCACATGTGATATTCAAATTAGTGTTTATCATATATGAGTTTTAATGCAAATTTCGATAATAAAAAAGCGAAAAACCTTAAAAAAACGTGAAAATACGAAATTTTCTTTTTGTCGAAAGTATATCAAAGTGCCTGTCTATACAAAGATAATTAAATGCTCGTCGCAATGATATTTTTTTTCCACTTAACGATTAACGGTTTGAAAATTATTAATATTTAAAAAAAGATGATGAAAGTGGGTTTTTTAAAATGTTGGGATTAATCTCATCCATTAGATCAAATAAAAATGAATGGTGGAGATTGATCCCTTGGTATGTAAATAATCTTTTGTCCTCAAATGATCTTAAATCAAATTCATAAGCCCATTTTTAAATAAGCTAATATCCAAACACCCTAACATCAATTCAAGTTCACCAATTTAATGCAATGCAAAGCTATTGAAATGCTTTTTATGTTATGATATGAGATAAAAATAATGCACTGAAATGGAGGGTAAACAAGCAAATTCTTAAAGCAAGTCTACTGTATTCAACTTTGTCTCGGCAGCTACATTCTCATTACCTCTTCATTTCCATAACTATCATTCTCATTTACAGTTACCACTAGTGTTTCATTTGTATTTTGTAGTATATCTTTATAACTTTTATGACCTAGTAGCATAAATTGTGGCACTGAGAAATCATAAGGATCATGGGATTTTAATCCGATTTCATGGTCTCAGTGCTGGCACAAACGCTCGATTGTGCTTAGTTTAGAAAAGGTTTGTTAATAATGGAGGACACGTCGACTTCGATTATTTAATAGAAAAAAAAAATAGTTAGCTACATAACAAAGGAAAAAACCGGCAAGTAAGATACATCTTTAGACAATTATCTTATAAATGAGATGAGATCCATGACAAACAGTTGGTATCTAAAGAACAACCCAAAAGATCCCAACCACCCATCTTTCTTTCATCCAACGGCAAGGATCAAATATGAAATTAACAAATAAGGGCAAATCAGTAATTCACCTCTCTACTATTAAAGCAAAAAAAATCTTCAATCCTCTCCATTATTCAACCTAGTTTCTCTCTCATAAAAACTCACAGATCCAGGATCTGGTTTCTCTCTCGTCACAATAAAAACCGTCGCCGGAAAATCAACCACCGAAAATAACCGTGAGTTTAGGTGAAGGTGAAGATGTGACGTTACAAATGTCGAATGGTGAGTTCGAAGGTGAGGTCATTGACGGTGGTTTTGTTGCCGGAAAGTGATCGAAATTTTTTCCGGTGAGTGGCATAAACAAAGATCTTCGTGATGATGAATCTACATGGGTTGGTACTCACAATCGGTCCTTAATCGAAGGTACCAAAGCGGTGAAAACACGGTTGACAAACTCAAGATCATGGCGGCGGATGTAAAGGGAAAATCTAGTCAAATAATTAATAAAGTCATCAAAAAGATACTCTTTTTTATATCTCAACTGAAAGAAATGGCGTCAAAGGCTATGAACCACGTGGGTGAGGTCAAAGATAGTGTTGTGTCGAAAGTCAATGGTTCGATGCAAGAATTACAGCAAAGTTCAACTGTGTTGAGTTCGGCTGTTAAAGAAGGTGTGAAACGTGTAGTAGGTGAATGAAACGTGTAGTAGGTGAATGCAGGGAATGAGTCGAGAAACTGACACACAAGTTCAAGACATGAGTATGCTTTTATTATGTTTATTTTGTTGTAATTTTTGTAGACCTCACTTGCTCCCACACTGTATTTGCATATTGTTGCAAATTGTACCCATGAGTACATAATTATGGAGAATAACAAAGGGTTATGGTACACGAAAGTCACTAAAGTTTCCAAAAAATTTGTCCTAAGTTACTATAGTTTCATTTTGGTCATCCAGGTTACCCATATTATCGGGTTTGTTAATTAGGTCTCTATACGTTTAAAAGTACTACACTCAGGTCATTGAGTGGAGTGGCCACCGGCTACTAGCCCGTCTCATATGCCACATGGGCAGACATACTTCTCCACCTCATGGCCACGTTGGATTTCCACTTTCCTACCCTTTATTTTTATAAACCGGGTATAAAATTAATACAACAACCATTACTTTTTTCCTTTGTCCAACCATCACCTGCTCCTTTCCCAAATTCGACATCAAAACAAACCCACAAACCCTTTACCAACTATCCCACCAATCATAACACCACCAACCAAATCGGAAACAAAACCGGCAAGTCCAAACCAACTGAGACCGTAACCACTCACGACCAAAAGACAAAGGAAATGAGATAAAGGAGACGAGATGGTGGTGGCGACGGCTTGGTGACCACGGACACGAGCAAAGCTCCAAACAGCTCAAACGAGTCAAACTCATTTCTCACCTTTTCTATTCTTCCCGATCTATGCGTACAAACTATATGTAACGAAGAGGGTGTCGCGTATGGTGGTTGAGGTGATGGTGATGGTGGATTGGTGGCTCGTGGAGTATGTAGAAATGATGAGGGAGGTGAGATGAGTGTTTTGGTGGTGGTGGTGATGCGTGAAGCGCTGTGGTGGTGGCGTTATAGCGGTTGCCGGCGGCGGCTCAAAAAAAGGAAGAGAGAATTTGGGAGAGTTCTGGGTTTGATTCATGTTTTAAAAGTAAATGAATTTAAATAAGGAAAAAAACAAAAACTTGAAGGAAAAATAAAATGTAACCGGTAATCATAAGTAATATACAACGTGGTAACCTAAAGAACCAGTCACTATATGGGTAACCTGGATGACCAAAATGAAACTATAGTAACTTAGGACAAATTTTTTGAAAACTTTAATGACTTTTGTGTACCATAACCCAATAACAAATAACATTATTATTTGAACCAACTCTTTAGTGAACACAAAGCCTCTCATTTCATGTTATGTAAATTAGTGGAAATGTAGATGAAGAAAAAGTAAGAGAGACATGTAAAAAATAACCCAAAAGAAATACATTAGACCATAAACACATGTGATTTACATAAAATCCCATGTGATTTTTTGGTGGATCACGTGTGATTCTCTCATAAAAATTTAAATTCTATACACTTTATTAGTTTTGAGATTCTTTTACAAAAATCACATGTGATTTATACAAAATTCTCATGTGATTTTTTGATGGATCGCGTGTGATTCTCTTATAAAAAATTTAAATTATACACTCTTTACTAGTTCTGAAATTCTTTTACAGCAATCACATGTGATTTATACAAAATCTCATGTGATTCTTTGGTGGATCACATGTGATTCTCTTATGAAAATTTAAATTTTACACTCTTTATTAGTTCTGAGATTGTTTTACGCCAATCACATGTGATTTATACAAAATCTCATGTGATTCTTTGGTGGATCACGTGTATTATCTGGTGGATCACGTGTGATTCCCTTTAAAAATTTAAATTATACACCATTTTATTAGTTTTGAGTAGAGGTGGCAAAACGGGCGGGCACGGGCTACGGGCCAAACGGGCTATGGGCCAAACGGGCGCGGGCTAAATGGGCGCGGGCTAAACGGGCACGGGCGAAACGGGCTCGTGTTATACGAATCGCTTTAAAAAAAAACCCAAAACGACGAAATAAATTCCTCAAACATAACACCTCATTTATATTTAAAAAATTAAATATAAGTTTTTCTTTAAAATTAAATGTTCGAAAAAAACATGTGCCCATTATGCCCATTTAACTTCTAAATGGGCAATACATGCCCATTCCAAAAAAAGGAGGGGGTCCAAATGTGCCCAAATCTTTCAAAAGTTTGCCCATTTAGCCCATTTTTTTGATTTTGGGCACAAATTACCACCTCTAGTTTTGAGATTCTTTTACAACAATCACATGTGATTTATACAAAATCTCGTAGGAAAACAAAACATGTGATTTTTTACCTGTCTAAGTAAGTAAGATATCACTCGTAGGAAAACAAACATGTGATTTGTACAAAAAAATAAAATAAAATCAAGTATAAATCACATGTGGATCATGTGCAAATCACATGTGATTTGTGTATAAATCACATGTGATTTGTGTATAAATCCTATGTGATTTACCTAAAAAAACATGTATTTTACCTGTCTAAGTAAGTAAGATATTGAAATAGTTATCAAAAGACGTGTAATTACACTAATTCATAATGATACATCTTTCAATACTTGTTTTATAACAAACACGCACTTGCTTCAAAACACAAATAGAAGATAGAAAATATCAGGGACACGTGTTAAACAACTTCAAATATTTCCATAAAAATAATAACATACAATTGTTGATACTTGTCTGAAAACAACATAATATTTAGAATCTAAATAACGAAGTACCAAAAAAGTTGAAGTGGCCATTTGTATCGATATACATAATGAAGTAGATAAGAAGTATGAGGTTCAATTGCATTGTTTGTCATCTCCAAAGCACATCATGTCTTGTTCACTAGGCTACAGTTAGACCACTTGGTGTAAAAAAGATAAAGTGTTTAATACAACATACTTTAACTAAAATAATAATAATAATAATAATAATAATAATAATAATAATAATAATAATAAATTATTTATCATCTTTATTAATCTACATTACAAAACAATTTTTTTAAAGGCAACAAGACTTTATTACCATTACGAGCAAACTATTACAACATGATGGCATCCAACTCCTCAATCAAGCGGATTAACGGAGAAGAGACCGAACAAAAAACAAAGACCCCACAATTTGGGTATTACAAACTAAAAACAATACAAAACGCAAGGGCCAAACACAAACAAGAAGTAAATCACACGTGATTTTTTTTTTTTTTTTTTTTTTTTTTTTTTTTTTTTAGTGTGTAAATCACATGTGATTCGTGTGTACACCACATGTGATTTAACTTAAAAAATAATTTGAGGTACCTAACCCCTGATACTTGATCGCCATTAGGATTTGGTTAGAATTATTACATTCACTAAAGTTCCTGCAAAATTAGTATAAATATTTAGATTAGGACTATATCCAAAAAAAACCTTAAAAGGCTCAATTTTTTTAAAAAGAATTTACCGTATTGTCCACATTTTAATTCATGTATTCCAATATGTCTTCATAGTCTTCATCGTTTACTAGTTCTTTTTCGGTTACCACTTGTTTGTTGGCAAACACAAGAAGAATTACATCTCTTAGCTCATCCTAAAGTGAAGTAGGATTTAGAGTATTCTCATTAAAAAATAATTAAAAAAAAAATACTATGCTACAATCAAATATAGACTGTTTAACTTAGTAGCATATATACAACAACATTAATCTACTTTTCTTCCAAAACAACAAATGTAGCATTCAACTTTAGATAACATTAACACACAGTGGTCTCATTTACAACTGAAAACATGGTATAAGATTACCATTGTAATAAAGTCTGGTCAATTTTATCATGATACAAGGAATTATAAGCTCACATCATGATATATATGTTTTATAAAGTTGAGCTAATCTCACCATAACCACTTTTTTCATAAAAAATAAAAATATCGAAGCATACAAATTTCTCATTGCAATCACATGTGATTCCGAACAAAACACATGTGATTCAGTACACTCTTTATTAGTTCTGAGATTGCAATCACATGTGATTCGTGCCAAACCCCATGTGATTTCTTAGTGGATCACGTGTGATTCTCTCATAAAATCTCATGGATTCTAGTACCTAATTATTTAATTCTTGTGTTGTCACGGTGAATACATTTCAAGTCTACAATTTAGATGCCTTTAAGAATCTAAATAAGATCATACCTGATGTTGCGAATCTGATCATAAACAGGTAAGTTGGTCATTAAACATAACTTTGTTAGCAACTTCTTCCATGACCTCAAGAACAAACTGATATTCCTCAGCCAACCTGTGACAACTCGTAATTTCAGGTCATTTTACAAACTTTGAAAATTTCACTATTCATCTCAGGAAATTACTATTCACTGGTTACTATTCATCATTTTTGGAGTCGGTTTGAGACTTTGAAATGTTATTTCAAAATTTTACTATTCACGAAACAATATTCATTCCCGGAGAAAAATCACTATTCATGACTCACTATTCATCATTTTCGTAAACTAGGTTTACGAGTATCAAATACGCGTAACCTTGAGGGTTTAACTGCGTATTCATGGAAAATCATTGAGGACACTTCATATAGACTAGAATTAGTCTACATATCATCAGTAATATCATCATCATATTAGTTTATGGATGGGTTTGCATATTTCATTAACGTATATTTATTTATTAAATAAACGCTATCGCACGATCATTTATTTTGAATAATTGATCCGACACTTCAGACAATTGTCCTGATATATTTTTATACTTATTTTAAGACTATAAAAATTATATTATTAGTTTACCCGATGATTTGGATTTATTTTGTATATATATTGTTATATATATATATTTTCGACGTTTACGAAATTTCTATACGATAATTATTTATTCACCCAATACTTGCGAGAAAGGCATTTTTATAATTTTTATGACTTCGATATATTTTATTTTTTTCCGTTAAAATCTATTTAGCTAACTCTCTACCTAATAACTAAATATCCTATCCTAATTAGCTAAGTATCTAACTTATAAAATCATTTTATACAAAAATTACTCAAATCCTTCACCCTTATCCCCATGGTTGACGTCCCCCCTAGTCACTATGATGACTTGCTATTTTTTTTAACAAAAACTACTATTATACCCTTGGATAGATATTTGCAATATAGAAGTGTTCCAAAAATATAAAACACATACAACACATATATCATGGTGAAAATAAGAGAGAAACCTCTCCTTCTTCTTCCTTGTGGCCGGCCAACTCAAGAAACAAGGAGGAATCTATAAATTTTTCAAGATCAAGTGTTCATCAAGCTCAATTAGTAATCTATTTCAATGTTTTGAAATAAAAACCTAAAGATTAATTAAGTTTCTAGCTCAAAAATTCATAATCACTCAAGTAAGTGTTCTAAATATTTTTACTACTCTTTTATAATATTACTTGAGCTATTTTATCATTCTAGTAAGAAAACATGCAAGTATCATATGTATTTAATCCACTTTTACTTGTTTTTATTACTTATTATGCGTTATAATCATCCTATAATTAATCCATTGGAACATATCATTTTTGATGATGTTTAGGAACCCATGACACCCTAAAAAGGTGTATGGTAGGTTTAGATCAGATTTGGTGTTGATTTGAAATGATTGAAACAAGTATTACGCAAGAAAAATCATTTTCGACAACTTAAAAATGAGGTCTGATCGTTTTTGTAAAATCTGGAAAATTCGACAGATCATGGATTATTTTGGGCTAGATATTCAGAAAATATACTTTAAAACGAAACCGTGGTCGCTTGAACGGGTTAAAACGGATTTATAACGAAGGAGATACGCTATTTTCAAGTTTAACGACGAAAACTATATTTCCAGAAAAATGCAAGCTGTCAAGAGTTGTTTAAAGGGCTAAAATGAGTTTTAAACGTTATCTAAATGAGTCGATTTGTCAAAAATATATTAGTATACTTTAACACGAAACTAAGGACATATAAAACGTAGAAAATGGACTTATAACGACTAAATTACACGCGTTTAGATAAGGTTAACGTAACTATTTTATATAAGAATAAACACATATATTTTCTATTAGCCAAACTAGTTGTCGCTAGTGACCATGTTTGGGGTCTTTTTATACATCGATAGAATACTTTTGAGAAAACGATGTCTTCTAGTAAAAGTGAGTTCACCTATCCTATTTTCCAAAATATTCAACCGTTCGTCAAGCGGAGTTGTAACGAATAAAATGCGGTCACTCAAACTTTGCCGAAAACTAACTTAAACAATATTTTTAGTCCAAGTACCCTACTTCACCTATATGTTTCTCTATGATCGAGACCTCTATGATAAAAATTTAAAAGCTAAGACTTCGAGATAATGTTACAAGCTTTCCAAAACCGTTGAGTTTGTTTCCTAACACTCGATATTCACTATTTTACGACTAACTTTTCGAGGCCATTTAGTCACTTTCATGAATTGTCAAATCATATTGTTTTACGACGAAAAACTATAATTTCTTAATAAATCACTAAATGACTATCGTAGGATATCATTTCAACGTAAGTACTTGTAAAGTATTTTATAACCTGACAAGATGTCATAAACATATATTTCGATGATAAACTTCATTTTCAAAAATGCACAAGTGGTATAGATTACATGTGGATTTGCATGTACGATATATATTCATGATTTATGATAGATCATATCATTCATATTAGGTTGCAGATAGAGATTTCACATCATTTCAAGTATTGCCATTATATCATCATAATCATTGTATCAGGTGAGTTTTCATAGCCCCGTTTTATTTAAGTTTATACTTTATTTCAAACCTACGGGGGAGAATACATTGCACATCATTTTATTACGAGCCCAAGTATATCAAATTCATTTACATTGCTTAAGTTACCTCATTGCCAATTGAATGTCCCCATTTCATAATCATGAACCTTTAATTCCGGAAGAAGCGAGGGTGAGTGAATAGATATATTGAGGGTGACTCCTCCATCCGGGTTGGTGGTCCCAACTGGTCAAACGGATGCATTTCATTTCATGTCAGAATTTGAGTTGTTTGGCAAACACTCTGTTGGGGCGAACATCATGATCAGTCTAGCTTCGGTGTCATGTGCTTATAGCAATTGTATCATTTTTATGTGACATATTTGTCATACATAACTTATACTTGTGTTGGTTGTATAAAACATTTTCCTAAACTCTATGAACTCACTCAACCTTTGTGTTGACACTTTTAGCAATGTATTTTCATGTATCTAAGGCATACACTTCATGGCATGCATAAGGACTTGTCATAGAGTCGTGGTGACGACGCGTCTCACATGGATTTTATGCACTTTAAAACATCGTTTGGATTGTAACAAACTTATTTCCGCAAATGATAACTATCTTTTTGGGACCTATCTTTTGTAAACTCTGAATGTTTTATTATATCAAATGATGTATTTTCCAAACGACACTTTAGGTCGTTCAATATAATCAGAATCGTGATGCTATGACAGTCAACCCCCAGGAATTCCATTCCACTGCAAAACAGGTAATTTGGGGTTGTGACAGATTGGCATCAGAGCTTCGGTTATAGAGAACTAGGTTGTATCATTGACCCTAGACTATAACTACATCATCATAGCATCTCATCATTTCATCATGAGTGCATATTCATTATACATGCGGTTTTATACGCACATTATGCGGGTCATTTACTTTCATTTCAAATCGATTGTCACATTGATGTCTTCAAGATACCCATCCCATCATACTCACATCAGACTCTGACATGGAGGATACCTTGCCATTCCCTACTATAGTTTTAACATTAGTTGACTCTACACCAGACTTACCACACATATTATCCGATGTGGAGACTGAACCCTTTGAGGAGGGCGAAGTTGCACCTACACCATCACGATCACCATTGATTCACCGTAAAATCAGGACAGTTCCTATCATTCTGTCGGGACAGATCATACTATTTGGTAGAACTTATAGGCTTAGTCCTAATGGACCTATTAGGATGCTTAATGCAAGGAAGAGAGTATATTCTCTTACCCTCATTCTTAAATCACCCGCTACTCATGTAATACAACCACCATCAGCTACTCATACAACTATTAGTCGTCCAATAGTGCATACACTAGCTTTACCTCTGAAACGTCACGAGACAACACGAAAGAGAGTAGTATTTCATTCACCATCATCTCCTAACTTACCACTAGGATTTCCATCATCATCATCATCATCTAGAGCACCATCCGTACCATCACATCTCATATACACTACTCATACATCTGACTTACAGCTTGGGAAGCATGCATGATTTGACACACCGTTACCATCTATCACTAAGACTATAGACACTACACCATCTTATAGGTTTTAGGACTGTGAGAGTTTCAAAGCTGTTGCTGCTAGACAACCTACTGCTCCTACACCTGAGACATAATTAGACTATCAACAAGAACATATAATAAGTACTTTTCTATCTAATGTAATCTTTATCCTTTATTATCTCCATGATAATCACCACCTTTAATTATTTCATTCCCTATTCCAATATACCGCTATCTTACTAGGGATTAGGGCAACTTTATTCTTGACTAATTATGTGACAATCCGTACTTTCAGGTCATTTCTCGACACCGTTCATGTCTCACTATTTCAACATTTTAGTAAACTTGGTTTACTTGTTTCAAATTCGCGTAACCTTGGAGGTTTAGCGGCGAATTCATGATCATGACATCACGTACATTTCATATGGACTATGAGTAGTCTACATTTCATTGACATCATGTGCATCTCATTAGTTCATGCACGACATTTCATTTCACCTTTCAACGCGTAATTTTTATGTTTAATAATTTTTTTTTTATCGCGTGAGTTTTTATTTTTATTATTAACCCGTTACTTTCAAAAATGATCCCGAGGTATTTTAAACTCGCATTTAGTTTATAAAAACTATATTTTTAGTTTTCCTAGTGTTTCAAATTTATTTGATACTTAAATTGTTAACGTTTAATTATTACGTGCGTTTTCATAAAATTTACGATAATTATTTTATCACTCAAATTTCACAAGGAAAATATTTTCACAATTTTATCACCTCAATACAATCTATTTTGACTTAGTAAAACTTACTTGTACCAAAAAGTCACAATTATCTACAATTTACTTACCTTTTCTTTACAAGTCTTACAAATATTTAATACAAGTTACATTATATAAAAAAAAAATATATATATAGGAGCAAGATCCCTAAAAACGCCCAAGGAGGAGAGCAATAAATGGGGCATGGTACCATTGATATCTTGTCTTCAATATTATAAACATAAGTTTTACTTGAAATTTCTCATACATTACATTTTATCAAGGTGTAAGAAAAATTTTCTCTCTTTTCCTTGTGTTCTCCAAACCGCCACACTCAAGCTCACCAAGGGATCAAGAATTTTATCAAGTTAAAGTGTTTATACAATCTAGTATATATCCTTTATATGGTTTTGAAATAAAAACCAAGGATATTTAAGTAAAACCTTTGTTACTTACACCTCTTCATATCACTAGTAAGCATGTTTTTATCATCCTTATGTTTCCTTATCATTTTTATATGTTCCTTATCATTTTTGAAGCTCATATGCATGTATTGTAGTTTATACCATTTATTCTTGATTTTTAAGGTTTTATATACTTAATAGTCATCCTATAATTATTCCCAAGTTAATCTTTGGTCTTGATGGTGATTAGGAACCCATGACACCCTAAGAAGGTGTATGGTAGGATTAGATTAGCTTTGGAGTTGATTTGAAGGGATTAGAATAGGTTTTGTCCGAGAAAAACTATTTTCGTAAACTATATTTTGTAATCTGTCCTTAAAATGAAATTCTGGAAAACCCACAGATGGTACGACCCTTTGGCCTTGATTTTAGAAAATATACTTTAAAACGAATCCGTGGCGCTTGAACGGATAAAACGGAGTTATAACGAAGCCGTGGTGAATTTTTAAAGTTTGACACCGACAAGTATTATTTTCTGAAATTGACAGCTTGCTGTTTTGAGTGTTTTCGGGTCAAAACGAGCCTTAAGCTTCACAAATTATTTCGACTTCTCAAAAATATATTAGTTTACTTGATACGAAGCTAAGGACATATTTTACGTGAAAGCGGAGTTAAAATGACAAATCTATGGCGTTTTCATAAAGTTGCGTAAGTATTATTTTCGAAAATTATATTATTTTGACGTAACAAGTATTTCATTAGCTCTATCGTCCATGTTTGCGCGCTTTTAACCATGATGCGAAACTTTTATAACAAAGTGTCTTCTAGTAAAATCAAGTTCATCGGCCATATTTTCAAAACAAAAGCCGTTTGTCAAGCGGAGTCATAGTGATTTATTTACGGATGTTCAAAGTTTGGCGAAACTCATTTTACGCACACAATTCACAAAACCACCATCTTTAGCCTTTGATATCTTTATGATCGAGACCTTTTGAACTAAAACTCCTGAACTGAAACTTTTAGATATCGATACAAACTTTCCAAAACCGTCGAGTTCGTTCTCTAACGATTGGCGACACCGTTTTACGACTACTTTTCCGGAGCCATTTTGTTAATTTCATGGTTTTCCGACGACATTGTTTTATGACGAAAATGGTAATTTCACCAAAATCATTATAAAACCATTGTAGGATGACATTTTGACGTAAAACATATAAAGTCATTTTTGAAGGGTCAAGACGTCAAAAGAGTATTTTTAGTCGACGAGTAATATTTTCAAAATTGTAAATGGTATAAATAACATACGAAGTGCATGCATAGCATTACATTGCAACACATGACATATCATATCATTCGTCATAGGTCGCGGATAACGCATCTCATTATACCTCGTGTACTCACTCTTGTCATCTCGTCAGTTTACCAAGTGAGTTTCGTAGCCCCTGCTTTTACTTGTTTTCATAACTGTTTTGGGGGAGATGCATGCTTAAATATTTTTCACGAGTACTTTAGATTTTTGAGGCTAAACTCTATCATGATTACCATTGTTTCTAAATCAAAGGTTACACTATATGAATTGTTCTTGTTTGCGTACTACGGTGCTTGTCAGATAACGTTCTAAATCGGTTGACTCTCGATACATTGAGTTAGGTGCTATTGCTTATGTGCTATTGCTTATGTGCTATGGATTAAGTGCTATTGTTCTCGTCGAGTTGGTACTATTGTGAATTCATTTGACATCATATGTTTGGAACATAAACTACACACATTCAGCAATGGGTTGTGAACACAGGTTGCAAGTTTTGTATGGTAGGGACTTGGGCGGGTGGATTTACAATGCCTTTGCTACATAAACGATTTTGAAAGTCTTTACATTTCAACGATTTACAATGCCTTAGCTGCAAAACGATTTTGGAAGGCTTTACATTTCAAAACAAACTCTATGAACTCACTCAACCTTTGTGTTGACACTTTTAGCATGTTTTCATCTCGGTATCTAAGGCATTCACATCATGGCATGCATTTGGACACATCATGGAGTCGCGATGACGACGCCGTCTCACTTGGGTTTTATGTGCTTTAAAACATCGTTTGAATTGTAACAAACTTATTTCCGCGCAAGTTGATTTACATTTGGGACCTACTTTGTAAACTCGATTATTTTAATAAATCAAACGATGTATTTTCCAAACGACACTTTAGGTCGTTCAATATAACTGTGATTGTGATGCTATGACGATCAATCCCGAAATTCCATTCCACTGCAAAGCAGTAATTTGGGGTGTGATGACAGGAGACTATTACCATTCTATGAGGTTCTCCCATGTATCCTACAAACCATTCAACAAATCTTATTTCAAGTTATTTTGCTACCACTTTATAAAATTATTTCACATAATTTTATTTCAAGCTATTTTACCACCATCTTAGGAAAGTTGTTTCACAAAGTTCTAAAACAAGTTGTTTTGTTACCACCCTATAAATTGATTTTTAGTCATTTTATCAACTATTTACTACCATTACGCGAAACGATTTTCATGTTACTCTGAAAAATTGTTTGAGCCATTATCTTACAAAACAAAACTTTGAATACCATCTACAACTTCGGAGAAACATGATACCATCTCAACAAAACCAAGCATCACATTATTTGTCCTCGATTATACATAGCCTGATCACCTATGTATGATTCAGGAAGAATTATGTCATGAAAGAAACAAGCATCTTTTCAAACTTCCTAAAACAATCTTCACTCAAAAGCAAAGCTTTGTAATTAGATAAATTGTTCATAAACATTTCTTTTTGTTAACACTCTATACATACTGATAACGCTACACGCGTCGTTCGGGGTCAAAGGAACTTCCTTTTCTTCGAGCAAGTTTTATAACACCCTAGGCGTTGAACCTAATCGTTGTAGTGTAGTAATTAGGGTAAGCCACGGGTATTGATATCGTTCTCTGGGGAATAGGAATGCTAGTAGGGAGTTACTACGCTAAGGTTAAGGTTGAGGAAGATTATTTTTATCTTTTATATTTTATGAAAAATGGAAAGGTACGAATCTCGGTATTGGATTTGGGGGTTGGTATTTCTACCGATTACTCTACTATTATCTAATTATCTAAACTAAGGTTGTGGGAGTCTATGTCTAATTAATGTGTGCTCGTATGATAGTTTAAAGATGTGTTTACTTAGTTTGTATTACTCCTTAATTATCTCCTATTGATGGTTGAGTGTCACGTCTTATTCCTAGTTGCGTTGTGTGTCTAAAGTTGTAGGGTATGCGTTTCTCCCTAACTCTTCGAACTTACCAAAGGGTCTTGTCTACAAACCCACTAGAGATTATAAACTCCTACTCTAAGGCGCTCTTTGGATGGTTTAGCCTACAATTACTCGTAATTATACTCTAAGGTTCACAAAGATGAATCAAGCATTAAGTACACAACGAATGACCTATCACATTACTAGATCATTAATCAACTAAGATAAGAAACAACCAATCAATATTCAATAATTAAGTTTCATACTTCCTAAGCAAACACACAAATAAATTAGCCGGACATGGAGAACATGCAAGCATACACACAAATAATCAAAGACATAATTGAATTAATGAAGTAAAGACTTATCTTGATGTAAGATAGGGTTTAAAACCCTAAAATACTGTACAAGACACCTTAGGTTTGGTTTTAGGTTTTTTACTCCAAAGACTCTCCACACAAAGACTGAAAAATTCGGATTCTATATATAAGATTACAATTGCGACGGCGTCACCTCATGTTTAGTGACCGCCGTGTCGCCGCCATTAGGGTTTCGTCTTGGCCACGTTAACCTTGCGACGGCGTCACCTTAAGTCCGTGACGCCGTCCTCTTCGACTTCGGCGTCGTCGTCGGATTGCATCTAGGCCGTCGAGTAGCGACGGCCTACTCTTCCATAACCGGACGTCGTCACTTGAAAATACGAGTTTTGGGTTCGGATCGTCTCAATAATTTTGGGACGGCGTCGCCAATAGCACTTTGGCGCCGTCGCCTTCTACTTTCAACAATCGTGAGTGTCTCGATTTTGACTTTGGCCATTTTCTTCATATATTCGCCTTTTCGTCCAAATAAGTGCCATTCCAACATTTTGCCTTCACGAGACCTAAAAGTGAAAATGAACGATATTAAGCAATAACGGATACAAAGTGATCAAATAAGGACTTAAACGACCCTCAAAATGGTACCTTTAAAACCTTATCAAATATCCCTACACTTGTTATTTGCTTGTCCTCAAGCAAATGTGCTTTTAGCCAATTAATTTATAAGTTAGGGGTCATGAAGCATTAATTCAAAACGGTCCACAACACATATAAGCCCATAAAATTCATAACAAGCACGGAATTACATACTAGCACCTCACATGGGGTGTTTGGATACTCATCTCTCTCGGTGTATATATGAAATATAACAAAATAGGAAATGGAAGATAAACACTCATTAACCGGTCCTAGTACATAGATTACCATAGGCTTGAGAATAGATCAAACCTCCATCGCTTTGGCGTAAGCACCTAGGAAAGACTATCAAAGAGGTCTTTAAAGGGTTGTAACGTTAGGCTTATGGTATGGAAACAAGGGTTTGGTGGGATAGGCTATTTAGTGGTGGTAAGTCAAAAATCTCTATGTTAACTGCATATGAAGAATGGCGTTGCTAAGCCAAGACTCGACACTCTAAACTCTAGATAACTGAAATAAACAAACATAAATTTAAAGGATAGATGTAGGATGGTAGCCCGTATGTTGTATGTTGTTTTTTTTTTTTTTTTTTTTTTTCTCTTTTCTATATTTTTGATTTTTTTTTTCATACTTTTACTCTACCATCCTCTACGATAACATCAAAATACTAGGGATTTATAGGCACATCCCTACACTTGAGTTTTATTACTCTAACACTAATTTGACCCGACTTGAAAAGATCAAAACACTTGGGGTACATTATTACGCAAACAAAGGGAATTTGAATTTAACGTTCCCTTCCGTCATTTCATAAACTTTAACTTTTCCCATGAATCCCAATCATTCCAAAATCGTATACAAAGGATATGACTCGACTTAGCAACTTATGCAAGCAACTAGATAATTGAACTAAGGGTTTAGGGTGATAACAAACATTTGCACTAAAAGTGAGTGCATAAGGGGTAGGCTAAGGCGATTTGGGTGTATATTTGGGGTGGGGTGTAAACAATGTTTTCATTGATATTCGGAAAACCGAAATATCACGAGAACCGCGAAAAGGATAGGCTCGAGGGGTTAACTAGGGTATCGTGTACTAAAATGAGTACAACGCAAAGGGTATGGGGAATTACTCAACCAAGTGGAAGAAGTAATTATATTACGTATCAAACAAGGGTTATCCTAATGCCTCTTATCATTTAGTTATTCCTAACTACACAAGTGTAGCCTCACTTGCGATCTCGAATGCATCACAAAACAAGTTCTAGAATCTAATATACTACCGGTTCACACTCTAAGCATTAAAGATGAATGCTTTAATTCCTACTAATCTAAGGCGATCCTCACATTTTGGTGGAATTTGGGTGGTAAGGGTTTTGTGCTAGTCATGCAACTTCCTATCCGTGAGACGCTTTTGTTAAGACTAATGGCCCACTCTTATATGTCATAAAAACTTTAAATTTGGTGCCAAAATTACCCTAACCGAGATTTTCTCATGGTTTATTACACAAATACAATTGATGAAGCAAATAATCAAGGATAAGCATAGTTTCAAAGTTCCGTTTTATTTTCCTCCTACACTTAAACCGAACATTGTCCCCAATGTTCCCGAAAATATCAAAGTTATGATAAAAGAAGGTAATTAAAAATGAAAGAAACTAATACTCCCCGATTAGCTCGGTAGGATCCGTGTAAAGTGGTGGTTAAACTCTTTTCCAAGAAGAATTATTGCGTGAAAAGCTCCTTCCAATCTTATGTAACTTCTTCTTGACAAACTAAACTCGCACACTTGAAGAAAACAAACGAAACCTTCGCGTAAAATCGGCGGTAATAATATATATAAGACTCGATTTAAACTAGGATATAATGCTTGTGGAATGGATGTTTACTGAATTTCTAAGAAAATTAAGACCGGAAAATTCCAAAATTTATAAGTAGCTCGAAAGCGAGAAAAAGTAATCGATGTTTTACTCCTTCCCGACGCGTCAGTTGCAATCTGACGCCGTCAGTTATCCCGACAAAAAGCGGTCTGATTTTCGGAAAAATTCGGAAAATTTACATCTTTAGAATCTGAAAAATTTCGCAAAACATCCATTATGACTCGATACAAGCATTTGACTCGAACAAACAAACATAAATATCTTTTAATTAATTGTTATTCTCATGTTTACGTTTCTTTTGAAAACGTGTAATCCTCCCTACACTTATCCCTTATGTAAAATACCTTTATATGCAATTAAGACGAGGTTAAAAACAAAATAAAGCATTTTCACAAATTTAAACATGAGGATAAATAATTAATAAAGATATATGACACACAAATGAAAATGAAAAACAAATACACATGGGTTGCCTCCCAAGAAGCGCTTGTTTTGTTCGAGTCACGAGCCCGACTCTACCCTTATTTAACGGATAAAGGGAAGTTTTTCCTACACTTAAGTTTAAGTGCGGGTGATAGTAGCAATACACACCCTTAGGGTGGAAATTTGCTACGTGAGGAGAGGGTGATGGGTGATTTTATGCTCAAAGGAGTGTGCTCCATTCATTATAACCTTACCTAAGTCTATTGGTGTAGCGGTGAATCAAATCTCTCTCCTAAAATGGATCATCTTCTATCAACTTCAAAAGATTTTTAGTTAAGGATCCATCTTGACTTAATAAACCCGGTTTAAACCCATAGTGTTTCTTGTTATCAACCATGAATGGGTGATATAAGTGTGTAAGGTCATGGGTTACTCCTATATTAGCTTCCACTCTACATGGCCTAGAATCTACCACCTTTATCAAGCAACTACCGGACTATCTATTTTGATGGGTGGATTGGGGCCTAATTCAATTCAAGATTCACATCTAAAGATGGAAAGTTGGGTAAGGTTTTTGGTTGAGGCTCGGTTCATCAAAATTAGGAACTTTCTTAGGACTAAGAGAGGTCATGACAACAAGCATCTAAACCTATATTCCCTAGTGGCGTTTGGTCCAAAGGTTCTACATCTTCTACTTCTTCCGGTAAGTTATAGGCGATGTGTGTTCCTCAGTGATGGTAGGACTTGTGGGTTATCCGATGGGATTGGATTTTCTACTCTATCCTCCATCTTATCAAGATCACCTATGTATTCATTTTGTCTTGTGGTAGCGCCTAACCATGACATGCACCTTGGTACCTCAACTCTAATCATCTCCTTCCTAAACAACCTTTCCGATCAAGTTTCCAAATTGAAAATAGGTCTAAAGATTCGTTTTTGGGTCCCATGTTCCACTTCTAAATTGGGCGTGAATCTCAAAGGTTTCCCATGCATTTCGAACACCACGTCCCCAAATATCCCCATCTGCTACATAGTCAAGTCTCCTTTGGGTTTCGTGGGCGATACGAGTGTAAAAGAATTGTAGTGGAAGCAAGAAATCAATACCATGATAAAGGAATTTTGTAATAAATATTTAATTCGAGTCCACGCCTCGGAAAGGATTCATCATGATATTGCTGGAACCTCAAGATCTCATTTTGGAGTGGAAAGGGTAGATTATGTAGTGGATTTCGTTGATTGGGTGACAGTTTTGGCGATTCGCGTTCTCCATAACGGCTAACGGAATAGTTAATGAAAATGGTTACGAACAAAGGTCACGAAGAAGGGGATAGACTAAGAGAAAGCTAAAATGAGAAAAATTTACTTGATAGGAATCAAGCAAAGAACCTAAACGAGGTGGACTACTAACTAGCTATTCTATTCCCGGCAGTGACGCCAAAACTTGATAACGCTACACGCATCGTTCGGGGTCAAAGGAACTTCCTTTTCTTCGAGCAAGTTTTATAACACCCTAGGCGATGAACCTAATCGTTGTAGTGTAGTAATTAGGGTAAGCCACGGGTATTGATATCGTTCTCTGGGGAATAGGAATGCTAGTAGGAGTTACTACGCTAAGGTTAAGGTTGAGGAAGATTATTTTTATCTTTTATATTTTATGAAAAATGGAAAGGTACGAATCTCGGTATTGGATTTGGGGGTTGGTATTTCTACCGATTACTCTACTATTATCTAATTATCTAAACTAAGGTTGTGGGAGTCTATGTCTAATTAATGTGTGCTCGTATGATAGTTTAAAGATGTGTTTACTTAGTTTGTATTACTCCTTAATTATCTCCTATTGATGGTTGAGTGTCACGTCTTATTCCTAGTTGCGTTGTGTTTCTAAAGTTGTAGGGTATGCGTTTCTCCCTAACTCTTGAACTTACCAAAGGGTCTTGTCTACAAACCCACTAGAGATTATAAACTCCTACTCTAAGGCGCTCTTTGGATGGTTTAGCCTACAATTACTCACGTAATTATACTCTAAGGTTCACAAAGATGAATCAAGCATTAAGTACACAACGAATGACCTATCGCATTACTAGATCATTAATCAACTAAGATAAGAAACAACCAATCAATATTCAATAATTAAGTTTCATACTTCCTAAGCAAACACATAAATAAATTAGCCGGACATGGAGAACATGCAAGCATACACACAAATAATCAAAGACATAATTGAATTAATGAAGTAAAGACTTATCTTGATGTAAGATAGGATTTAAAACCCTAAAATCTTGTACAAGACACCTTAGGTTCGGTTTTAGGTTTTACTCCAAAGACTCTCCACACAAAGACGAAAAATTCGGATTCTATATATAAGATTACAATTGCGACAGCGTCACCTTATGTTTAGTGACGCCGTCGTGTCGCCGCCATTAGGGTTTTGTCTTGGCCACGTTAACCTTGCGACGGCGTCACCTTAAGTCCGTGACGCCATCCTCTTCGACTTCGGCGTCGTCGGATTGCATCTAGGCCGTCCGAGTAGCGACGGCCTACTCTTCCATAACCGGACGTCGTCACTTGAAAATACGAGTTTTGGGTTACGGATCGTCTCAATAATTTTGGGACGGCGTCGCCAATAGCTTTTGACGCCGTCGCCTTCTACTTTCAAAGAATCGTGAGTGTCTCGATTTTGACTTTGGCCATTTTCTTCATATATTCGCACCTTTTCGTCCAAATAAGTGCCATTCCAGCATTTTGCCTTCACGAGACCTAAAAAGTGAAAAGGAACGATATTAAGCAATAACGGATACAAAAGTGATCAAATAAGGACTTAAACGACCCCTCAAAATGGTACCTTTTAAAACCTTATCACATACCTACACCATTCATCACTCACTCAACCGATAAGTTGAAATTTTTACCAGTGACCTTTTTAGGAAAGACTTTCTATACCATCTATGAGGAGAATTCCTCGATACAAGAAAACAATGAAAGCATTTCAGGACTACCAACAAGGAGTAGAAGTATGTAGTAAGATGATTTGAAATTCAACGGAAATCTTAAGACATCACGAGACATTTTGAACCACTATCTTTGGACTAGAAGCCAAATTCTATCAATTCAAAAGTACCAACTAGACCGAGTTACAAGATTTAGTACAAAGCAAATACCCACTAAGAAACACTGTAGAAATAAATTAAGCCTCCTAACTGAGACTACAGAACATTTCATTAAACATGGTCTCAGCAATATGTGAACTTCCCTACAATAAGTTTCCCTTAAAGGAAAATTTAGTTAAATTAAGATTATCGATGTAAACTTTCTCTAAGGCATTGTGTTCTCTAGAAATTCCAGATAAACTCACTTTCATATCAAGAGATGCAACAGGTCTGAACATATCGGACAATCAATGACTCTCCATCAACAAGTGAAATCAGAACAAACATTCTTCAACATAGTATGAGCTGATAGCTATGTTTTTGCTAGCATGATAACAATCTCAGTGATGAACTATTTTAGAAGCACTCAATATCGGAACAGATCTTAAAAATCAATCACCACACCACATCACCTAAATATTTAAGGTTTTGTGACTTGACAACATATAGCGTGGAAATATTTCGATAAGAGAAATTAGGAGAGACACCATCAAACAATAAACATCTTAGTAATGGAGAAGCACCTTAGGCAAGGAATACTCAAGTCATGACATTCGCTAGAACTAGAAACGCGAGGAATCACAACTGTTACCCATACTCTATTCTTTACAAAAATGCCCTTTTCGACAGACTTGACATTTTGGAATTTATCGTGAGACACATGGTATCAATTTTAATTATACCTAGTATAAGGTAGCCGATTCACCTTAGACTTCTGACAATCATTTCAATATTCCCATGGAACCACTAGGACATGAGTACCGCCTATTATCCTCAGCTCAATGGTCAGAATGAGAGAACGATTCAAACATCAAAAGATATACTCAAAGCATGTGTAATTTTCTGGAAATGATTAGGCAAATCATTCCTCACCGAACAAGTTCCTTTACAACAATAGTTATCACATGAACATATTGACTGCACCAATTGAGGCACTCTATGGTTGAGGTGTCAATCACTTATTTACGGGCCAAAATCAGGAAAGTCCAACTCACTAGTCCATAACTTATTTCATGAAACAACAAAGAAACCATACAGATCAAGAATCAGTTACAAACAACAACAAATAGATAGAAAAGCTATGTCGATATACGACGCAAAATATTGGAAATGTGTTCCATAAGTCACAAACCATTAGAATTTCAAGTTGGCAATGAGTTATGTTGAAAGTCTCGCCTTGGAAAGGCGTGTCTGATTCGAAAATGCGGAAGACCGGCGACTCAAATATCCCCACCTTTTCACAAATAACACCGTAGAAACCAACATGGACTGAATTCAGGGACTGAATTCCATTTTGGGTGGGCAAATGTGACAACTCGTAATTTCAGGTCATTTTACAAACTTTGAAAATTTCACTATTCATATCGGGAAATTACTATTCACTGGTTACTGTTCATCATTTTACTATTCATCATTTTTGGAGTCGGTTTGAGACTTTGAAAGTTTATTTCAAAACTTTACTATTCACAAAACACTATTCATTCCCGGAGAAAAATCACTATTCATGACTCACTATTCATCATTTTCGTAAACTAGGTTTACGAGTATCAAATACGCTTAACCTTGAGGGTTTAGCTGCGTATTCATGGAAAATCATTGAGGACACTTCATATAGACTACAATTAGTCTACATATCATCAGTAATATCATCATCATATTAGTTTATGCATGAGTTTGCATATTTCATTAACGTATATTTATTTATTAAATAAACGCTATCGCACGATCATTTATTTTGAATAATTGATCCGACACTTCCGACAATTGTCCTGATATATTTTTATACTCATTTTAAGACTATAAAAATTATATTATTAGTTTGCCCGATGATTTGAATTTATTTTGTATATATATTGTTATATATATATATATTTTCGACGGTTTACGAAATTTCTATACGATAATTATTTATTCACCCAATACTTGCGAGAAAGGCCTTTTTATAATTTTTATGACTTCGATATATTTTATTTTTTTCCGTTAAAATCTATTTAGCTAACTCTCTACCTAATAACTAAATATCCTATCCTAATTAGCTAAATATCCAACTTATAAAATCATTTTATACAAAAATTACTCAAATCCTTCACCCTTATCCCCATGGTTGACGCCCCCCTAGTCACTATGATGACTTGCTATTTTTTTTAACAAAAACTACTATTATACCCTTGGATAGATATTTGCAATATAGAAGTGTTCCAAAAATATAAAACACATACAACACATATATCATGGTGAAAATAAGAGAGAAACCTCTCCTTCTTCTTCCTTGTGGCCGGCCAACTCAACAAACAAGGAGGAATCCATAAATTTTTCAAGATCAAGTGTTCATCAAGCTCAATTAGTAAAATCTATTTCAAGGTTTTGAAATAAAAACCTAAAGTAATTAAGTTTCTAGCTCAAAAATTCATAATCACTCAAGTAAGTGTTCTAAATATTTTTACTACTCTTTCATAATATTACTTGAGGTATTTCATCATTCTAGTAAGAAAACATGCAAGTATCATATGTATTTATACCACTTTTACTTGTTTTTATTACTTATTATGCGTTATAATCATCCTATAATTAATCCATTGAACTATATCATTTTTGATGATTTTTAGGAACCCATGACACCCTAAGAAGGTGTATGGTAGGTTTAGAATAGATTTGGTGTTGATTTGAAGTGATTGAAACAAGTATTACGCAAGAAAAATCATTTTCGACAACTTAAAAATGAGGTCTGATCGTTTTTGTAAAATATGGAAAATTCGACAGATCATGGATTATTTTGGGCTAGATATTCAGAAAATATACTTTAAAACGAAACCGTGGTCGCTTGAACGGGTTAAAACGGATTTATAACGAAGGAGATACGCTATTTTCAAGTTTAACGACGAAAACTATATTTCCAGAAAAAAAATGCAAGCTGTCAAGAGTTATTTAAAGGGCTAAAATGAGTTTTAAGCGTTATCTAAATAAGTCAATTTGTCAAAAATATGTTAGTATACTTTAACACGAAACTAAGGACATATAAAACGTAGAAAACGGACTTATAACGACTAAATTACACGCGTTTAAATAAGGTTAACGTAACTATTTTATATAAGAATAAACACATATATTTTCTATTAGCCAAACTAGTTGTCGCTAGTGACCATGTTTGGGGTCGTTTTTCACATCGATAGAATACTTTTGAGAAAACGATGTCTTCTAGTAAAAGTGAGTTCACCTATCCTATTTTCCAAAATGTTCAACCGTTCGTCAAGCGGAGTTGTAACGAATAAAATGCGGTCACTCAAACTTTGCCGAAAACTAACTTAAACAATATTTTTAGTCCATGTTAGGTTCCCATTTATGTAACACAAGTAACAATATAAGAAATAGAGATGAAGAGTGATCGGTTGAACACGTTAGCACACACACGAATATAAATGATGAAGAGTTATGCGTAGAGTGAAAGATAAAATGAACAACCAACCCTCAAGTGAGGGTTTACAAGGATTATTTATAGGGCAAGGAGCTAGGGCAACACTACTAGCATCCTTCCCTTCTTATGGGCTTGGGCCAAGGCTTATGGGCCTTCTACACAATCCTTAGCTTAATAACAAACATAAAGGCCTAATTAAGCTAACTATTACATATTAATCACTAACACTTGTAATCTAGTTTAGGAGTGATTCCAACAATCTCCCCCTAAGTATTGGTGATGAATGTTAGAGTGATAAACGTTGTAGGTGCTGATGTAATAGTAGCTTTGACGTCTTCTGACATTCTTCTTTCTTGTGAGAAGAAGTGCCTTGATTCGAACAATCTCCCCAGTGTAGGGATCTTGTATCTTTTGAAGTATTCTGCTTTGACGTCTTTTGATTTCTTTGTTCTTAAGTTCTTTGTTCTTTGTGGTGAAAGTGATAGTATGTTGAGGTTATCCGCATCAGTGCCTTCGTTGCTCAGGTGTCTCCAAGTCTTTCTCCAACATGCTCACACGCTCTTTAACGTTGGATTTCAACTTTGATGAAGTTCTTTAGTCTTTAAACTTTGTAGATTCTTTGTTGATGAAGAATCATTATGACTTTGTGTTGCCTTTGAATATGAGAGAACTTCTTTGATGATGTAGTTGGCATAAGCATGTGGAGAATCACGCGATGTCTTTCTCCATGAGCATCCATAAAAGAAAACATAAAGCATGGGTTAGAAAGAATCCGGTAACACAAGTTTGAACTTGAGAGTGTTAACGACATAGTGTGAAAACACAACTCTAATTCTCACAAAGGTCGTTCTGAACCGAGTCCCACAAGTGAGATAACGCGATGTACAAGTACACCTCTGATTCGGATGAGTCATTGAGGTACATCAAGCATCACCCATGACCGTAGACCATTTGAGACACACTAAGCGTAATCCACGGGAGTTACCGAAGTGACTGCCGTCGGTCGTTTGATGTTGACCACAGCGGAGTTTCCATTCAATCACCGAGGATCACTGATGTGAACCTGTGACAACTCGTAATTTCAGGACATTTCATATAGACTAGATTTAGTCTACACATCATTAGTAACATCATTTCATATCAATTTATGCATGGGTTTTGCATTTTTCATTAAAAGTTTATTTTCTTATTAAATAAACGCTATCGCTTAAACATTATTTGAACATTTGATCCGACACTTCCAAAAATAATCCTAATATATTTTTATACTCATTTTAAGACTATAAAAATTATATTATTAGTTTACTCGGTGTTTTAAATTTATTTGGTACATAAATTGTTATATTTATATAATTACGACGGTTTTCGTAAATACTAGTCAATAATTATTATTTCACTCAATTTTTGTAAGAAATGTATTTTTATAAAATTTTATGACTTCAATATATTTTATTTTGATCCGTTAAAATTTATTTTAGCTAACGCTACTCTAAATGCTTAAATATGTACACAAGTTACCAACAATCCTTAAATAACTACACATTACTAATATACTTATATATTAAATGAATGCAAAAATACATTAAGTCTTTCTTTGACTTATGTTGGTCGACAAAAAGGGATGACACACATTTATTTCCAAAATATCTAAGTCTACAAATCAAACTTGCATACCTATTATCTAATAATACATACAAACACATACTCAAAAAGTGTAAACTAGCAAATCCTCTCTTCCATTTCTTCCTTGTGGACCGGCCATCTCAAGAAACACAAGAGAATCCATAATTTTTCAAGGTTCAAGTGATTATCAAGCTCATGTAGTGATCTAGAATAGGTTTTGAAATAAAAACCTCATGATTTATTTAAGTATACTTTGCTCAAAACTCTTCAATCCTTCAAGTAAGTGTTCTAATATATTTTTTCATAATCTTTCATACTCTTACTTGATGTATTTTTATGTTTCTTTTAGAAAAACATGCATGAATTCCATGATCCATACCACTTTTATGGGTTTTTAGTACATATAATGGGTTTTAATTATCCAAATAATAATCCTTTGTAACATATCACTTTTGGTGATGTCTAGGAACCCATGACACCCTAAGAAGCTGTATGGTAGGTTTAGAATAGCTTCGGCGTTGGTTTGAAGTGATTGAAATAAGTTTTACGCGAGAAAAATCATTTTCGACAACTATAATTAAGGGTCTGATCTTATTTGTGAAATCTGGAAAATCCAACAGTTTTTAAAATATTTTGGGCTAGATATTCAGAAAATATACTTTAAAACGAAACCGTGGTCGCTTGAACGGATTAAAACGGAGTTATAACGAAGAAGTTATGATATTTTCAAATTTGACGACGAAAACTATTTGTTTGAAAAATTCAGATGTATTCTCAACTTTTACGAGTCAAAATGAGTCTTAAGCGTTATAAAATGTGTCGACTTATCAAAATATATTAGTATACTTTAACACGAAGCTAAGGACATATAAAACGTAGAAAACGGACTTGTAACGATTAAATTACACGCGTTTAAATAAAGTTGCCGTAACTATATTATATAAGCAAAACTAATATATTTCTATTAGACAAACATTACGGCCGCGAATGACCATGTTGAGGGTCGTTTTTAACATCGATGGAATACTTTTTAGAAAACGATGTCTTCTAGTAAAAGTAAGTTCACCTAGCCTATTTTTCAAAATGATTAACCGTTCGTCAAACGGAGTTGTAACGAATAAAATACGGTCACTCAAACTTTGCCGAAAACCACCTTTAAACAATATTTTGTATACAAGTACCATACTTTACCTACATTTTTCTCCATGATCGAGACCTCTATAATAAAAACTTAAAAGCTAAAACTTTGAGATAATGATACAAGCTTTCCAAAACCGTTGAGTTTGTTTCCTAACACTCGATGTGCACCATTTTACGACTAACTTTTCAAGGCCGTTTAGTCACTTTCATAAAATTGTCAAATAACATTATTTTACGACGAAAAGTTATAATTTCATAATAAATCATTAAATGACTATCGTAGGATATCATTTCAACGTAAATACTTGTAAAGTATTTTATAATATGACGAGATGTCATAAACATACATTTCGACGATAAATTCTATTTTCAAAAACGTACAAGTGGTATAGATTACATGTGGATTTGCATGCACGACATTGTTTCATGATTTACATTAGAACATATCATTCATAATAGGTCGCGGTCAGAGGTTGCGCCTCATTTCAGTATTGCCATTATATCATCATTAACATTGCACCAGGTGAGTTTTCATAGCCCCATTTTCAATTGTTTTGTACTATTTTTGGGGGAGATACATGCTCAACTATTTTTATTTACTTTCGTAAGTACTCTAATATTTTAAGGATTACCGTGAGTTTCGTAGCCCCTACTTTGATATGTTTTGAACTATTTTGGGGGAGATACATGCTTAACTATTTTTCACAAATACTTTAGATTTTTAAGGATAACTTCTATCATGATCACCATCGTTTCAAAACAGAATGTTGTACTATATCAATTGTTCTTGTTTATGTGCTATAGTTCTACGTCGTATAATGTTCTAAATCGGTTGACTCTCGATACATTGAGTCAGTGCTATTGATTATGTGCTATTGTTCTACGTCGTATAATGTTCTAAATCAGTTGACTACTGATACCTTGAGTCAGGTGCTATTGATTATGTGCTATGGTTTTACGTCGAGTTAGGTACTATTGTGAATTCATTTGACATCATGTGCTTGAACATAAACTTTACATATTTTGGCAATGGGTTGTAAACACACAGGTTGCAAGTTTTGTATGGGCGGAACTTGGAACTGAGTGGATTTACAATGTCTTTGCTGCATGAACATTATTTAAAAGCTTTACATTTCAACACAAACTCTATGAACTCACTCAACCTTTGTGTTGACACTTTTTAGCACGTTTTATCTCAGGTATCTAAGGCATTCACTTCATGGCATGCATATGGACACATCATAGAGTCGCGGTGACGACGCGTCTCACTTGGGTTTTATGAACTTTAAAAACATCATTTGGCTTGTATCAAATTTATTTCCGTACATATTGATTTTCATTTGGGACCTACACTTTGTAAACTCGATTATTTTATTAAATCAAACGATGTATTTTCCAAACGACACTTTAGGTCGCTCAATATAATCGTGATTGTGATGCTATGACGACAACCCCGAGAATTCCATTCACGCAAAAATGTAATTTGGGGTGTGATGATTGGCATCGAGCTTGATTATAGTGAACTAGGTTGCCTCATTGACCCTAGACTATAACTACATCATCATAGCATCTCATCGTATCATTATAAGTGCATACTCATTATACATGCGGGTTTATGACTTAACACCAAACATCAATGAAGGGAGTAGTAGGCTTATATGTGTAAGCAATTCTATGATCGAGCCAAATTTTCAAAAGATCCGTTACTCAAACCGATTTAGCCTAATCTCATGACAGTTCTTGTTTGATGAGTTGTGAGATTAAGTAAAAATCGGTTACCTAAAAGTCTTTTGAGGGTTTTGCTCGAGAATGGGAAAGTTTGTGTTAGGAATTGAAAATTCCATGATAAAGTGTCGGTCACCCCAATTAAGGTCTAGCATATGTTAGCTCATAGACGTGTCGGTATTTACGTTATTTATCAGTTTATTAGTTAGTTATTAGTTTAGTTTAGCGTAGTGTAACACCGTGGAGGAAGGACGGGTCTTTACCCATCAGATCCCCGATCCACGTGCCGATAGGAGGTCGTTGTGTCAGTAGAAAATACCCTTCCATCCATGGAAGGGTGGTGCTCTCATTCAATCTAACATTTCCTTTGAGTAAACCTCTAGCAAGAACACCCTCTCTCTCTACTTTCTCTCTCTAAAATGTTTAACATGTATTTTGATCATCCAAGACCACCCGAATCATCAACACAATAAATATTACGATCCTACAATTGGTATCAAGAGCCAAGGTTATTGTGTTGTGTCGATTTATGGTGGTTATTGCTTCGTGGTTTGTTGTATGTGGTTTATACGGTATTGAATGGGGTGGCTGTGGTGATGCGTTTTTGATTCGTGGGTTGATGCATGTGTTTGTTGAGGTTCTGTTTTTGTTGAATGTTTTTAAGGATGTTACAAAACTATTTTTGTCATGAATCTTATGGTATAACTTGGTGGTCTGATTTAAGTTGCTTAGGTTAAAGTTTTATATTGAAACTATTTTTTAACATGATTCTTTCTAGCGACTTGTGGTATTTTGTTTCTTGATAGCAACTTGTGGTTTTGCTACTAAATTTCCGTGAAGTCAAGTGGCTATTTTGGTCTACAATTGTTGTCATACCGGGTAAATATTGGGCTTTATGTCACTTTTTCTGGGTTATTAATATGTTGCTGCTGGTGTTTGTTTACCGCTGATGTTCTGATGTTCTTCGTAGCAACTTGTTATCAATGCTAGCGACTTGGTAAAGTGCTAGCGAGTTGTCCTTAAATGATGTCCAGATACAATGTTTTCAAAGCGTGTTGACTATTGAGTCAACCGCTGCTAGCGACTTGACTATGCTAGCGAAACCTTAGAATAGGAACTTGATGATATCCGAAACCTTAGAATAGGACCATAACAAATATGTTAAACTCCTCTCTTAGTTCGTTTGTTTATGCAAATCAATTCGAAATCTAAAGAAATAAACAAATATGTGTGAGATCTCATTTTGGATTAGACTCATTGCTTGATATTAATCCAACTCATGATAGATCAAAGGGTAAACATTTTTTTTGGATCTCAGTTACGTTTCTTTTTGTGTACGGTTCTCATAACACATAGACCATTCAAGATCTATTCACAAAAGAAGATATCATCACAGATCCAGAAATTAAAAGAAAACCGAAAAAATATTGCCTAAAGATCTCAGCTTTGTTCCTTTTTATGAATGGTTATTAAAACACATAGATATCTTTGGATCTATTCACAAAGGAATTTGTACCTCATTGATCTCCTTGGAATCCGACACTTATGGTTATATTCGAACTTAAAAGAAATGAGTACAACAATATATTCTGTTGTCTCCATCCTCTCGTTCATGGGATTCATTGAAACAAAGGACACGAAATAAAAAGGATTGAATCTACCTTATGATTGTTGCTTGATCTCGAAACCTAATCAAACTCACCATCTCTGTGGCGTTAATGACATGTCTTTTGTCCATCAGGGGCCTATTCGTTGACCTCATGCCATCCCTGTGGCTAGGTCGAAACAAGATCTCATTTACAATGTTTTTTGTTGGTGCGTGTATTGGTGACTGTAGGACTATGAGATTTTTTTTGGTTTGTGGTGTATCTTAACTGAATAAGGAGGAGGCATGATTTGTGAGTATTAGGGTTTGTTAAAGATGGGTGGAGAGTTTTTTTAGAGAAGGGGGCGGACAACTTATGTGATTAGGGTTTGCTAATATTTTGTGTGACTGTGTTTTGATAAAGTGAGAGTTATTAGGGCAAATGTTGAGATATGTGGCGTTTTATACCCATATTTTTTAGGGTATCACTTGTTAAAACAGTTGGGGAATATATGGGCCTGAACATTCACGTGATACTAATGATTTTCTTTTGGGCCGAGCAGTAATTCATTTGAATGGGCCTTGTGTATGGAATGGGCATGTCGAGTGGATGTTGAACTTAACTGGATCATGCAATGTTCTCGTCCCTTGTCTTTGGGCCTCTCAACTGTTATTACAAGTAATTGATGGTTATGGCATTTTCGGCTTAAGACTAACATGTGATACAAATTTTGGATTAGTGTGTTCAAGTGGTATTTTAATACAAAACTCAAATGTGAAAAATGTGAATTAAAACTCATATAGATATTTTGTGATTAAAGGTGGATCGGATTTGTTTTTCACATGGGGTTGAACTGATTTATTTTTGTTTTGAAATGTTGTGCTGTCAAATGGACCTTGAGATGATTTGTAGTTGAATTGGATTGGACATGAGCAGTGAGTCTCGTGGGTTTGGGCCAGGCTTGTATGAGGTTTGAATTTCATGATGATGTGTGAGTAGATTTGATGACGAGATTTGTTGTGGTATGAGGGTTGATACTTTGGTATATACATTTTCACGATGTTTATTATGTCACGGCTTGGCTTGAATTGATTAAGGTTGACTACGGAGTTGTTTGGACGGTATTTCTTATTTGAAGTTGAAGTGAGGTTTTCCGGGCGTGTTTACTTATTTCGTCTTCTTTCTTTCTGCCTTTCCGCGAAGATGACTTGTTTGGGCATATAAAGAAAGTGATAAAGACTTTGCTATTTAGTTACGTTTGTGATTCTTTCTCGCTTAACCCACAACGTAGCTATCACTTCGGTGTCTCAGTCAGTTGAGAATGTCAAGAGGTTTTGTACATTGGGTACACCATTTCTTTTTTACGAGGATTAGTACAAGTTTAAGTAACAAATCTGGGGGATTTTACTTCATGATCAAGTTTGGCATATCAGGTCTAAATCACCATGTTTTCATTGCAATTGCCAACAGAACGCGTGAATGATGTGTTTACCTAAGTATTTATTGGATGGTTGATAATGTTGATGATGGACTATGAACCGCTGATGAACCGCTGCATGTTCCCTAAAGCAGATATTCACGAAACCAAAGTGGTCTTAATATATTCAAGTGACATTGTTTACGGTTTGGTCTTGATTTTGTAAAATCCAGCGAAAGAATCTATTTCTCGGTTTAAATCATAGACTTGTAAAATCCGTGACAATGGAAACATCCTGGTATTAGTAAAGTGCATTTCGGATCTATCTTACGGTTTATTCTTGGTTTTTAAAATCCCACGAAAGAAACTATTTCTCGGTTTAAACTATAGAATTGTAAAATCCGTGATGATGGAACCATCTTGGAGAATGGAAAGCGTATCTCGGGGTCTTCGATCTTTGGTGTTACGGGTTACATTTGAAGAAGGATAAAAGGGTGTACTTCATAAATTGGATGTGTGTTTGGATATTCGTCATGGCGCTTTGGTTATTACATGGTTTCTACGGGTTATGTGCTACTAACCATGGTCGGGATGAAACCATTATCAAAGTTAATTTAAATGTCAAAGAAGGCTAGATTTGAGCGAGTTCGGAAGATGTGACAACAAATTAATTGAAGATTATTTATTTGAGGTTGAAGTGAAATATCACGGGCGAGTGTACTTAGTATCTGAAGGTATCGGGATGGTTGGATGAAGATTCTTCATGATCCTTGTTCGATGCTTATTATCAAAAACGAAGACTTGAAAATCTAGTTATTGTTGGGTGTATTTTACCTTTTCTTTTACCACTTGGGGAATTGGGCTTATACCATCACAAAATAACTATCACTTTAAGGAGTTACGTTGTAGTGCTCGATGTCACATTCAATTGTGGATTTTCAAGAGGTGATATCGTCTAATACTCGATGGTTGGTTGGTTGAAGAGTATAGAGTACCTAGAGATTCAAATGGGCATGAAGTCTCGAAGACCGCTCTTTGTTACATATGTGCAAGTTTAAGTCACGAGTTCGGGGTAGTCTACTTGAGGTCAAATTCATCATATTGGGTTTTCTCCATCACCGTCACGACAAAGAGCCTCTTGAATGATAATGGGGCTGATTACATGTTTTGCTAAGAGAAAAGAAAAGAGAGATAATGACGTTTGAACATATCGGTTCAAGACTCGTACTCTAAAGAAAAGAAAAGTGTGCGTTTGATGCGCTTTATCTTCAAAAGAAGAGAAATCTTCTTATGACGATGAACACAACAGTTCATGCCTCATTCTCTAAAGAAAAGAAAAGTGTACGTGTCAGTGCGCTTTATCTTCTGAAGAAGATAAATCTTCTAATTAATGACCATTCTCATCAACATGCTTCATGATTTTTCCATGCGCTTCAGTCATAAAGTGAACCGGGCTACCACTGATTATTTTCTCATTCCACTTGCTCGATTATAATGAAGATGGCGACATCATGTGCTTATTTTGCGGGAGAGAAGTGTGAATAGAACATTCGAATGATTTTCACTTATTTAGTCAAGAATGGCAACTTCGTCTGCAATTCTTGAGGGGGAGAAGAAGTGTGATAATACTGCATGGTTGATTATTATTTGAGAATTTAAATGGTCATACGGCTCTAAACTCATGTAAGAACCGAGCTTCTTCCTATCGGGTAATCTTCACATGGAGTTTCTTCTTAAGAGCCGTTAGTTGACATCTTCACAAGCTGATATGAGTTTATTGACAAAGTGCTTCCGGTTAATGCTTCACGTGCACATCAACATGATGATTCCGAACAACCTTATGTTCTTGTTTGATGTGATTGTTTGCTTGGTGTTACCATTTCGTGTGTATGTTGCGGGCTGATTGCTGATTTCCTTGATGAACATCTTTCTGTTCTTGTTTGATTGGGAGGGATCTTAATTAAGGGGATTTGCAAGATTTAAATTAATTGGGATGCTTTTTGGTGATGTTCTTGTGTTTTGGTGAGTTGAAGATGTTAACTATCTATTCCCCAACTGCACAATCTTGAAGAAGGTCGAGTCTACATTCTGTTCTACATTTTCTGCTACATGTTAGAAGACTAAAGACGAGTTGCATTTAACGATCTAAAGACTTCTTCTTAATCGGGCATCTATCAAGCAGTTGTCGGTTTAGGGAGAGCACTAATTGGGTGAGTGTTATAAGTCAAATTGAATCCCAATTAGACTTGCTCATCTTCTTTAGCGATGACTCCTCGAGGCGTTGATATTGACTATTGTTGGACATTTGACACAAGGTGATTACTTGAGTTAATCATTTATCACTTATTTGAGATTGAAGTTGACTTTCACAAAGGCGTGTTCTTATTTGATAACTTGCTCGGGCTTAAGAATTTGAGTTGAAGACTTGGCTTATCTAGTTACCAGCAATGAGGTGGATGGTTGAAGACACGTTAACTATCACTATTAGGAGTTACTTTGTTTTACTCGATGTCACACGCATATGACGGTGTGGATAAACACAAGAGGTGTTAATGTCTCATACTTTGTTTGGGTAGTGAGTACTTAGAGATTTGCTTGAAGCATAAATTCTCTACACCGTTCTTCCATCATTAAGTGCAAGCTTAAGATACAAATGTGGGAAGTTGACTTGGTTTCAAGTATAGTATAGCGGTTTTCTTCTTGATGGTCACTTCAAATTGTCTACGTAAGGGTTGATATAAATAGTCGAGAGAGTATTCAAGAAGTTGATTCTCACAAGAGTTCAAGTGTTCTTCTCAACAAATTTCTAGTATACGGGCTTACAAAGAGTTGTTGATTACAAGTGTCAAAACCGACAAGGAGTAAGGAGATAAGCACCTAAACGCGAGTAAACTTGATGAACTTAATACTTCTAAGTAATTGAAGATATCCCGGAAGACAAATGTTATTACATGAGAAACTCAAGGTTTAACTCATGACGAGTAAACTTGATGAACTTAATTCTTCTAAGTGATTGAAGATATCCCGGAAAACAATTGTCATGACCGCAGAGAAACTCAAGGTTTTACTCATCAAGGCTTTTGTGTTATTATTCCAACTACGTGGGAAGTGATGTTAGAAAGTTTCAAGATAACAGAGGTACACTAGTATGTGGTGATTTCGATGGTGTCGCAATGATCGGGGAGAGATTGTGTACATTGGGGATGCTCACTTGTTTCACTCGAGGGCTTAATCGGTGATTCGTAGATATAATCACTTATTCGGAGTTGACATCCGCAGAGATTGTCATCCGAGAGATAATCGATGACTTGGCCCGCTTCTTCAATGTTATCGATTATTCCTTCCTTGGGTATTGGTATACTTGGATACTTGAGCTTCATACACGATCATCGGGGAAGAAAAATGTGAACATGGGAAGGTGTTCTTCATTCCCTCATGATGTGTATTCGGAGAGTTCTTGGATATTGGTGTACTTGGGTTCTTGAGCTTCATACACGGTCATCGTGGAAGAAAAATATGAACATGGGAAGGTGTTCTTCATTCCCTCATGATGTGTATTCGGAGAGTTCTTGAGCATTATACAAAGAAGTCGATCGCATCAATTCAACTACTTGGGGAATTGTTCTCTTGACACCTTTTGGAATGGATCGCTTGGACGTCGAGAAAAGGAATTTGAGAAGATTGTTTTATGTGTGGGATGATACGTTCTTTGGTATTCTATTGGATGATATAACCTCGAACGAAGAATCACGGTGATTATTCTTAAAAGGAGCGAGAAGTTCGATGACAATGGTGTGCTTCTTTGTGCACTGGCTAAGAGAAGCTTGAAAGAAAGCTTTGAATCTGCTTTCACTAAAGGATTTTCGGTTTGGGGGAAGTCGCCAAAGTCTCTCTTTCTCAAAGGCTCATGTTCTATCTTCTATTCGGAGCCACGAAGCTTTGGTGGTGAATGTTTAAGGGATGATGACTTCTATCTTCTACAACGGGTCGCTCGATATCCTTATCTCGGTACTCGTATCATCATCTTCTTTAACTATATCATCTATTCTATCCTTGTAAATATTTATTCGAAAAACAAAATACAAAATATAAAACCAACAAAAGAAAATAGAAAATTATAAAACCTTCAAAACCCATAAAAATCGAAAATTTCAAAAATACCAAAAATATGTTTTTCTATGACATGTCTTCTGGTATCGATAACATCTACGGTCTTAGAAATGTCATTCAATAATGGCACGGGACCATAGATGAAGTTCGAGCAGGAGGTGTAAATATTTCTTTTTCTATACATGTCTCTAAAAATGGCTTACGATTATTTCGTCAGAACCGGACTTCAAAAATGGCTTGCAGTTATCTCAGACTGTGACTCGCGCTTAAACCATGGCTTGCTATTATTTCTGATAGCAACCCGCTCATAAAGAAAGGAAAGTGCTACGCTAAACATTTTTCAAATACTTCGTGCACTTTTCCTAAAACAAATTGAGGAAAGTATGTCGAACGACTGCTGTTCCTACACAAATGTTTTTCCGTCTAAAATTCTTCAGAAAAATATTTGGTGTTTTCTAAATTGGTGGAAAATGAGTTGCTTGAAAATCAATCAGTTTCAGAGTTTTTATAAAAATTGAAATCTCAATCAATGACTTCAGTGCTTTTAAACCTTTTTAGAAAATGAGCCATTGATTGAGGGGGATAATGTTTTTTTAAATCTACATCATCTAACGGGCTTTCTTAATTATCCTAATATGCTTAATTAAAATGATGTTAACCTATGTTGAAGGACTAGGTGCCTAGGATATGATTGCTAGGATTAGATGATTAGAGTTTGATGAACACATTATTCCCATACATTTATATGATCTGATTGATATGTTGCGTTGACTTTTATTAGTCGATTGTTGTTTGGGTGATGTCGACCACCATATATTTGTATGTGTGTTCACTAACGTATGCGGTATATTGGTATAAAAGAGTGTTCCGATCCGGATCCCACTATTGAAGATTATTGGATGCCGAAAGGAAAGGGTAACTATTTCTTGGGTTGACAAATTAAGAAACGGAGCTTAATTGGACTTCTATGGAGAGTTGGCATAAATGCAACGTAAGAGGTCTCACTGCATCAGCAGATGGTTTTCTTCTAAGTGATTGAAGAAACGGAGCTTAATTTGACCTTAGTTGGCATTCAAAATGCAACGTAAGAAGAAGTCTCACTGCATCAGCAGACGGTTTTCTTCCAAACCTTACAACAACAACAACAACAACAACAACAACAACAACAACGGAAGCTTCTCAACCACCTAACGTATCTTTGTGCAGGGATAATAGTGATGATACCATTTTTCTAAAACTTTGATTAATATTGTTTTTGAAAATGGAAAAATATTGTTTTGAAAATATATTGGACTAAATTTTGAAAATCACCGGTCTTCTTTTTATCAAAACCTTAGTCACTCAATTATTGACTTCTGTCATGGATTGAGGGGGAGAGTGATTTAAAATAAAATATTTTCAAACGATATTTCTTCACAAAAGTTCCGCTTTGTACAATATAAGTGGTGATCTAAAGATTTAATGTTATGTCATGGTATGATTTTTTCTTTAGAATCAAGGTCTTTCAAAATGAAATTTTTTCTGTTCTTGTTTGATTGTGAAATTGTTTTATTTTACTAAAAGATCTCTTAAAAACTATCATACCTAATACTAACAATCTTTAATGTCTTAAATTGGTCCTTATCTGTCATTTTTCAAAAATTAAATCTTGCCACGTCTTTCCCCAAAATTTTCGAAATGATTTAAATCAATCGGGATCCAAAACCCTAATTGGTTTGAAATTGTTGATCAAGGGAGAGATCGTGATTTAAATCTCAAATCTGTTTTAATGGAATCGGTTTTAGTCCTTTATAGGCACTCCTGCCTCCATGTGCCAAACGATTTCAAATATACAATGCACATGTTGAGGAGGAGGATTTATCCAAAAACCAGATGAGTATTTAAACAAGGCCACATTTTCTCCCATGTTTTCTAAACCTAATTAAATCACTTGGGATCCAAAATCTCAAAGGGTTTGATATTTTTATCGGGGAGAATTTGTGATTTAATAATGAAATTTGATAAAAGGTGATCGTCTTGATTTAAATTGTGCGCTGCTTGCTCATATGTGCTAAACGCTTTGAATCTTGAAGCACATATTGAGGGGAGCAAATAAACTATCGAGTACGAAAGCTTTTTAAAGTGATTTATAAAGTACCTTGATTGAGTTTTCAAATGGTTTCTTAAATGGCTTTTGTAATCGTGGATGTACTTCAAAGAACTCTTGCCTCTATGTGATAAAATGATTTTAAATATCCTATGCACATATTGAGGGGAGAATTTTACCATGAAAATCAAATGGCTTTTCAGTATGAAAATTGTGATCAAAGAAAATATTTCAAAGTCCTCTTGCCTCCTTGTCTTGAACAATTTCTAAATCATACGCACATGTTGAGGGGAGGTTTTCTAAATGATCAAAACTATTAAGGTACAAAATGCTTTGATCTCGTATCACAAGTACCTTGATTGTTTTTCCAAATGATTTTCAATTGGTTTTAAGGAAGAATGAACTGTACCAAAAGACCGACCAATTTACTTTATGCATGGTGTTATAAGGATGGTTAGGTTAGGTATTAGTTCCCACGATCCGCCGAACCGAGAGGATCTACCAGGACAATCCACTAGATAGTGTAGAGTCTTTAGGTATATTGAAAAAGGAGAAAAATGAGAAATGGGAAGAGTGCGGATCGAGGCGAGCTAGTCTTGGAATAAACCCAACAAGGTTCTAGTAATGAAGTCTCGGTAAGCAATTGAAGGGTTGAAGAATGAAAAGAAATGAATGAGAAAAGGGTGAAAAGAAATAGCCCTCCATCAATTCAACCTTAGGGCGTAAACCGGGTTCAATTCATATGCTACTTGGTGGTTACTAAGGTAACACCGGTATTGAAGACAAGACATCATGGACCCAAAGGATGCACCGCACTAAACTTCCCAAACCACTCAAGTTCCTCTTAAAAGGGCTTGTTTCATTCTCACGGGAACCTACATAATCTATCGACTTTCTCTTAGAGATTGTTGATATTGAAGAAGGAGACCCTCTCCCTAGTCTCCCAAAAGGAACCAAAATGCACTATTGAGTCTAGAGCCAAGAGATCATCCACAACATCTCGTTAGGACACTAAATTCTTGAAGACTTGCTTTTTCACACAATGTGGAAAGTAAGTATATATTAAGAGTCCTACGCATTATCCTTGTGGTATTGCCAGAACATCCGAGTGATATTTAACAATATTCACGATGAAGATGGAAAGCCTTCTAGAGCCAACATCAAACAAGCTCTTGGTAGGTGGCATGTGAGATCTTTCATAAGATCAAGCTTGTGACAACTAGATAGAAACAATGGGGCGATTCACTTGTGAATCAACCTTGGTCCAGGAATGGAATTGACGAATACTTTTGGAAAAACCGTTCGATGTGCAAACCTTCTTTTCTCTAGCACGTCGAATGTGTACTTATGTTTTCAAACTCAAAAAGTATCTCTGATTGAAAAAATACTTTTAGAAAAACCGTTCGATGTGCGAATCTCTTCTTTTCGCTAGCACGTCGAATGTGTACTCATTCTCTAATACAAAAAGTATTTTGATTGAAAATTGATCTTTCTCATAAAACCTTCGTTGTATTGCAAAACTCTTTCTTCAAGCAATACGCGATTGTTTTCAAATCATTTTCATCAATCGGTGAATCTCAATTATTTGGTTCACTCACTCCGTGTTGTCTTCTTTGAGACGTTCGGTTTGAGAACAACGAAACCCTCGTCAAGGAGATTCTTAGGAATCCTACACGCTCACGAGTGCAAGATTTGTCTTGATCAGCGGGAACCGTGGGCGTGTACCTCAATTCGACGAAAGTGGTCAAAGACACTTTCGTGTGTTTATTGCTAACTGTTGTTTGCGGTACACTTGGACGGTTGCGGTGATCGTAATGAGGAGTCAATCCAAAGCCGCATGTTCACAAAGATCCACACTTAATTGAAGAAATCATGACCGTGCATATCTACATAACTCGGCTCGATATTTCTATACTATGCTTCGCTTCTGCCGCAAATATCATGAACCAATAAAGCTTCCGCTACTCTGATGGAAAGATGTCATGATTCAAAAGTGTGAGCATGTCGGTCCAAAAGTCACAACATCACATGATGGCAACACAATAAAGGTTGATCCAGAGATTTACTGTGGCTAATGATCTCAAAGAAAGCTCTAAGATCATCAAAGATGTGGATCAGTTCAAAGACCTCCACTGAAAGTACTAAACTATGCGGACTTTGAAGTATCACTGCTAAAGCACAAGATTGCGGATTTGAAGAATTGAAGTCTCGAGCTCAAGAAAAAGTCAAGAATAGAATGCTAGGATTCAAAATGTAAATCATGGGGTGACCTCCTTGGGGAGATTGTTAGGAATTGAAAATTCCATGATAAAGTGTCAGTCACCCCAATTAAGGTCTAGCATATGTTAGCTCGTAGGCGTGTCGGTATTTACGTTATTTATCGGTTTATTAGTTAGTTATTAGTTTAGTTTAGCGTGGTGTAACACCGTGGAGGAAGGACGGGTCTTTACCCACCGTATCCTCGATCCACGGGCCGATAGGAGGTCGTTGTGTCGTAGTATAAATACCCTTCCATCCATGGAAGGGTGGTGCTCTCATTCAATCTAACATTTCCTTTGAGTAAACCTCTAGCAAGAACACCCTCTCTCTACTTTCTCTCTCTAAAATGTTTAACATGTATTTTGATCATCCAAGACCACCCGAATCATCAACACAATAAATATTACGATCCTACAGTTTGCCACATCAAACCCTAAACCGGAGAGACCAACACGAACTGAATTCAGGGACTGAATTCCTTTTTGGGTGGGCGAATGTGACAACTCGTAATTTCAGGACATTTCATATAGACTAGATTTAGTCTACACATCATTAGTAACATCATTTCATATCAATTTATGCATGGGTTTTGCATTTTTCATTAAAATTTTATTTTCTTATTAAATAAACGCTATCGCTTAAACATTATTTGAACATTTGATCCGACACTTCCAAAAATAATCCTAATATATTTTTATACTCATTTTAAGACTATAAAAATTATATTATTAGTTTACTCGGTGTTTTAAATTTATTTGGTACATAAATTGTTATATTTATATAATTACGACGGTTTTAGTAAATACTAGTCAATAATTATTATTTCACTCAATTTTTGTAAGAAATGTATTTTTATAAAATTTTATGACTTCAATATATTTTATTTTGATCCGTTAAAATTTATTTTAGCTAACGCTACTCTAAATGATTAAATATGTACACAAGTTACCAACAATCCTTAAATAACTACACATTACTAATATACTTATATATTAAATGAATGCAAAATACATTAAGTCTTTCTTTGACTTATGTTGGTCGACAAAAAGGATGACACACATTTATTTCCAAAATATCTAAGTCTACAAATCAAACTTGCATACCTATTATCAAATAATACATACAAACACATACTCAAAAAGTGTAAACTAGAAAATCCTCTCTTCCATTTCTTCCTTGTGGACCGGCCATCTCAAGAAACACAAGAGAATCCATAATTTTCAAGGTTCAAGTGATTATCAAGCTCATGTAGTGATCTAGAATAGGTTTTGAAATAAAAACCTCATGATTTATTTAAGTATACTTTGCTCAAAACTCTTCAATCCTTCAAGTAAGTGTTCTAATATATTTTTCATAATCTTTCATACTCTTACTTGATGTATTTTTATGTTTCTTTTAGAAAAACATGCATGAATTCCATGATCCATACCACTTTTATGGGTTTTTAGTACATATAATGGGTTTTATTTATCCAAATAATAATCCTTTGTAACATATCACTTTTGGTGATGTCTAGGAACCCATGACACCCTAAGAAGGTGTATGGTAGGTTTAGAATAGCTTCGGCGTTGGTTTGAAGTGATTGAAATAAGTTTTACGCGAGAGAAATCATTTTCGACAACTATAATTAAGGGTCTGATCTTATTTGTAAAATCTGGAAAATCCGACAGTTTATAAAATATTTTGGGCTAGATATTCAGAAAATATACTTTAAAACGAAACCGTGGTCGCTTGAACGGATTAAAACGGAGTTATAACGAAGAAGTTATGATATTTTCAAATTTGACGACGAAAACTATTTGTTTCAGAAAATTCAGCATGTATTCTCAACTTTTTACGAGTCAAAAATGAGTCTTAAGCGTTATAAAATATGTCGACTTATCAAAAATATATTAGTATACTTTAACACGAAGCTAAGGACATATAAAACGTAGAAAACGGACTTGTAACGATTAAATTACACGCGTTTAAATAAAGTTGCCGTAACTATATTATATAAGCAAAACTAATATATTTCTATTAGACAAACATTACGGCCGCGAATGACCATGTTGAGGGTCGTTTTTAACATCGATGGAATACTTTTTAGAAAACGATGTCTTCTAGTAAAAGTAATTTCACCTAGCCTATTTTTCAAAATGATTAACCGTTCGTCAAACGGAGTTGTAACGTATAAAATACGGTCACTCAAACTTTGCCGAAAACCACCTTTAAACAATATTTTGTATACAAGTACCATACTTTACCTACATTTTTCTCCATGATCGAGACCTCTATAATAAAAACTTAAAAGCTAAAACTTTGAGATAATGATACAAGCTTTCCAAAACCGTTGAGTTTGTTTCCTAACACTCGATGTGCACCATTTTACGACTAACTTTTCAAGGCCGTTTAGTCACTTTCATAAAATTGTCAAATGACATTATTTTACGATGAAAAGTTATAATTTCATAATAAATCATTAAATGACTATCGTAGGATATCATTTCAACGTAAATACTTGTAAAGTATTTTATAATATGACGAGATGTCATAAACATACATTTCGACGATAAATTCTATTTTCAAAAACGTACAAGTGGTATAGATTACATGTGGATTTGCATGAACGACATTGTTTCATGATTTACATTAGAACATATCATTCATAATAGGTCGCGGTCAGAGGTTGCGCCTCATTTTAGTATTGCCATTATATCATCATTAACATTGCACCAGGTGAGTTTTCATAGCCCCATTTTCAATTGTTTTGTACTATTTTTGGGGGAGATACATGCTCAACTATTTTCATTTACTTTCGTAAGTACTCTAATCTTTTAAGGATTACCTTGAGTTTCGTAGCCCCTACTTTTATATGTTTTGAACTATTTTGGGGGAGATACATGCTTAACTATTTTTCACAAATACTTTAGATTTTTAAGGATAACTTCTATCATGATCACCATCGTTTCAAAACCGAATGTTGTACTATATCAATTGTTCTTGTTTATGTGCTATAGTTCTACGTCGTATAATGTTCTAAATCAGTTTACTACTGATACATTGATTCAGGTGCTATTGATTATGTGCTATTGTTCTACATCGTATAATGTTCTAAATCAGTTGACTACTGATACATTGAGTCAGGTGCTATTGATTATGTGCTATGGTTTTACGTCGAGTTAGGTACTATTGTGAATTCATTTGACATCATGTGCTTGAACATAAACTATACATATTTTGGCAATGGGTTGTAAACACACATGTTGCAAGTTTTGTATGGGCGGAACTTGGAACTGAGTGGATTTACAATGTCTTTGCTGCATGAACATTCTTTAAAGGCTTTACATTTCAACACAAACTCTATGAACTCACTCAACCTTTGTGTTGACACTTTTAGCATGTTTTATCTCAGGTATCTAAGGCATTCACTTCATGGCATGCATATGGACACATCATAGAGTCGCGGTGACGACGCGTCTCACTTGGGTTTTATGAACTTTAAAAACATCGTTTGGCTTGTATCAAATTTATTTCCGTACATATTGATTTTCATTTGGGACCTACACTTTGTAAACTCCGATTATTTTATTAAATCAAACGATGTATTTTCCAAACGACACTTTAGGTCGTTCAATATAACTGTGATTGTGATGCTATGACAACAACCCCGTGAATTCCATTCCATTGCAAAGCAGTAATTTGGGGTGTGTGAGAACCTCTCATAAATGTTCTCGACAGATTGCTAAGATCATGAAGGACTCGATATTGTATCACTTGCGTTCTTATTGTTGAACGACAAGTGATGAAATGTCAAGTGTACCTAAGAGATCTTTTGATGAATCTCGTGGCTCTAGACTCAATAGTGCACTTTGGTTTTCCTGAGCGGAGACTAGGGAGAGAGTCTCCTTCTTCAATACCAGCAATCTCTAAGAGAAAGCCGATAGTTTACGTAGGGTTCCCTATGAGAATGAAACAAGCTTCTTTCGAGAGAAACTTGAGTGGCTAAGAAGGTTTAGTGTATGCGTCACTGGGTCCATGACGAATTTAATCTTCAATACCGGCGTCATCTCGTGACAACCAAGAGCATATGAATTGAACCCGTGTCCGCCTAAGTGGAATAATCTGGAGGGCTATTTCTTTTCACCCTTTCTTTACTTTTCTTTTCAATTCTTCAACTCCTTCTTTCTCCGATTCTCATTTTCTCCTTTTATAATCATACCTAAGGACTTCTAATTCTAACTGTTGGTGGTGTCCTTGGGTAGATCCCTCCGGCTCTGGCGGATCATAGGACGGTTATTCCTAACCTTAGTCACCTTATAACGCCATGACTAACCTATGTTGCCATAAAACCATTTTTATGAAAAATCTCTCAACGTGGTTATGAGTAAAACATTTAATACCACTATTGAGAGTTTGAGACTTTGCATAAATACTCCCCCTCCACACGTGCTTAAGTATTTAAAGAAATCTGCACAGTGAGAGAAGAGCGCGCACTTTTTGAATTGATCGACTCAAGATAGACAATCTCCCGCAAGACACGGTTACGTCGCATAGTTAAAGAGTTACATTGTCAGCTTTTAGGTGACAACTAGCTCTAATAACTACCTTGAAGGTGTGGACAAACCTCGAAAGGTTGTCAAACCAGTCAAAGTTCATATCTATCAAGAGCTTCTCAAATAGGTACAATTTACTTGGATAAGTCTTGGAAGACAAATATTTTCAATGTATGATTGTTCAGATCCCGTCAATTCATAGGTTGGAGTCTTTTCACATGAGGATTCATATAGCAATTCACAACATATTTCTTATCACATAATTTTTCTCCCCCTCAAAAATGGCATATAAATGTTATTTTTGACGAAATTTTGATATCGAATATGACCATTTCGAGTTTTGTGGGAAGATTATCACGAAGAACAATTTTGTGAACAAAGTTAGTAAGCAAATACTCCCCCTCAACAAGTGATATAAACTTTTGAGGTTTTGAAAATCATAAGGGGAAGTACTTGTCCTTTTGAGCAAAACTTTGAAAAATGAAAGTTTTGATAAGTTTTACTCAAAATTAAGAAGCTTTTGCTCCTTTTATAGGATTGTGGCACTGAAGCGTACCACAGGGTCCTTTCATGACAAGTACGGGCTATGCACTGTTATGTGTGCACAAGCCATTGTCAATAAAAATCTCACATCCAAATGTTAAGATAATGAACCAAATCAAGGGTTACCAGGAGAATCCGGAAGGCCAGAAATAACTCTAGCAATGCGTTCGGGACGTTGATAGCCTGTGAGAGATATGTTGGGACGACCACCTACAAAACTCTCCAAAGTTCTGAATTGATCCCTTCTGAACAACCTTTCATCGATCCGCGTAATGATCCTCTTCACATCCCGTCTCTCCTTAGAATTCCATCTCTTTGGTGACCCAATTCCTTGTTGTATCGCCTTTAACCGATAAGCTAACCCATCCCTGACTTTCTTCAGTGTATAATCCCCAAACTTATGAAGTTCGTTACACGCCATTAAGCAATTTCGGTGTAGTTCACTACGGTAAACTACTCCAAATGGTCTGCTGATTAGGGTGTACTGAGGAAGGTGGTTTATGTCGGGAAGGTCAAGCTGTGGTTTTGTGAGGTTAACACGTGTCTGATACGATTCCACGGCAAGCTGAATGTCTTCTACACGTTCTTGGATGACAATGCTTCTGATGTAGATGAGTAGGGACTTGATGTATTCACGTTGGATAATTGTGGAGAAGTGTCGCATTCGTCCTTGCACCTTAGCAAGATACATGTCTTCAATGTCATTCAGCTACAGTCTCGAAAAATCCGCTTCACAGAATTCATAGTCCTCTTCGTCTTGTCTTTTTACCACAATGTTTTTGAGAAATGTGTAGTCCCATTTAGGCGCAAGAGAGACATGCCTAATAGCAACGATCATTTATCACTATACACTTCGTGTTTTGACTTTTGAACACAGCGACTTTTGTAGTAGATTCTTGACGTTACGCCAATGGTGAATCCCATACATTGCATCAATGTCATACTTTTCAACGCTGTTGGCAAACATGTGAGTAGCATTTTCTTCGATGGCTATGCAGTTGGAGTAGATTGCTGCCGAGAACGGAAGTGTTAGTGATGTAGCGTATTTCTTTGACACATCGCTACCGTGTAGAAGAAATTCCAGGTCATTGTTAAAGAAATAACGGAATGGAATCTTGGGTTGATCTGGTTGGCCAATTGTAGGTAGAGGTCTTGTCCAGTCTGTGTAGTATGGAGCTTTGTCTTTTCGTGTGAAGTCAATGTTAGCTTGTGGTTGAGCCAATCGATGTTGTTAGACATGGCTCGTGCTATGTTTTCAAGATGGTATTCAACTTCAATAGCACTTTCGTGAGTCGTCTTTGAGCGGTTGAAAAGCTTCATTCTTGATGCCTCAACTCGCTTTAGTCATCTTCTTCACCGAAACTTTTCTTGAAGTAACTTAGCATTTTCCAATGTTCGACCATCTACCATTTCTTGACCTTCGTGTAGTGAGGAGTAGCATCAAAAGTGTAGAAAACCGATCGATTCGGTGTCATATTCGTCTAGCCATGAGACGACATCGACCTTGGTCGTCTTCTTCTTCTTCTTGGCCTAGATGAGGATCTTTGGTTTCTTTGCTTTGTCGGGAGAGGTGGGTTGTTGTTGGGGCTCGGGGACTTCCTCATCGTCACCACCGGTATTCATGATCGGTTTTCTTGGATGGTGGTAACTCGAGTCCCGAGGTTTATCGTCTTTGTGTTGGAGTCCTTTGGGGTGGTAGTGGCATAGAGGAGGTTCACGAGACTTCTTTGGACGTTTAGGTTCCTTATCCTTATCCTTATCCTTATCGTCATCGTCTCTTGGGCGCTTAGGCCTTCGACTTCTACTCGCATGTTGTTTTGAGTTGGTATTCCAAAGAATGCTTCAAGCAGTTTACCTTCGTCGGGTAAATGTTGCAGATCATTTTGACATTTACGTTACCATCCTGGAAACCAATTCAGCATCGGAGAACACTATAGGATCAGTTGGGTTGATAGTTACGGTTAGAGGAGTTGATCGTATAATTTGCTTGGCTATCTGCATGAGATTCGGATAGAGTTGTTTGGTGAAAAACTCTTTTGTCACTCCAGGAACAATGTCGAGAAGGAACTTGTGAGTGTATCCCTTAATCATTTCGTTCATTTCCCCTTGGACATCACATTGCATAAATTTCTGGATATACTCCCTTTCACTTGACATCTTGTCTATCTCTTCATGTAGAAGATTGATACTGTCAGCAAGTTGATTCAGCTTTTTGTTGGTCACGTCTTTCCTCTTGACTTGCTTAACAACTTTGAAAATCTTTGTCTTAGCTCAGGATATCCAAGAGTCGGTCGGTTTCTTCACTGACTTGGATGTGGATCTGGTTGTGCCTTTGGATGGTGGAGGTGAAGAGTGAGAAGACGAGTCTGATGATGATGAGACATGAGGAGACTCAGGGTCTTTTGGTGGCTCAGAAGTTTCTTCCTTAGATCGTGCTGGACTATCAAGAAGTAAATCATCATAATCAACTTCGTCATCTTGTCCAGACTTAGCCAATTCTTCAGCCTTCATCCTGGCTTCTTCATCTGCTTGAGCCGCAGCCTCTTCATCGCCTTTTTCTTTCTCGGACTTCTCCTTTCTCGGTTCCTCAAAGTCATAATTGATAGAGTCCTCAGTCGCCTTTGTTGTTGCTCAAGAGTGGTGGCACCGGTTCCTTATCGGGTTGATTAACCGCATCGAATTGGTGTATATTGACTCACCACTTGACCCTCCGGGCCACGCATTTGTTGTTGTTCGAACTCGTGGCAAGATACTTAAGTCCGAGGTTCTTCAACTTCTTCCGATAGTCTCTTTCCTCATCAAATGGCTCTTCATCCGAGCTTTCTTTTCATGCACAAGCACCGGAGTTTTCCCTTTACCTTTATCGACTTTTGACCGGGAGGTTTTGCTCTTGTTTGAGTGTCATCGATTGGAGTTTGAGTAGATGAACTCTTCGTCGATTCGGTATCCTCGAGCTTTCATCCATTAGCTTTTGTTGCGGTTCGAGCTTGGGAATAGGAATGGCATCTTTGGATGGTACTTTCCTTTGAGAGTATGAGACCTTTTGAAACTTTCTCGACTCTCGCTCGTAATGCTTCTGCTTTGCCTCTCTGGTTTTCCTAGTAGGTGTACCGAGGACTTTTCATTAAGAAAACCTACTTTGCCTTCATCAACTGCTACGGATACCTTTTGTATGAATAAAGTTGTTTGACCGCATCGATGAAGGTGATCCGCGACACCGCCCTTGTTTCTTTGTTGTTGATTCCTTAAATCGATCGTGAGTGTAGGTTCATACAATGCGGAGTGATTGTTGGGGTCATTGAGTCTCGAGGAATATCGATTATACCCTAGAGCTCTTTGGATCAACAGCTTGGTATATCGATATATGGGATCTTGGTACCAAGGTTTTGAGGAAAGACATCATGTCGTCCCATATCGAGCTTCAACTTCAATGTGTTTCATGTTGACCAAAGCCCAAAAGATCAGTAGTTCCATGAGCTTGGGATGCTCATAACCACTATCACGCCCGTAAACGGATTTGGTAATCATAATGTAGAGGTTCTCCATGGTTGGGGAATATTCTTAAGATCCACGGATGAATGCTTTGTGATTATTCACGTAGCTTCGTCATAGCCAATGTCGATCATGAATTGTAGAACGACCTCTTGATTGGTGTGGCATTGTATTGATCGGCTCGATGGCGGAATAAGAATAATAGCCCTTAAATCTGTTGGTGTGATGGTGACTTGTTTGTGATTGGCGTCACCATCACAAAGATTTTGACCTTGATCTTCGCATTGTATGCCGTAATTGGTGAATGTAGATCTCCGTGAAGGTAGCGAGTTGGTGAGCATGTTTTGATAGGGGTGAGTTTTCAGAATATCCACTGCAATTTCACATGAAGACTCTGAACATGTGAAACTATCAAAATCAACTCTAAGGTTGTTCTTTCCGATCTTCATTGGGTAACCGTGGGGGAAGATATCTTCAACAGTGAGAATATTTGGTGCTTCCACATTTTGCATTTGAGCGTCCATGTCGTGATCTGAAAGATATTTAGCCAAAAGAATCAACATATCGAAAGACATTACGTTAGTCAACAGTTGATTTTCTTGTCTATTTATTGAATGTGATATGTGATTATTGTTACGAGTCCAATGTCACTTGTTAGTCCAATTGTCCAAAGACGTCGTGATAAGTTTCGTGAGTTGATTAACTTTGAGTTTTAAAGTCCAAGTTTTCACTTATTTTTCATAACTTAGTAAACATTTAAGCTTATTAGTGACAATTTTGGTTTCGTGGCGTTATGATTTATTTATTTACAAGTTTGCACGCGTAACAATTCATAATTTAGGTTAAAACTAGGCTTAGGCGTGGGTTTTGCAAGCTTATGCGTAAATGTGAGTGGTTATACGCGTAAGCATAAGCTTATCGTGGGATCTTGACTTATGCGTAAGAAATATTACGGCGTGGGAAAAGAGTGCCTTAGGCGTAAAGCTTACTCTTAGCGTATATGGAACCTTCGCGTAAGGCTTACTCGTAAGAGTGAACCTTATGCGTGGGGTTCTTGTTTACGCATATCCTTCACGAGGATACGCGTAGTCCCCATTGTAGAACCTTACGCGTAAAGGTTACGCGTAATATTTCTCTTACGCATAACATTCTACGCGTAAGGTGATCCTTATGCGTAGATGTTCAAGTAACCTTGATTCTGAATTTTCACGCGTAGAAATCCTGAAGTAAGTTCATCATAACACCAATATTAACACATACATTCAATATATATCAGTTCTAAGCATGGATTCACAGTTTAAGCAGTTATGCGTAGAATGTTATTTACACGTAGACTTTAAACCCTAAAGTTCAATTCCTACGTGTAAGAGTTCTAGCCATAGGAATAACACCAAACAGTTTCTGGGGTATCTTAGAGGTCTAATGAAGTGTTCTGTACAAGTTTTAACATCAAAAATGCTATGAATCAAAAGTACCCAAAACGTATGAACTTAAACCCTAAAACTTAATTCTTTCACAATTGATGTTTCTGGTCAAGTTATGAGTATGGATATTATCAATTCAACATATAAAGAACATCTTTCAACCATCAAATTAACTAGAAACACTCACACATGAAAACCCCCAAATCGACTTATGAGTATGGACAATTCGTGTTTCTGGGTGGATTTGTTTGATAAAAATGGTTTTGGCACACAGTTTTGAACATTTTAACACCATTATATCATAACAAACACACACTTGATGATCTTGTGTTCACATGCTTACGCGTAGAACCTTTAAAATCATCCAAACTCAAGATTTAGCCGTTGGATTTGCAAATAAATCAAAACCATTGTTTGTTTGAACACTAAGAATCAAAAACCACTTACAAAGTTAAGATCTAAAGCACGGTTTAGAAGATTGAAGGTTAGGCGTAGGATTTGTTGTTGAGAGTAATAAATGTTTTGAAATAAATGATATGAGAAAGTTAGGTGAAGGTTTTGTTAAAAAAATACTTTAAGCTTTTGACAATTTCAGTCCCTCCACCTTAACCATTTACATCCAAAGCCCATAACTTCCATTTTGGTTACCAAACGAATGATATTTGAAAAGAAACTTGACGACATCCCCCCTCGACTTTAGAAATAAATAAGTTTTATGAATTTGAGTCCGGGGAATGTCAGAAAACCAGAAATGTGACCACCATTAAACAATGTAACAATTGAGATAAAGTAGCATGCAAGTACAAGGTTTTATGAAACCAAAAAATATTTGCTTTCTCCCTCAACACTTGACCGAGAAAATCTTGAATTTTGAAAGATTAGAGTGTTGACGGAAGATTTGTACTTGCCATGTTAAAAGAAATATAGATAGAAGAATATTTTGTTGTTTTATCGATTTTATATTTTGTATTTTGTTTTGAAAAATATTTACGTAAGAGGTGTTGGTGTTTGACCGGTTTTAAGAATGTTTTAAAAGTTCATCCAGTTCCTCTCGAGTCAAACACCGCATACCAATCCGGTGGACCAACTCATTAAACCTAGCGGGAGCTAAGGCTTTGGTGAGGAGATCGCCATTGGTATTCGGTACCCATAAAGTATAATTCAACAGTCCCTTTTCCACGTGCTCCTTGATGAAATGATATCGAAGATCGATGTGCTTAGATTTCGAATGTTGAATAGAGTTGCACAAGATCGCAATAGCACTCCGATTGTCGCGATACATCGGGACTCATCAAATCGTAACCATAGTCTTTGAGTTGTGTTCTCATCCAAATGACTTGAGCACAACACGCCGACATGGCTACATATTCGCTTGGTTGAGGACAATGATGTACAATCCTCGCTTCTTCGATTGCCATGACACGGTTTATCACCAAGAAATTGTAATGCTCTGAAGTACTTTTCCGTGAATCTAAGCATCCTGTGTGATCAGCGTCTGAAAAAGCTATTAGTTCAAAACCAGAATCCTTTGGATACTAGATCCCCAAGTTAATGGTTCCCTTGATGTATCTGAGGATTATTTTAGCCTCTGAGAGGTGAGTTTCAGTTGGTATCGACTAATAACGGGAGCAAAGATATATGGCAAAAACAATATCAAACCTGCTAGCAGTTAGATACATGAGAGACCCAATGATACTACGGTATTTGGTAGGGTCTACCAATTTCCCATGTAAATCAACGTCTAGTTTCTTGGTATGAGCCATTGGTGTGGCATAGGTGTCACAGTTTTGCATTCCAAATTTATTTAAAAGTTCAAGGGCATATTTGGACTGACTTAAGAAAATACCACGGGGTGATTGATAAACTTGCAATCCAAGAAAGAAGGTAAGTTCACCCATCATGGACATTTCAAAATGTTTTGTCATAAGTTTTGAAAAAGCGTTTGAGTATTTTAGATGTGTTGACCCAAAAATGATGTCATCCACATAAATTTGAACGATTAAAATGTGTTCCCCGTGATATTGTATGAAAAGTGTTGGGTCGACCGAGCCTTTAGAGAAATTATTAGCGATAAGAAAGGATGATAACTTATCATACCACGCCCGAGGGGCTTGTTTGAGACCGTAGAGAGCCTTGTTCGGTTTGTAAACGTGGTTCGGGAACTCGGATCAACGAATCCTTCGGTTGGTGACATAAACCGTTTCTTCGGTTTCCCATTCGTAAAGGCGGTTTGACATCCATTTGAAAGACCGTGATGTTCATGTGAGCCGCGAATGCCGAAAATATCCGAACAACCTCAAGGCGAGCAACCGGGCGAATGATTCTTCAAAGTCAATACCCTCTTCCTCTCTATAACCCTTAGCCACCAGACGTGACTTGTTTCGGATTACGGTTCCTTCAGAATCCAATTTGTTTTTCCAAATCCATTTTAGACCAATGACGAAGACCCCTGTTGGTCTTTCAACCAATTCCCATACTTCAAAACGTTTAAATTAATTGAGTTCTTCTTGCATGGATTCAATCCAGTTGTCTTTTGTCATTGCGTCTTTAATGTTTTTAGGTTTAGATTGGCAGACAGTGAGTGCATAAATGCAATGTTCACCGTCTGTGTGAAGACGTTGTCTTGTTATGACTGGTTGATTCGAGTTACCAATAATGTTCTCAAGAGGATGGTCTTTCGTCCAACGATGTGTGGAAGATTGATGTTGATATACATTGTGCAGATTGGGTGGATTTAAATGGTTTGTATATGATTCCGCAACATCAGGTGCAGCAGTTTCATTAGCAAACGGGTTGAAGAACGCATTAGGATCAAAATCTGCAGGTGGGGATACTTCATTGTTCAGAACATCATCACCGGTTCGGCGTCATTGGAAGCGCTTTGTTCAACTGTTGTTGTAGAGTCAACGGTGGTGCTTCTTCAACAAGAGTTGTTGTAGCAGTGTATCGGTATTGGAATATGATCGGTGAGCGGTGAAACATTGGATACACCTCGAACACGTTCATCAATATCGTCACTAAACAGAGGAGCAAATAGCTTTTCCATTTGTTGACGAGTAAGTTGGGGCTTGGTTCGGTGATGATGGGGTTTGAGGGAAGTTTAAGCGGTTGTGACCGGGTTCCAAGTCGTTATGCTCGAAGCCATTTCGTAAGCTCATCGAAATTTGCATGAATCGTTTCCATAACCTGCTTTGTACGACAATTCCAGATCCGGAAACCCTTAGAATTTTCACAATATCCTATAAAGACTCCAATGTCAGCTTTGGCTTTGAGCTTACCAAAATCATCACGATCATTATTTGGATAACAAAGGGATCCAAATACGTGAAAGTGTTTGAGATTTGGTTTATGGTTGTGGATAAGCTCATAAGGTGTTTCGTTGTGGCGCTTGGTAATCATTGAGCGATTCTGAGTGTAGCATGCAGTTGACACGGCTTCAGCCCATAAGTAATCCGGAAGTTTAGCATTAATTAACATCGTTCTTGCAACTTCCACTAACGTGCGGTTTCGTCTTTCAACAACTCCGTTTTGTTCTGGTGTACGTGCAATAGATGTTTGATGCTCAATTCCCACTTTCTCATAAAATGCACGAAGAGTTTGATTCACAAATTCGGTTCCTTTTCTGCTCGAATTTGTCGGCGGTGTTCGGAGCGTAACTTGAATTTTCGTGAGAAAGGTGATGATCATATGTGGAGCTTGATCTTTACTTAGAGAAAATAAACCCAAGTCCATCGTGAGTAATCATCTACAATTACTAAGATGTAGCGTTTGCCATTAATTGTTTGCACGCGCGCATCGGGCCACACAAATCCATGTGAAGAAGATGAAGCACATCTTTGAGTCGTGTTCCATCTTTGAAGGAAAGTGAAACACGAGTGCTTTTCCCTTGTTCACACGCCGAGCATAGGTGATCTTTAGAATATCGAATCTCGGAGACCTTCAACTAGTTTGTATCGAGCAAGGTTGGTTATGGTTTGAAAGTTTAAATGTGAGAGACGACGATTGCCATAGCCAAGATTTTGTTGATGTTGCCTTTGAAAGTAGCGGATGGGAGATGAAGTAATCATGTCTTGCATGGAGATAGTGTAGAGACTTGAATTGCGAGTGCGGACATAAGATCGTTTCCTTGTAGATCACGAATGAAACAAGTTTTCTCCCGAAAAGCAACTTCCAAATCTCCATCACGAATTGGCCTCTTGAGAAGAGATTGTGACCGAGGCCTTCCACATAATAAACCCTGCTAATTTCGATGTTGCCATTGATGTAATCTCCATAACCCATGATAGTCAAGTGATCATTCCGAATCTGACATGCCAATGAACTTTGCAACAAAGTTTGATAACATTTAAGATTGCTCATCATGTGTCGGGAACATCCACTATCAACAATCCAAAGATGATCTCAGATCACCGCATTACACACGATTTGACACGGATGGAATAGAAGTAGATGTAAAACCCAAGAGTTAGAGGGTTCGAAGCGATTTAGTAGAAATACACATCAACGATTTTAGGTATCCATTTAAATCCTAGTGTATTATGTATCCATTTCTGCCATCTCCAACTAGTCTTTGCTTTAGTCTTAGTGAATGCACTAGGTGGTACTATGTTCCTTGGAGGTGATAATGGAGCTACAGGGACATCAATGCGTTTCATAGAATCTAAAGATGGCGGTATACCAAGCACAGACTTAGAAGCATTAGTGGGCCTAGAGGTATTCCGTTTCTTAGGATTCCATATCGAGACAAGATAGCTTTAGCAACACATTTATCATGACAAGCAGAAATCATACTTTGATGACATATAACACAAGAAGCTTCAAACTTAACATCAAAAGTACTTAAAGGTTCAGCATTCGTTACAACACTTTTTCCATTACATTTGTCAGACGCAATATCTAAAGTGGGTGCAACTTGAATCTTATTCAAAGTCCTAGGGTGTTCTTCTACTTTTCTTTTCTTAGGTCGCAACTTCCTATTCTTCCTTGTATTGCTCCTAGTCTGTGAAGTGCGGACGTTGGGAAAAGAGGCAACTATTCCTGTTTCAGTAGAGGGAAGCACATTAGTATCTTGTGATTTGTCAGTAGGCAATCTAGTGTCACTTTTTCTAAGTGTTACAAGTGCAAGTTTCTTAATGTTGCTAAGCTGAACTTGTTCATACTTTCCTAACTTTTCTTTTAACTCAATGACAGTGTGCAACAAATCTTGATTTTCAGAATGAAGGTTTCCATAAACATTTGTGACTTCTTTAGTGTGTACAAGATAATGATCAAGTTCGTTTGATGCTTCATCACGAGTCTGTTTGAGTAAATCAAATATGACACCATATTCCTTTTTAACTTTTGCAAGTTCTTGTTCATATTTTGAGTTTTGACATTTCAAAGACGCGTTTTGATCATCGAGTTGCTCACTTTTAGGATCAAAAGATTTTGAGCATATCGGGTGATTTTGTTTTGCGAGCAAGTTCACGATTTTGACAATCTTTTGACACCATTGAAGACGACGTTTTGCATTTGAAAGTTCGTTTAACAATCGTTCATTTTCAACTTTTAAAGACTCGATCTGAAGCACATTATCGATATTCTCAACAATGGCATCGTAATCAATGTAATCGTGAGAGATATAATCAAATGCATATGAAAAGAATGCAATAACACAACATTATGGATATCGGCACATATAACATCTTCCAAGAGTCGATCAACATCTTTTCTTAACATTTTCTTTTTGCGTTTGTATTTGAAATCGATGTTTCGTTTTCTCGAAAACTATTTTCATCGATCCAAGTTCCTTATGAAATTCCTTTCCCAATATAATGCACGCTTTTCAAATTTTTAACATGGGGTAAAATTCTTTTCTGAAAAATATCTCTTTGTTCTCGGCCTGAGGCGATTGAAAATGTTCAACTTTTATTTCAGAATGAAATTCAATCTCACGTTCTAAAAGTTTGAGGTCAGAAGTGAAAATGTCAAAATACCTAAGAATTTGACGATTTTCGGGTATTGATTTTACTTCACTGAGTGAAGGTAAAGGACCATTAATTTGTGCAGAATTGGGTTGGGGACCAACATTAGAAGACACAGACCGAGGTGTGATAACCCAAGGTGTGTTAGAAGAGTCCTTTTGTGTGACGAAAGTGACGGCTTTTGAATAGTTAAAAGGTTTGTTATAAACAACATTTTCCATTTTTGACCGACTCTCGTCATCTGCATCGAATTCCTCTTGACGATGATATTCAACAACACTCATAATAGAATCATCAATTTTGTGTTCTGCACTGTGAACTTCAGGATTGGGTTTGAATGCTTTGTTTGAAAGCTTTGGTTTGTAATCAGCAAGATTTGGTCCATATCCATTTGGTTTTAAAGTAAACTTTTGAATAGTTGTGATTGACTCACCATGTTTATAAACAACATTTCGAAACTCTTTGAGTTTGTTTTGTAAGCCGACAATTTCTTCAAGATGGTCATCTATTCGTTTTGTTGAATGCTTTCTGTATTCAGAGAACTGTTTTTGACAAGTTAACAACTCAGCCTTGGCTTTTTGATTTTCCAAAGTAAGAGCATTAATTTGTTTTTTTATGATCATGTTTCAGTTGTTCTATCTGAGACAACAAAGCATTCTTGGATGCGACTAGATCACGAATTTGTCATTCTTGTGATTTTTCGTTTTGAGAAGATTTAGCAAAAGCGACTTCAAAACCTTGTTCACGTTTTTCTTGAGTTTTAAAAATGTTGAGTTGCCTTTTTAAGCATTCATTATCCCTAGTCAACAGTGCATTGTTTACTTTTAACTGCTTGCATATTTCCAGTCGAGATTCTTGGTCTTTAATTAAGGTCATGAGCTCAAATTCTAGATTAGATGAAGGTTCATCTTGTTCAACGTGAGTCTCAACAGAATCATTAGTCAGATCCTCAAGTATAACCACGGAGTCAACTTGATTATCAATGGTAACCATAAGGTCATCTTGATCGTCAAATATAACTACGGGGTCTATTTGATGATCATCGGAATGAGATGTAGATGACTCATGTTGAACACTCTGACCCTTGTCGGATGTAGATTTTGGCTGAGAGATCAGATTATTAATGAGGATAGTTTGATCCTGTACCTGAGACAAGCCGTCAGTGTCATACACTGGGCCTGTGTCACTCATATGGAGAGCTTGCATGTGTGCCATCAACATCACTGCTGCATTAGCCTGTAAGTCCTCCATGTCATCATCAGAATCTGCATCTGCCATAAAGCTATGTTCCTTGTTTGTAAGAGTTCCACCAGCTTCATCTTTAAGAGCCAAGAGTAAAGCTTCCTGTTGGTAAGCACTGCCTCTAGTCCTTGGCTTAGGGCATGCATTAGCCAGGTGACCCTTCTCATTACAGTTATAGCAACGAAGACCATTAATCCCATTTTGAGCATTACCCTGTTCAACCACTTAAGCTCGCTGTGGAGTACCCATGTTATTCCTTCCCATAGCATTAAACCCTTGACCACCTCCCATTTGACGAACATTACCACGATTCTGAACTTCAACACGTCCATTGTTTACAACAGCCTGATTCCTTGTGTTTGATGAGGAACGAATGCGATTGTTGGATTTGTTTGTGTAACGGCCGAAGGCTTTAGCAATCATAACAAATCCTTGTTGCAATTCATCGAAAGCATCGGAATCCTCATTAGCTTCAGTGTAAAGTGCTTGATCATTGTTGTTGTTGTATGGAACCAATTGAGTTTGTGGAGATTGTTGCTGTGACGGATCATATGGTGTAATTGTTGCAGTTGGTTGAGGAGCGGGTTGAGGAGGATAACTAGCTTGAGCCCACAAAGCAAGTTATTGATTATCCGGAAGTGATGGTGAAATAGTTTGTCCACGGATAACCCTTTCTTTGTCAACTTCTTTTTGATGTGGCTTCAAATAGTCGTACAACAATCCGTAAGTAGCATGATGAAGATTCTTCGCTGACGGATGAAAATGACATATTTTTCCCACTCAGGACCAAGACTACTTAGGAACTTAGTGTTACCAGCAATTCTTGGCATGATGATGTTGTGTTTGTCCAAGTCATTGATGATGTCTGAGAATCAATGATGATATGACTCTAATGTCTCTCCGGGTTCAATCATGAAGTGTTCATAAGCTAAGTAAATTTTGGATTCCATGTCTTCTTGATTAAGTTCAGTGCCTTCCATGAGAAGATGAATATATTCCCACATTTTCTTAGCAGTCTTTTGAGCATCAACACTTCGAAGAATCGGATTGGGTAATCCCAAAAGAATGTATTGCATTGCTAGCTCATCAGCTTCTAAATGTAGAAGTTCATCAGCAGTGAGGTCAGAAAGAGTTGCAATGTTGGTGGCATCATCTCTTGGTGGAGTAGCATTTGGATCTCCGGGTGTAACAATAGTAGGCATCTGAAACGGACCTTCCAGAATGACCTTCTTTAAGAACTTTCCATGTGGTTTCTTTAGATCACAAAACCTAAAGAACCTAATCACCCATTGATCGTAATTACCGGGAGTGAGCATTGGAGGTCTATCAAGTGATCCAGCCTCATGAATGGATTTTTGACTGCTTAAAGCTTCACACATCTTTGCAAACCAAGACGGTTCCTTCATAGTATTCCTGGATGGATGTTGATTGTAAACGTTTGTGTAGGGTTGTACTTGAAGACTAGGTGGTGGTTGAATCATTTGTGGTTGAATTGTTCCTAGTTGTGGATAATGTTGTTGATTAAATTGTTGATAAATTTGTTGTTGTTGATTGAATTGTTGATGTTGTGGACTGAGTTGTTGTTGTTGTTGTTGTTGATTATACGTGTAAGGAAAGTAGTTAGAGTTTGGAGGTTGAGACATGTTGAAAACTTGTGTTGTAAAATGGATCTTTGTAGTCGAATGAAACGTTGTTGATGAAGTGTCCTTAGGCGTAGAAACCAAGTTTAGGCAAAGTAATGCTTAGACGTAAAAACACCAAACTTACGCGTAAAGGCAATAGTTACGCGTAGGATTAGCTTACGCGTAAGAATGAGAAACACTAAAATTAGGCATAAACTGAAAGTTAGACGTAGAAAACTTATGCGTAGGATTAGCTTATGCGTAAGACAAGGCTTAGGCGTAAGCAAAATCTTAGGCGTAAAGAGTTCTAAGCGTGAGTTTAAGCTTATGCGTAAAATTAGGGTTTTGCCCAAAAAATCCTTTACACTATCACAGTGTAAATGATATCCAAAGTCGAAGTGTTTTCAGGCTTATCCAAGCAAGAAAACACCGAGTAAACTCAAGAAAATCAAGATCAAACCACGGTTTCTTCTGGCGTAACTCTAGGGTTTTGTTACGCGTAGGATTTTCCAAAATTGAGATTTTAGCCCAAAGTGTTTCTAAACTAGATTTTTGTGATGAAACGACTTCAATATCACCAAAATAACACAAAAGTGTGAAACTTGATGATCCAAAACTTATACACACGTTACGCCGTAGAAATGAACACACGTTTGAGATCAAGCTTAAAACCAATGAAATACACGTAAAGTTTGAAACTTTTGCCAAAACTGAAATTTTAACACCTAAAACCTTGAAAGTACAAGAATCTTGGATTGGAAAGTGTAAAAAATGAGTTTTTATGCGTGACAAAGTTTGTAAACCGTAACTTACGCGTAACACTTAAAACTTCAAAAACGAAACCTTTTCGCCCAACTATTTGGCGATTGATACCACTGTTAGGTTCCCATTTATGTAACACAAGTAATAATATAAGAAATAGAGATGAAGAGTGATCGGTTGAACACGTTATCACACACACGAATATAAATGATGAAGAGTTATGCGTAGAGTGAAAGATAAAGTGAACAACCAACCCTCAAGTGAGGATTTACAAGGATTATTTATAGGGCAAGGAGCTAGGGCAACACTACTAGCATCCTTCCCTTCTTATGGGCTTGGGCCAAGGCTTATGGGCCTTATACACAAGCCTTAGCTTAATAACAAACATAAAGGCCTAATTAAGCTAACTATTACATATTAATCACTAACACTTGTAATCTAGTTTAGGAGTGATTCCAACAGTCCAAGTACCCTACTTCACCTATATTTTTCTCTATGATCGAGACCTCTATGATAAAAATTTAAAGGCTAAGACTTCGAGATAATGTTACAAGCTTTCCAAAACCGTTGAGTTTGTTTCCTAACACTCGATATTCACTATTTTACGACTAGCTTTTCGAGGCCATTTAGTCACTTTCATGAATTGTCAAATCATATTGTTTTACGACGAAAAACTATAATTTCTTAATAAATCACTAAATGACTATCGTAGGATATCATTTCAACGTAAGTACTTGTAAAGTATTTTATAACGACAAGATGTCATAAACATATATTTCGATGATAAACTTCATTTTCAAAAATGCACAAGTGGTATAGATTACATGTGGATTTGCATGTACGATATATATTCATGATTTATGATAGATCATATCATTCATATTAGGTTGCAGATAGAGATTTCACATCATTTCAGTATTGCCATTATATCATCATAATCATTGTATCATGTGAGTTTTCATAGCCCCGTTTTATTCAAGTTGATACTTTATTTCAAACCTACGGGGGAGAATACATTGCACATCATTTTATTACGAGCCCAAGTATATCAAATTTATTTACATTGCTTAAGTTACCTTATTGCCAATTGAATGTCCCCATTTCATAATCATGAACCGTTAATTCCGAAAGAAGCGAGGGTGAGTGAATAGATCTATTGAGGGTGACTCCTCCATCCGGGTTGGTGGTCCCAACTGGTCAAATGGATGCATTTCATTTCATGTCAGAATTTGAGTTGTTTGGCAAACACTCTGTTGGGGGCGAACATCATGATCAGTCTACTTCGGTGTCATGTGCTTATAGCAATTGTATCATTTTTATGTGACATATTTGTCATACATAACTTATACTTGTGTTGGTTGTATAAAACATTTTCATAAACTCTATGAACTCACTCAACCTTTGTGTTGACACTTTTAGCAATGTATTTTCAGGTATCTAAGGCATACACTTCATGGCATGCATAAGGACTTGTCATAGAGTCGCGGTGACGACGCGTCTCACATGGATTTTATGCACTTTAAAACATCGTTTGGATTGTAACAAACTTATTTCCGTAAATGATAACTATCTTTTTGGGACCTATCTTTTGTAAACTCTGAATGTTTTATTATATCAAACGATGTATTTTCCAAACGACACTTTAGGTCGTTCAATATAACTGTAAATGTGATGCTATGACAGTCAACCCCCAGGAATTCCATTCCGCTGCAAAACAGGTAATTTGGGGGTGTGATACAACCATATGGTAAATATTTGGATGCATATAGATAAATTGTTTGTAATCAATCTCCAAATTACACTTGTTGACTGCAAAAATAGAAATATAACAATCACATGGCCAACACCCAGTCACCCATATTCAAAAATCCTTGTAATTACGACTTAAAAGCCAAGAAAATATGGGACTCTTTACCTGGCACCATCTCATTTATTTTCCTAAGATATTCAAGATCACGATGATCCCTCTTTGCGTTCTCATAAGTAAGAAGGAATTCCTTGAACTTCTTAGCAATAAAACAATGAACTTCATCTCTAGTAACCCACTCCCTCAGTGTTCCCTGAACAAGGTACATCTCAAACTCACCTTCATCATCATCATCATCCTATGAAAGTATAAAGACATGCCAAAGAGTAATTCAGAGACTGAAAATTATATGAACTGATGATGCTAATAGACAAATGAAAAACATAACCAAAATAAGAAATAAAATAAGCACCTCAAATGCATCAATCATAGGCACATCGGTGTCATCGGTATCACTTGGTGGACCTCTTGAACCTCTCGGTGGACTGGTTGGTGGTGAACCGAGAGGTCTAGCTCTAGTACTTTTTGAAGGACGATATCTATCATCATCTGTATATCTAACCATAAATATGAAAACAAACATCAATTACATATTTAAAACTATAAAAATCAGCATAATGACATGATTTATGAGATAATGATTAAAAAAGTTTGAACAAGTAATCCTAAACCAACAAGACAAATACTATAAACCATTGTAACATAAGAGAAAACATCAAAATATAAACCAACAAGACAAATACTCCATATAATGTAACAAACGAAAATATACACTTCAATACTAAATGACTTAATTAAACATCAAAATATAGACAATTAACAAACCTCGATCATGAAGTAGCCGAGAAAACTTTCGCTGCGAAGCAACGCCATCTCTAGCATCAAGCTCAATTTCAGCAGCTTGATGATCCCTTATAATCCGATCTAAATTTTTTTCGTCCTCAAATGAAGCATCTAGCCCAACATATTCATATCGATCTTGCTCAACCAACTCAAGTTAACCGCTAATTCACAAAACCAACAACCCAATTAACAAAAAGTTCAACAAACATTACAAAGTCAACAAACTAAAACAGTATAACATGTTTCTACTTGTAGTTTGCATACATAAAAAAGTATACAGTAAACATTGCAGTGAGAATTGAGTTTTTACCAACTATCAAGTGTGTTAAAATATAGTTGTGAAATAGAGCATCTTCCAACTGTTTATTTGTATAAAAAAAGTGTTACCATAAAAAAGTGGCAGAAAAATTAAGTTTGTACCAAGTATTTGTTTGTGTTCTCGGCTAAAATTCTCGATGCTTCGCTTTTGTTTTTTTATCAATCTAGCCTACTGCCCACCCATTCATATTTCAGTATTTCACCTATATCTTCACCTAAACCCATCTCCCAAACACCACCTAATTCCTTTCTAAATACGAAAAAGTAAACTTATAACATACACTGAGAAATACATATGAATCTAGATCCAGATGATGACGTCACCTTCGAGTTTAATCAGATTCCGTGAACCGATGAAGGTGATGACTCTGTTAACCAATCGCCGAAAAATAAATACCAGAGTCAAAATCCCCACCTATATTAACCGTCGTTTTTGGGGCGCCCCTTCCTTCCTCGCTCCTCCGCTGGAACACTCGCAATAATCTGCAGGAAACCTTTGTTAGGTGAGAGCAAAAGAGAGACTGTGTATGTGAAATGAAGAAATTAAATGAAATGAAAATGAGATGACCCTTTGTTAACTGTGAGTGATATTACAAACATACCCCTCGGTAATTAATTATATTAAAATGATGATTAATCTACACCCTTAGATTTAAAATAGATGGATGGTTGAAATCTTTTAATTTGATCTTTAGAAAAATTTGGTTCTGTACGGAACTTTTCTCTCTTATAAATAAGGAGAGAAATAAGGGGGTGTTTGTTTTAGCTTATTTATAGCACTTACAATAAAAGTAAGCACAATCGAGCGTTTGGTTAAGCTAACATGTTTGAACTTATGAGTTTATAGCATTGAACTTATGAGTTGACGCGAGTTATTTTAACATCTTTGATTAGGGTGGTGGCAGTCGACTCGGTATGGGATGCGGCATGCTCCATACCGAGCGGTTTGAGTGTTGCTTCGAATTCGGTTTGGAGCGGCATGAAGGAAGGGAACACCAAATCGGCAAACATCCCCGATTTGGTATGAATCATATTTCGACCGTTGGAAAAAAATTGTATCCGTTGGACACTTAAATACACTGTGCTTCCGGACTCCAAGGTTAACTCGAAGCCGTTTCCTTTTTCTTGGGTGCTGGGTTATACGCTTTCTGTTCACCATAGAGGATGTTCATGGTGCAACCGAATCCAGGATATCTTAAAGACAAAGTGTCGTTTTTGGTTGGTTTGTAGGATCCGACCGTACAATCATGGGCTGATGGTTGACCCTTCTTTAATGGTGTGATCCATTGGAAGATAGCAGCTTGGAAGGCTAAAGTGGCGTTTTTATTAATGAAGTAGATCTAAGCAGAAAGAGTTGAAAAGAGAGGCAATGAAGTGGGTAGCAGTGGGTATGTCCTTTTATTATTTTGGGATAAAAATTATATATATATATATATATATATATTAGGTATGGGTTAAGCGTAGTTCTTACTAAAATCTATTGTTAGGTATGAGATTGGTATGAGGTGAGTTGGCGGGATATTATTAGTAGATGACTAGGCATGAAAAAAAATGATAGGCATGACTGCCACCACCCTTAAAGTAACTTTTTATGAGAAAAATCTTTACAACATATTTTGGGGCGCAACCAAATTGACATTTTTCCGTTGGAAACACCACCAGAGTCACTTATATATTGCATCCTTAAGAGTGCTAGGTGAGGTGAAAACCTTTAACACGTTATTGGTATGCCACATCAGCGCCACATCATACCCCTCCCAATAACACACCAATAACTAAAACACCTCCTTCATAACACACCAATAACGTGTTATTGGGTCCCATTTTCATTTTATTTTATTTAAAACAAACACTTTTGTCGTAAAATGAATTTAAATCTTTGTATATAACGAATGGCGTCACCATTGAAATGGCGAAGTGTCGAATAACACACGAATGGCGCGTTAGGCGGTATGGTATAACGTGTTATTGGTTTCACATTGGTATCGATGGCATGCCAATGACGTGCCTCACCTAGCACTCTAATCAACTTGAAAAATCTTATAACAAACCAAAACTAATAAAAGCACCCAAAAAGGTCCACTGATTCAAATTTTTAAAAAAATAAAAAATAGTTTCGTTAAACAATGAAAAAGAGCGCATCATCTCTTTCCCCCTCATTTCAAATTCAAACCCTCAAAACTTCCAGCGAAAGAAACCCAAAATGGAACCCCAAAAAACCGCAATGGACGCCTTTGAAAAGCTCAAGAAAGTCGGCGAAGGAACATACGGAAAAGTGTACAAAGCGAGAGAAAAAGCCACCGGTAAAATAGTCGCTCTTAAGAAAACAAAACTTCATGAAGACGAAGAAGGCGTCCCTCCTACTACTCGTCGTGAGATCTCCATCTTGCGTATGTTGTCACGTGATCCTCATGTCGTCAAGTATGTATTATTCGGTTTCGTGTTGTTCTTTGTAATATTTAGGGCTTCTATTATTAATCATGTTAGAAGTAAATTATCATGAGTTAGTGATCATAACAACGCCTGATTCTGCGTACAAGATGTTTTGTAAATGAATCGAAATTGTATTGATAAATTAGGATTATGATGTTAAATAGGCTGATTGATGTGAAGCAATGAGTTAATAAACAAGGGAAGACGGTTTTATACTTGGTGTTTGAGTATATGGAAACTGATTTGAAGAAATTCATCAAATCATTTTGTCAAACTCGTGAAAACATTCAACCCAAAGTCGTCAAGGTAATAGTTTACTGATATGACGTACGGTTTTATGGTATTTATGTTATCAGCCGATATATATAATTACAACAACAACAACAACAACAACAACAACAAACCCAATCCCGCCGAGGCAGGGTATGGGAGCCGATATATATAATTGTTTTGTGGTATTAATTTGATGCAGAGTTTGATGTACCAGCTTTGTGAAGGAGTTGCTTTTTGTCATTCCCACGGTGTATTGCATATGTATATCTTATATCTTATTGCCTTTTTTCAGTAACGTGAAAAGAATATTTTAGATTTGGTTCTCATTACGGTCATTTGTTTGACTAAAGGGATCTTAAGCCGCATAATCTGTTGATGGACCGAAAGACATTTATGCTAAAAATAGCGGATCTTGGACTTGCTCGAGCCCTATGTAGTTAATCTCGGCGATATCTCGTCGATATCTCGTATCTCGCGCTTAGAAAAAATATCGGTTCAAAATATCGGCCCCAAATATCGGATCCGATAATATCGGCGATATTGGCCGATATTTTGACGATATTTTGAAATCGGCGATATTTACGATATTTTGGCGAGATTTTGACTTCTATTTTTTTGCAATAAGATCTGTTAAAAACCCCAATTAATAAGATCTATATTTTTCGCATGCTTCCATAAATCTGAATATTAGTGCTAATACTTCATCGGATGCCGGTACTAGGATAAAATGTACGAGTGAGAATATGGCTGGTGGTTTTGATAAAGAAAAAAAAAATAGATGGGTGCTTGGATCTTGTTCGAGGCTGTTCTTGTTCGTGATGTTATGAGAGATGGTGTACAATGAGAGAGAGAAGTTTTTGAGGCTGCTGATAACCGTGTTATAAGTTATAACCAAAATACAGCTTTAGTCCTCATACTTTAGTTATCTTTGCACATTATCTTAAGGAAGCAATAAGAAGTAAACCAATCATTAGTTTGTCCAGCTTTGGTCCCTTGACTTTAATTCAGAATTCAGAATATATATATAATATTCTAGATAATATAAAAACCGATATCTCACCGCGATAACCGCTATTTCAAATCTCGGTCCTTGAACGATATATGAAATTTGACCGAGATAACTACATAGCTCGAGCTTTTACAGTACCACTTAAGAAGTATACTCATAAGGTATCACTAATATACAGTATCATGTCTATTGTGGCAATTCAGTGAATCGCTTAAAAAGAACTGTTAATCAATGCTTTCATTGTGACTTTTATTGCTGCAGATTTTGACTCTTTGGTATAGGGCTCCTGAGGTTCTTTTGGGTGCTGCTAATTACTCGACTGCTGTTGATATATGGTCTGTTGGCTGCATATTTGGTATGTGTTAAGACTAGTTTATGGTGAGTTTATTGTAGTTGTGTTATGTGTTTCTGATAGAGTCGTTTGCTTATAAATATGTAGCCGAACTAGTTACAACTGATGCTTTATTTGCTGGAGACTCAGAGCTTCAACAGTTGCTGCATATGTTTAGGTACTTTACTGAAATCAGTGTCTGTAATGAAGTATCAAATGTCGTTTATTGAACTTGTGTATTACGAAACCGTGATTATCGTCGTGTGTTTTCAGGTTGTTGGGTACTTCCAATGAAGAGATATGGCCAGGAGTGAGTAACTTCAAGAACTGGCATGAGTTTCCTCAATGGAAGCCTAGGCCAATTTCGACCTGTGTCCCTAATCTGGATCAAGATGGGCTTAATCTCCTTAAGGTAATTCAAATATTTTACTTGTTTCTGTAAATTCATCTAACTGGTTTAATGTTCTGTACATAATGATAAGTTTGTGTTGTCTGTTCTGTTTGTGCAGCAAATGTTAGAGTATGAACCAACAAAACTGATATCAGCCAAGAAAGCAATGGAACATCCGTATTTTGATGATCTTGACAAGACCAATCTTTGAAATCACCTACTTGTTGCTTGTCTCGAGCAAATTTGACTTCCCTTATGTTCCTGAGAACTTAACTTTCAGTTTGTTAGTAGTATGTTTGACGTGCAAGGCTCGCATTGCTTTTGATTGACGGAATTTAACGTTTGGCTTTCTATCATTTACACGAAATTCTTATAAATCTTATGCGAAGCAATGTGTTTTGTGGTTAGAGCACTTTTGGAATGTGAGCTGATGTTTAACCTGCTGTCTTTTTTTCTCAATGAGCTAGCTGATGCTCTGTAGGTTGTGACTTCAGTTTTTTTTTTTTTTTTTTTTTTTTTTTAAAGGCCCACAGTTCTCTAAAGCTATAGACTATAGAGAAAAGAAGCATAACAAACGAAGAAATTTCAAAATTTACTGTACTTGAATAGAGCCATTAAAATATCTGAAGACATAATAACAAAGTAATTTGACTTCATGCAAATGAGGTTTGACTTTCATCACATTATTTTGATTGTGATCGAGTAAAGCCATTTGCTTTTTTAGTTATGCTCAATGTGACAATTTTAATCGAGTGGAATTACTTGCTTGAAAATGTATTATAGTTTTTGGATATGTTACAAGTCTGAATGGATAGAAGAAAACCATGTTGCACCCGAGGTGACTGATATTCAAAGTTGTTTGATGGATATTTCAAACCATATGATATATTTCTTTTCGATTTAAGATCATTTGAGACAAAGATCTTTACATCTGGGGATCAATCTCCACCCTTCATTTTTATAAGATCTAATGGATGATATTAATCTCAACAATTAAAAAGCTCACTTTCATCCTTTTTTTCAAATATAAATATCTTTCAAACCGTTAATCGTCCGTTGAAAAAAAATCAATTCTGACGAACATTTAGTTATCTTTCATAGATAAGTGACTTTGATATACTTTCGACAAAAATTTTTTTCGTGTTTTCACGTTTTTTCCAAGTTTTTTCGTTTTTACGTTCTTGAAATTTGCGTGAAAAAATCGTATATGATTTAACACTAACTTGAATACCATATTTGATATTAGTGTTAAATCATATATGATATATATATCATATGTGATTTATCATATATAATTTAACACTATTATCACATATGATATTACATATCATATGTGATTTAACACTAATATCACGTGTGATCTTCAATTAGTGTTAAATCGTATATGATATTTCACGCAACTTCAGGTTTGAGTAAAATGAAAAAAAGACGAAAAGCGTGAAAAAAGCGTTTTTTTTCTTTTCGAAAGTATATCAAAGTCTTGCGTCATAGAAAGATAATTAAATCTTCGTCGCGATGGTGTAATTATTTTTCTTAACGATTAACGGTTTAAGAGATATTTAAATTATAAAAATAGGTGAAATAATAAAATGTTTTTAATCTCACCATTGATTTTTTAGATGGATGGTGGAGATAAGTCACTTGGTATGTAAGAAAAGTTTGGTATGTAAAATAACTTTCCTCTTTCTTTCATATGTCTCATAGTTTTTTTTTTTTTTTTTTTTTTTTTTTTTTAGAGCAGATCACACTCAAATCCAACTCTCGAGTTAAACCATCCAAACGAGCAGGCTCCGGGACCCGAACCACTAGGAGAGACCCGCGAAGTTAATTATATCAAAGCTATTCTACTATAATAAATCATGATTAAGTTTGTGTTCGGTGCAAAGTTTATATGGGTTTAAGCTTTTAAAATAAGATAGTTTATAAAAATAAGTTTTGTTTGCTTATGAGAGCTCATAAACCTTCATAAGCCCAAGTCACTTGAAACGGGCTTATGGGCCTTGTAGTTAATCACTTAAATGCCTTTAAAAAATATAGCGGATTATCACACAAAAGCTGCAAATATATCTGATTTGATATATTTTTATGCGATTTACATTAATAAACTTCAGCTATAACTAACTCGTCAAATAACTTTATAAAAATATAAGCTCCAGCTTTCAGCATCCGGCCTCATTTTGACAGACATACCCTAACAGTCTAACACTTATATAGAGCGGGTTAATTCAAATATGAATTATTATGATAACTCCCTATGAAGTTGGCATATATCAAAATCCCTTTACTCATCACCGTCTCAGTGTCACGTCATCCTTCATTTCTTATCAATCACTTATTACGCATACATCCATAACCACCACTCACCACTTACTCATACACAATATTTGATTATATATAAAAATGCGCACAACACTCGCAAACACACCTTCTCTTCTTTTTTTTCAAGTCATCTTGGTGACCAATTGGATTCAAAATGTGAATTATCATGCATAAAGGAGTGGGGAGTGTAATGATGGTGGTGAATTATATCGTTTGGTGATGCGTGAGAATTTCTACCACCACGATGATCGTAACAAATGACCATATCTCATACGCATGATCAAACCATAACCATATTATGCTTTACATTGACAAAAAACGCGAGCAAGTCTTAAATTTGACACTGTTGCAAAAATGTCATGGTCCAAATCAAAGACGGAGCCAGGAATTAACAATAAGGAGGCCCGAATTTTTTCTCAAACTAACAAAATAATATAACTAAAACTTTAAACGATATGTTCTAATTGTTGGAAAATATGGTCAACTAATTGGTTTGAATGACAATTGATGGTCATCAAATATACTAATGGGTGTTTATTGCAAGATTAATTTGTGGTCATATGTAACGACCAATTTAATTCTATGTTGATGAGCCATTAGTAGGATTATGTGTGTAATTAATCCGACCATTTTTTCCTTGACCTCCTCACCTATAAATGAGAGCTTTTCTCATTTGTTTTCACACACCGAAAAATACACAACTCATCACTCCTCTCCTTTTGTGTTACCATTCATATTTTTGTGTATCGGTTCGTAATAGAGGAAGGCGCGGTTTGGTTCGCCTTGATAACCCGTTCGTGCTAACGGGATTATCCGTTGTTGTTGTATCACGGGAGATAGACGTTCACGATTCTCAAGCGGCGCGAGAGGACGAATCATCTTAAGGAAACTGTGAGCATCACGAGCCTCAACATTTTCCTTATTTGTGATCTTTGAGTCTATACACGGAAAAAGTTTACGGTATTATTATCTACACTTTTATGTTTTTATGTTATGGTTTACTTCTCTAATAGCAATTCATGTAATATATACAACAATCTTAAGACAGACTCGTTGCTACTAGAGGCGGATAGTTAATTAGAAAATGAATGAGGCTCAATTGCTAGGAAAGTTGTGATACTGTTTCCTTGAACGATATAAATCTAAACTAGTTTTAAATCATGGTCAAAGCATCTAATTAAATTTGACAATATAATAAAAACGTGTAACTTAAAGCATTAGACTGACCATACAAGTAACCACTTGAGTTACCTCAAGTGGCTACTTTGGAGTCCTTAGGGGCTCTTGGGGGAGGGAGGTCTTGAGTTCAAATCCTGCAAGGGGTTTGAATGAGGATTTTCCTTCAAGGTAGTCCTTTAATGAAGGGTTTTGAGCACAGTAACCTCGTGTTCGAATCTTGGAAAAGGCAAGGGTTTACCCCATTAATTGCCGTGCCTTGAGCGGATTAGTAGGGGTTTTCCCCATCGAGTATTTGAAATAGGCATTTCGCTCGACGGAGCTCTCTAGCGCGGATCCGGTTTAGACAACGTAGTCTAGACCTCCCGCTGTCGAACCTCGACACGAAGCACTTAATAAGAAATTCACCTTTCAAAAAAAGACCGACCATACAAGTATATTGTAACCACACATGTACAAAAGGTCAAACCATGGTTGTCAGGATCCCGATCCTGATCTTAGGATCTTACGATTTTACGATACTGCAAAGCAAAAACGATCCGGATCTTACATAGGATCTTTGCAAGCTTAAGATCTTATAGGATCCCGATCTTGACCATACGATCTAATCCGATCCGATCTTACTTTTTTCGGATTACAAACTAAAAAACTACAAATTTATGGGTTGTTTGTTTGTAGAATTCAAAAAACAACATGTTAATCTTTTTAAACACTTTATAATCATAATTTAGGACAACATTTATATGAAACATTCATAGTATTTTATGGTTATAATGTATTATAATTTGTAGATTTGTATAAAATTACATAAAGTATTAAGAAATAACATTAGAGTAGGATCTTAAGATCTCGATCCGATCTTACGATCACGATCTTGCAAAGACGAAAACGATCCTGGGTAGGATCCCGATCTTGACAACCTTGGGTCAAACTATTCAAGATTATATTATATTATAAATTATAAATTATAAATATTTTTAATTCACGTCGAAAACGACGTCGTATGCTACAGTTAAGACCCGGTTTCAACCCGGGAGATTGTGAGTGAGGCTACAGTGTTACTTCCATTTTTTTGTCGTTTCGGTGTTACAAAAGCGATTCTTTGTCGTTCGGGTAAGCAAAACCGATTGGAAGAACACCGCCTCACTCATCCATCACCACCGCCTCACTCTTGGCTCCTTATTACGAAACCTACAAAACCAAAACCCGAAACTTCACGATTAACTACAAAAAAAATTACTATTATGCGTTTTAATTTTCCAGAACCTCCCATCCCCATATCAAAACACACACGCGCACACATACACACACCCAGACACAGGCAGTAATCGCAATAAAAAAAACCGCTGATTCAACCTATTATTTTAATGTGGGATGTTCATTGAAAGTTTGAAGAAATGTCAAGAGGTGAGAACACGACGAGTAGTAGTTTGAGCTTCAACACTCCAACAAAGATTATTCAAGGTATATTGTATTTTTGATTTGTGAAATTAATTGTTTTATTATTGTATAATTTATGAACACGTTTTTTTTAAATGGTTTGGTTTTTAGGTGTTGTCGTTTAATCCTGGGGAGAGTGAACATCGGTCGTTTTATCGTGGGGAAATTGAAGTTGATTTTGGAAGGTCTTGAAGTCAACCAAGCAGATTACAGGGTAAGAAAAAAAAAACCTTCTATTAGTTATCTTTTTTATTTATATTGTTAATAAAGTGAATTAAGTGTGGAAAAGTTGTATACACACCTTGAAACTGCTTTCGGAAATTGAAACTGCTTTTGTTTTGGTTTTGAAAAGTTGAGCGGTGTTGAGTTAGTCTTTTCGTGTGGTCATTCGTGTTACTTTGGCAAAAGGTCGCATTACCGGTAGTATTTGTTAACATAAGTTAACCTTAAACAATAGTAACCAAAATTTCATTGAATTAGTTGTTTGTGATTAGTAACCATTATGATCTATTGTACTAATTGATTTTCTTTTGTTATATTTCACCTTGAGACTTTGTTTATTCTTGACATTTTATTCAATTATCTACATCGAGAAGAAAGGTATGAGTTACTTGACTTCATTTGCAATCATTGTTTCTCGGCGGATCTATTTACTTTAATATTAGTTCGAGTTGATGCTAAATGTTTGTTATGAAAATCATTGGTTTGCATCTACTTTTATGTTTCATTGCTTTTAATGATTTTGGGTGCGAAGAGGCTTTTATCGGCAACAAAAGGGTATCATCTACATGTGAGAAGAAAGGTATGAGTTACTTTAATTTCGTTTGCAATTATTGTTTCTGGACCGGATATATTATTGTCGATTGTTTAGCTTTAATGGTTTGTATATTATTTTTTTTAGTAATAAAGGTTTACCTTGGGCTGCCGCATGGCTGCTTTTGGTATCCCGATAGTCATGTGCGAGCAAGACAATGTTTCAGAACATATGTTAGAAGGAACAAAAAAAAGTGCTCGAGAGTGAAAATTATGTTGTTGCAACCATATAGAAAAAAATGCCGCATCAAAAATCAAATGAATTACTTTTTTGGTTTTCGTACGATTAATTTGCCATGTTGGTCTTGCATCGAAAAATGCCCCATGTTATTAATCATTTAAATAATATACGAGGCCATTATATTATCGAAAGTAAATAGCTTATACTAATATACCGACGACTGCTGTTATTATAGGTATAAATGAAGGACCACAAGGGAGTTGTAGCAGATCGACCAATAATGATGAGCGGAAACGCTCCATGCCTCGAGGTTATTAGTTTCGCTACTTTTATGTATTCTAGGGTCCGTTACTTATGTCCTATTTACCTTTGAGACCGTAGAATTTACAGATGTATAAATGAACCATTTCAAAACTTGCGCGACAGTTTGAATGCGAATTATGGACACGTATAATCACCTGTAAATTATGAGTTCTAATAATTAAAAGCTATTACATTTAGCAATTCAATTGGCTATTATATAGAACATAAATTGTGTTAAAAAGCCTGTTGTTGATAATGGCAGGTACAACTGCTTTGCAAGTATTCACGGTCAACAGCTTACGAGCAGTTCTTCAAGGAAAAGGTAATACTTTTTGGGCAAGTTGTCTGGATAGCTGCATAGGAAGGTTGGGTTCGGAACATCTGGAATCACGGACGTTACCCGATAGCTTCAGGATACATGTACGTCTGCAGTTTATCGTTATCAGTAGTTATAAAAAGTTTCAGTAGCTATAAAAAGTTTCGGTGACGCTTGAATAATCTTCCTGATACAGGGTACTTACCAAAGCTTTCGAAGCCTTGGTCGTAGATTAGGCCTTTGACCACGGTTTATAAAATTTCACAACAAAAAAATGAAAAAACGTAGACCATAGGTATTGGTGTTAATTAGTAAAGTTCTTCAAGTACGATTCCGGATATGGCTAAGCATAAGGTTGGACTTAATATGCATTTAGAGTAGTACGAGATGCAGTGATATATATGACAATTTTTTGATAATATCAGTAAGCTTGATTGCATGTTTTAAAGTATGGTCTGCACTGATTTTACGGTAAGCTTCTCCTATATGTCAAGCAGTTTGGAAGCTTCGCTTGACAAGCCTAATGGTTATATTGAAACAATACAATTTTTATTGCCATTTGTGTATATCGAGTGTGATTGTTTATAATGTATGCAAAATATATCTTGCTATCCTAATATTATAGTCTGTAGTATAATGTATTTGTCAATGACTTCAACTGTTTCGACCATTCATATTTCTATGGCTTTTTGTCATTTTTAGATATTTTAGGCTTTCCATTATCTAAATTTCTATTTGATGCATTATCTGAGATTCAGCAAGTTATAAAACTCCTATCGTCTCTGTTCTTTGGTCGAGGCATTGTCATAAAAATTTAATGTTTTTAAAAGTAAAAAGATTTTCTTATTTTACGCTAATATAATATTATTCCATTTGATTTTGTTATCTGTAATTGTTTCAGGCAATCGGTGTCATCATCATTCTCTCATCTTTTAAAAGTCTGACTCAAGAACGAAAGCTCACGGCTACATCGACGATAGCAACTGGTAAGCTTACCATTTCAATATGAATGCACGATATGTAGTTAGGTTTTGCCATTCATGCAGTTCCATAAAACTGTAATACTGTTAATTATATGGAAAACTTCATCCTATTATTAATATATAAATGGGTCAATTCGGGTTATGTTTACAATTTAACGGGTTGAACTATTAAGTCATTCACATGATCTTGATGTATATCTATTAATGTAGTGTAGATTATCATGCTGCAGGTAATCATTTAGTCATTTTTTGGTTGCCATGTGCATTATACGGAGTAGTTTATTTATTAGTATGAGACAAAAGTGTCCTATATAATTGTGTTGACCATTATAGTTTATCTGTTACTTACAGTTAAACTCTTTAATCAGTTTTATATTCTTGCATTTCAAAGTGCATATTGGAATCAGTGGAATCTTATCAGATGACGTGAAGGTCAAAAATTGATTTCTGATATGAACAACCAACGAGTTACATGGTTTTTTTACACATAAAAAATCGATGTGCTCTATGTACTGCATGTTAATATGGTTAGGGGTTTAACCTGAATCTTTGGTTTTTTTATATTTGTATCGCTTGACACGGCTTAAACAAATCACATCTATGAGATAGTGAACTTCCTTATCAGCTATAACGGGGTAAGGAAACACTCCAATCAGATTGCTTTGACAGTATTTGAGAAATATTTTCTTTGGCCAGGTCATTCAATTAAAGCTTTTGAATATGAACACACACAATTTTGATTGTATATCACTGTGCTTGCAGCCTATGAAGAGTGCATGCCGGCGGCCGAAAAAGATGGAGAGAAGAATCAAGGTACTTAACCAGTGTGGAAGAAGGGGAAACAACCACTCAGAGGTAATACGATGTCGCTATTTAGCATGATATTCTCATGCTTTCATACGTGTAGGCACAGGATATGTAAATGGGTTCTGTGTGCGGTTTCTTATTCGTTTTGTGGCTGCAGATACAACATCTGGGAGCGTGCTTCCAATCCCGCCTATGAATATATGCACTTCTTCCACTTCAATCTCAGGTAGCTAGCATTTATTTTTATGGCTGCAGATACAGCATTGGCTGCTGTAGTAGCTGTTGGAGGAACCCGCTGACCAAAGCGCGTCCGCTGCTCGCGAAAGGAGAATTGACCATTCGTCCACAGGTAGTCGATATTCTTAACACACGTATGCTGAACAACTGTAATATGTTCTTTGTGCCAGCCTTATTAAACATCGCATATTGTTGTCATTTTAGGTACACCTGATTTTACCGCGCTGCCTCCAGTAGCAGATAGTGAAGCGACAGCAACAGGAACGGCTGGCCACCAAGGTCGGCCATATGCAGTTACTTAACCCGGTGTGTCCATCTCATTTGGCTATCCGTGTTGTAATATGACTATTCCTTAATTCGTTTTTACTTGATGTAAAGTACATATTTGGTCTAAAACCTCCGTATGCTTGGAATATCACTTTCATTATAACAGATCTTTGCCTAGCTTTTTGTTAAACCTTCCTTATGAATTGTGCAGAGAAATGAAAGCCATGATATGATATAAACTTAATGAAAGAGATCTGGCTTTTTATTATAACAGATCTTTGCCTGGCTTTTAAACCTTCCTTATGTAAAGTACATATTTAGTGCTTTAAATGTTCGAATTGAGCAGTGCAGCCGGCAAATATATTTAGTTCGTCACAAAATAACAAAACTCATATAGCATAAAAAATTAAATGCAAAAAACCCGCCGCAACGCGCGGGTGCATAATCTCGTTTTTATAAAGGGGAAAAGGGACTTGAAGGCTATTCGATCATGGTCTTATAGTGAAGTTGTTATAATAAATGTACTATTCAACATGCATGTAAAATCCCATGAATTCATGAATACCATGATTTACGTTGGAAATTTTTTTTTGAAACTGGACTACTTTAATTCTTTGGTAAAAGTTTTTGGTAATTGCATTTGGTGAATAAAGATTAAAAGCTTTTGGTTACAACTTATTTGACTGATGGTAGAGTAAAAAAATAATAATATGTATACATGCAATTTTAAGAGCATATATTTATGTGATCTCAAAGGAAATACGAGAATTATATTTTGTTGCTAAATATAAATATGTGACCCATGTAACTGATGGACCTAACGCGTATAAGTGATCACATAATTTGTTCTTATTTGTGTAAAAGAAAAATGTTTGAAGCTGTTGAGATGCATGTTATTTATTTTACAGTTGTAAAGTTTGTATTGAAAGTTTTTTTTGTAATCTTATTTAAGCAAAAATCACAAGGTGGTTGTAATATTTGTTTCTGAAAGGTTTTGAAATATTATATTATGATACAACAATAGTGTTTGAAGCATAAGCATGTTGTTTGAAATTGTGTTGTGGTACTGGTTTAGGTAACTAGTATTTGTTTCATTACATTATATTGGGTATAAACTCATTCATTTGGAATGCGTTTTTTTTGTTACTTGGACTCCAAAGTAAACTCATTCATATGGAATGCGTTTTGTGTTATTTGGTATAAAATATAGTGGCAAAGTAGTGCCTATTTAAAGTTGTTTGGTGCGGCTTTGTGCAACTAATTTTGTAACATGAGAATAAACAAGTCATTCGATTTTGTATCGAGTATTGAAAAGTTTAGATGTTGCAATATTCTATTGTGAATATTGTTGCGAATAATCAAACTACTTGTTATTCTAGAAAGATGAATAATCGGCAAGACTTGTTATAACTCATATTGCTAATATTAGAACGGTTTGTCATATGTAAGAAATGACTATGTGTTGAATATAACCGTGTAGGACATTGTGAAATGTCAAGAAAGAACACACATATAGATGACAATGAATTATGTTAGTTTATGTAACTAACTTGAACGGTGTGATTGTCATCCAATGTGAGATATTGTCCATTCGCTAAGTTGGACATATTTTGATTGTGTAAAATGATTACACATCGATTTTATGTGATTATAATCACATAATAAATTGTGATAATCATATAATGATAAAAGATTAAATGTGATTATATATAATCACAAGTGAATTGGAATGACATGTTATAAGTGTAGGACTTACAAATATAATTTATGGGATCCTCCTAAAACACGTATGGTTTAAGGTGGTGATTTGTCTGAAAGAAGAATGATAGTAGATAAAGCTATGAGTAATCAGAATGATGCATCTTCTGTCATACGCTTGATTCCTTGGTCTATAGCATGCTAGATTTGGAAATGTTAATTATGATACGGAAAATAATTAATATAAGACATTCAAAAAGTTTGCATACACTAGTATGAAACTTGTGAAGTGACAAATTACTACGGATCTTGAAGTCATATCCATGTGAGAAAAAAAAAATCTTATAAACAAGATTAATACATTGAAAGAGAGAACATTTCTACAAAATTCTTGAGATAAATTCCATGTGGGGGATTCCGGCCTAGCTAGAGTTCAAAAGAACGTCAACAAACATGAAGTTCTTGCCTAGTTGGAATACTCAAGAATTACCTAGAGCATGATATATTTAGAGTTGCACGAAACTCAAATTTGTACAAACATATTATGTCGATACGACAACTACTCTCAGCATGGGTTATCCCTATTGACAATATGAAGTCATAGAATAACTTTGCGGATCCGCTTGCGAAAAGTAAAATGTGAGAGTTAGTTAGCAAGTCATGAAGAGGAATGCGACTAAAGCCCTTGAAAAGTTTATATGAAGGAAAACCTAACCCAGCTGACTGGAGATCCCAAGATCCGGGTTCAATAGGACAACCTACTTGTATAAACCGAGGTCACCGTGGGGAGTAATAAACTCCACATTTATTTAAGGAGTTAGTAAACTTCCTAGTCCATTCCTATAATAAAGGACAATATGAGGTTAAGCATATGGCTTTTAATGATTAATCGAGAATCACCTATGTGAGAGAGAGTGGGTCGCTTCTAAGGGAATTGTGGGGCGCAATTCTTATGACTCTCATGAACCGTGCTAATGTTCATGACCATAACGAACATAACTATGAGAACCAAAAAGTGTCAAGGAGATATTTGTGTGAATATATATTGTCGTCTCCACAAACAACAAACAGTTCAAAGACATCGAGTTCTACTGGCTGCTAGGCGGCTAAGTATATTTCACGAGGGAAGGTTCAAAGGGTAACACCTACCTATCCTATGCAAATATCAACTGCAAAACTCTATTACAGCATCGAGTCGTTGAAATTTGTTTCCCGTTATCAATTGCATTCATGTGGGGGATTGTTGGAAAATATGGTCAACTAATTGGTTTGAATGACAATTGATGGTCATCAAATATACTAATGGGTGTTTATTGCAAGATTAATTTGTGGTCATATGTAAAGACCAATTTAATTCTATGTTGATGAGCCATTAGTAGGATTATGTGTGTAATTAATCTGACCGTTTTTTCCTTGACCTCCTCACCTATAAATGAGAGCTTTTCTCATTTGGTTTCACACACCGAAAAATACACAACTCATCACTCCTCTCCTTTTGTGTTACCATTCATATTTTTGTGTATCTGGTTCGTAATAGAGGGAAGGCGCGGTTTTGGTTCGCCTTGATAACCCGTTCGTGCTAACGGGATTATCCGTTGTTGTTGTATCCTGGGAGATAGACGTTCACGATTCTCAAGCAGCGCGGAGAGGACGAATCTGTCTTAAGGAAACTGTGAGCATCACAGGCCTCAACATTTTCCTTATTTGTGATCTTTGAGTCTATACACGGAAAAAGTTTACGGTATTATTCTCTACACTTTTATGTTTTTATGTTATGGTTTACTTCTCTAATAGCAATTCATGTAATATATACAACACTAATGATCACATATGTTTGGGTTACAAACTTAATTTTGATAAGAAAAAACAACTCATAAAAAAATATTAGATGTAAACCTTTGTGCATGAAACGGTGTCAAGCTTCTTTAATTGTTTTTCTATTTAAAGGAGTGTGTAGGTGTGGCTGTGTGCAGGGGCGGTACTAGGAATTTTTTTAAGAGGGGGCAAAAGTTACAAGTAGGTACCAGGTCGGTCATGTTAGTAACTCGACCTTTGTTGCTATAATGAAATCGATTTTACATGAAATGAAAGTGGTTTTTTTTTTGTATTTGTTTGCATGCGTGAACCACAACTAAGAAATGGTGATGATGCACGATATTTAGCACATACGTAATTTTTCTAATCGATATTAACACAAGTAGTTAAAGCAAGAACAAAATGTTGGATGACAAAAATTCACAAAAATCTATAAAGTAGCGCAAGAATCGAACATTATATCTCAACAAAAGTGCAAATGTCCTTAATCACTTGACTAGGATTCACCACTATACTATTTACGCATTTATGGGGCAAAATGAAAATCACTTATCATCTTCAAAAAACCGACATTACTCGAGTAAACTTTGCGAGGGCAGTTGCCCACACTGCCCCCATTATGGTACCGCCCCTGGCTGTGTGTAGGGGGTGTCATTTGTCTATAGTTGGTTATATACTTAAATTTTATAAGATAAATAATAAAGCGATTTAGCGCGTTGGAAGGACCCCGGCTCCCCTATTGTCTCCGTCCCTTATCAAATTGAATTTTCTATATGTATTTCCCCTAAAGTACATTTACCGGGGCTCCGATCCTCGACCCGCCATGCTTTTTCCGACCCGCCTTTTTCACAACCCGGGTTTTTATCCTACCCACTCCCATATGTCGCTTTCATCCCTCACATTTTCCCCTTTGCCCTGCATCCAATTGCTTGGATCCTTACTTCTCTGCTCCACTCGATCCTATCCATCTTCTTTCTACATGTCAACCGGATCCATCCTTATGAATAGTGCACTCCACGTCATGGTTGGTGCTGTCTCATTCGTATGGTCACTCTATACATGACACCTGTTTCTCCTTTTCCACAACATCATCTTCATACTTTCTTTGTTGTTATCTTCACTTATTTCCTTCTTGGTTTGTATCCTGTTTACAAAAACGTGTGGCTTTCTTAGGTGCGCGGGTTTCGCTGCGTTATTGTTGTTTCGCTTCCACTATATTCCTTTCTGTTTATGATACTGCATATTCTCATCATTGGCTGCAAATTTTGGGTCATCCGTCCTGCTTTTTGCCGCCCTTGCTATTCTTAGATTACCCATACCGTTTCTTTGGGATTATGGATCTTTAAGCTTCAATTCTTTATAGCATATATAATTTTAGTTCAGGTTATTCTTTAAGAATTAACCATATGTTAGAATGGTTGTTTTGGAATTAGCTGTAGATATAGACAATTAATTATAGGTTGCTTCAAAGTTAACGATTGTCAGGCTTCAACTACTCGCTTTTCTAACATTCTTTTGCTGATATACAGTCTTCACCAAAGTAGTTGTCTAAGGATTAACTGTTGGTTGTTTAGGAATTCATCATGTTTATAGTTACATATTTTCATGCCATACATTTATTCTTATCTTAGGATTGACTATATTTTGAGAATTAATTTCGTGTTGTTTTAGAATTACTAATTATTGGAGGTCGCCTATTTGCAGGTCGTTATTTTAATAGGTTGTTGTCATGGTTTTCATTAACGTTATTGTTTGGCGATTTCTTATAAGTTTTTTCAGGATGTAACTATATCTATGTGGTTGCCTGTCTTTGTTGCCTCATCATTGCATCAGCGGGTTTTTTTTTCCAGCCACTTTATATCTATTAGTATTTTCTAAAATTACTTCCTCAATAAATCTCTGTTTTATTACTTTTATTTTGTGTTAGGTAACTATAATGCATATGCATATAATCAAAAATCACGTGTCTATTTTTTTTATTTAGTTTTGTGCTTTTGTTAGCTAACTATAATGCATATCAGCATATGCATATAATAAATCACATGTTGGCTTCTAATAACGTAAAACTCTCATCCATATTCAATCACACTAACTTAGAAGCTTGCTATGGATATCAACAACTACAAGTACGATGCTTTTAGGCTGCTTTCTTTTAGTGTCCAGCATGTATTATCGCGTCCGTTTCAATCGAAGTTTTTTTCCATTAACGGACCACCATCATTGGTTCTCAAACGTTTTTTTTGGGAAATCATATTTTCATTCCTTTTATCCATTTTTTGGGCCTCGAAGTTGTGACTACATGTCACACCCCAAATTACTGCTTTTGTGGAATGGAATTCGCGGGATTGATTGTCATAGCATCACAATCACAGTTATATTGAACGACCTAAATTGTCGTTTGGAAAATACATCGCTTGATTTAATAAAATAATCGAGTTACAACATAGGTCCCAAAAGTTTACAAAGTTTGCGGAAATATAAATATATTACAAGTCCAAACGATGGTTTTAAAAGAAAGTGCCATAATGTACAATGATGTAAGTCGACGTCGCGACTCAAAAGGTGGTTCCTTAACCATGCCATGATGATAATGCCTTAGATACCGAGAATAAACATGCTAAAAAGGTCAACACAAAGGTTGAGTGAAATCCATAGGTTTAAGTAATTCGCTTGAACACAATAATCGTAGTGTGAGTTAAATGGTTTCACACTCATCGTTAAAAACAAAATCGTATTTATTTCACTAAGTTCATGACACCAAAGCGTAAACATCGCACCAATAAAATTGGTAATCATCGCTTCATCGCCGCCCTAATAGGTAAACTTGCCAATTTACCTTCATGGTTCAATATAGTCGCTCGATTTCCCTAACCGGGTCAATAAGAGCGGGAGTGTTAATTCAATAGGCCTATTCACAATATTCGCGCCACTGCAAGTGACTAATGGTTCATGATGTAGGGACTTGAACATGGCAAATACTTAGTGACAATAAAACATTCGGTTATAGCATACAGTTCAAAGCATTTGTGTTCGATTAAAAATGTAGCATGTATCTCCCCCAAGAGTTTGTAAAACAGTTAAAAGAGTAAAAGTGGGGCTATGAACTCACCTGTTGCAATGATTACGATGACAAAAGTGAGTACACTGAGGTATAGCGTGATGCTTTAATCGGGACCTATTACCAATGATATGATATGTAATGAGTTGCAATGTAATGTTATGCATGCATTTCGTATGTCATTTATACCATTTGCGAGTTTTGAAAATAATACTTATCGTCGAAAAATACTCTTTTGACGTCTTGACCATTCAAAAATCACTTTACAAGTTTTTACGTCAAAATGACATCCTACAATGTTTTCGTAATGATTTATAGTGAAATTATCACTTTTCGTCGTAAAATAAAGTCGTCGGAAATTTCATGAAATTGACAAAAATGGCTTCGAAAAACTAGTCGTAAAATGGTGTACGTTGCACGTTAGGAAACGAACTCGACAGTTTTAAAAAGTTTGTATCAAAATCTAGAAGTTTCAGTTCAGGAGTTTTCGACATAAAGGTCTCGAACATAAAGATAATAAGGGCTAAAGATGGTGATTTTGTCTAATTGTTGTGTAAAAAGTGAGTTTCGGCAAAGTTTAAGCAACCGTAAATAAGTTATTACAACTCCGCTATACAAACGGTTGGTCGTTTTGGAAAATATGCTTGGTGATCTTGATTTTATTAGAAGACATTTCGTTCCAAAAAGTTCTATATCATAGTTAAAAACTGCCTTCAACATGGTCGTTGTAGTTACCGTAACACATCTCGTAAAATTAATATAGTTTTTCTAAAAATATAGTTACGGCAATTTTATGAAAACGTGTATATCTTTGTCGTTTCAAATCCGTTTTCTACGTATAATACGTCCTTAGCTTCGTATCAAAGTATACTAATATATTTTTGACAAGTCGAAATAATTTGTAAAGCTTAGGACTCGTTTTTGACTCGAATAAACCAAAAATAGGTTGCTGAATTTTCTCGAAAATATATATATCATCGTCAAACTTGTAAAATCCATAACTTCTTCGTTATAACTCCGCTTTTATCCGCTCAAGCGGCCACGGATTCGCTTTTAAAGTATATTTTCTAAATATCAAGGCCAAAATTTCGTGCCTCACTGTCGGATTTTCCAGAAAAACAAAACAAGGACAGAACACTTTTATACTTGTCGAAAATAGTTTTTCTCGTACTAAACCTATTCTAATCCCTTCAAATCAACTCCAAAGCTAATCTAATCCTACCATACACCTTCTTAGGGTGTCATGGGTTCCTAGACATCATCAAGACCAACATATACCAAGGGGATAATTATAGGATGACCTTATATATATTTAACACTAAAAATCATGTAAAAATGGTATAAACAACACAAGTCTTGCATGTTTGCTCCAAAAATGAAGAGATGAATATGAAATGAAGATGAAATATATAAAATGAAAGAATTATGCTTACAAGCTACTATGATGAGGTGCAAAGAACCAAGGTTAGCCTAAACACTCTAGGTTTTTATTTCAAAACCTTAATGAGAGTGTAATCTAGATTGTTAATACTCTTGAGCTTGAAAAAAATTTTGATCCCTTCTTTCACCTATGTGTTGCCGGTTTGGAAGGAAGAAAACCAAGAGAGAATGTTTGGTACTTTGAAAAAATATGAGATGATTGAATGATAGCAACTTTGTGTACAACTTAAGATATGTAAGAAATTCTTACCAAAACATTAATGGGGTATCCCTTGGCCGGTTTTTATGGGATATGGTTTCCCAATTGTATTTTTTTTTTTTTTTTTATATAATGTATAATTTGTCAAAAGGTGTAAGTAAATTGTGTAGATAAATGTAACTTGTAAGGTAAATGGTAGCTTTTTGGTACAAGTAAATTTTTAATAGATCAAAATAGAGTATAATGATTTTATAAAAATTGTAAAAATACATTCCTTGTGAAATTTGAGTGATATAAAAATTATAGTGTAGTTTTTAAGAAAATCGTCGTAATAATATAAATTTAACGATTTATATACCAAATAAATTTAAAACACTAGGAAAACTCAAAATATAGTTTTTATAAACTAAATGTAAGTATAAAATATATCGGGATCATTTTTGAAAGTATCGGATTAAATTTTAAAATAATAACTCACGCGATAACGTTTATTTAATATAAAATTTACGCGTTTAAGGTAAAAATGCAATGTCATGAACGAACTAACGTGATGCAAATGATGTTAATGAAATGTAGACTAAACTTAGTCCATATGAAATGTCCGTGATGATATGATCATGAATTCGCCGCTAAACCATTCAGGTTACGCGAATTTGGAACACGTAAACCTAGTTTACGATAAATGTTGAAATAGTGAAGCATAAATTGTTTCGAGAAATGACCTGAAATTGCGAGTTGTCACACTACATTCTTTCACAATTTATTTCGTTTACTGCATTCCTTTTTTTACCCGAGTTTTCCTGTACGGTGTTATCGCTATTTGTTCTCTGATAACCATTGTTTACACCATGTTATTAGTTGTCGCTTTTTGTCCTTTTTGACCGTCACATCGCTGACTATATAAACGTTTTCAAAATGAAAAGAAAGTCAAACACTGTGTCGAAAACGCGGCTTCCCATCTCCGATAACCAAACATCCGCGATCCGCAAACCCACAAATTCACCTTCACCTCGCAAGGCGAACAAGACAAGACAAAGGTTCGCCAACATTGTTCCCAACCTCCACTCACCTTTTGATGTCGCTCATGTTCATGCACGTGCAATAGTGACCACCATCATCAAGGTTCCCTATTTATCAACAATAATCGCTATGAAATTGCTAATCCTTGCAATATATCAAGATTTTGATGTCCCGCTCGACACCGATATGCGCTGGGGTGCGCGATCGAGAAAGCGCCTGTGGGATTTCAAACAACTCGCTATGCAGACCGTGCTTTACATCCTCGGCGTTCGGGTTGTGCTAATCGCCTAATCCTATTAAATCCGTTACTATTGTTAATGAAAACACTCTTGCCAGTTGAACAATCACGTAAGTCTTTGGTTGTCACCTTTGTTAACTTCATATTTGAATTATGTTGATTTCTTGACGATCGTTACCATCTTCTTTTCACAGCTTCTAATTCAAAAGAGGTTTCAGCAGGTCCACTTCTGCCTTCCGACGGTCCACCTTCTGGTGCTACAGCTCAGTCGCGGACGGTAGATAAAAGTACGCTACTTACACTCTCAACACGTACTTTACATATACTTTCATTGTTATTATACATCTCTTTTGTTTACTTTTTTATGCTATCTGCTGTTGTCATCTTATGTTTTCCTTTTTTTTGCCCCATCCTACGTAGGCACTTTGAAGGATTCAACCTGTTTGCGCGGCGGGCGGTCAGTTCAACCACACCCGATTGGCCCGCCATCACCTGCTGACAATGGTGAACGAAATGTTCGACCATCTGCCACTGGAATTGACAGCCAAATTCGCTCACCACGAATTTTTAGCCCACCTGAGCCACAACCTGATTCAGTTATAAATAACGGTATCATACACTAACCTTTTAAAAAACTTACCTGATTCTTTAGCTTACTGCTAAATTTGTACCTTGCTTTTAACTACCTCACCCTTTTATACTCTCCTTTTACTATAAACAGCCGTCCGTAGGCCTGCTTATTCAGATTCTTTGGCTTCGAACAGCGCTGCGTCAAGGTCATTCATAGGGTCGTCCTCGCATACACGTTCTACCACACGGGGTATGCGCCCTCGGCCTGCCAAGTCTGCCTCACAAAGGCGTTCCAGATCATCGTTGGTTTCGACTGGCCAAACTTCCAGCTCCGCTGTAAATGAAGGTGCAACTTTTAATATTTTCGCGGCGTCTTTCAGTTTTTGCTTTGCAAAATTATTTCAGACGTGTATTTTTATTGATTCTCTCAAATAATAACTGTAGATATGTTGCCTGTGTATGACGGCATGGGAGACTGCGATCAGCTCTGTCATCATTGTGGAGCTGCATTCTGGTATGAAGAACGGCTTAAAGGTCACTTCAACAGCAGCAGACCTGAGTACCATTCGTGTTGTGGAGGCGGCAAAATCTATATGCCTCCTGAGCGTGATCCACCAGATTATATGAAGGCGATGCTTCAAAACAAACACTTTATGGAGCATATTAGAGCATACAATCAGATGTTCGCGATGACATCATTCGGTGCAAACATTGACGAATCAGTCAACTCCGGCCGGGGTCCTTATGTTTTCAAAGTATCTGGCCAAATATATCATCGGATTGGATCATTATGTCCTACTGGCGACAAGCGACCAAAGTTCTTGCAGCTATATATTTATGACACCCAGAATGAGGTTGCAAATAGGTTGACTCACTTTCCAGGTTCAGGGGGCAACGATTTAAGTCCTCAAGTCGTCCAAGGGCTAATTCATTTCTTGGATGAACATAATGAGTTGGTTGGGATTTTCAGATCGGCACGAGATAAATGTTTGGAAGGAAACGTTGAGGAATTCAAGATTAGGCTCTACAGCGGTGAAAGGTTACGCGGTTATGAGATTCCGTCAACACAGATACTTGGGGCATAGTTTTCGATAGTGGGCCGACAAGTTTGTCGGACTACGATGTCATTATTGAATACAAAGACGGTCCTCTTAAAAGGGTTAGCAAATTACACCCGGATTATATGTCGCTGCAATTTCCACTTCTTTTCATCTATGGGCAACCGGGTTATCATATAAACCTTAAACTTAAATCTGCTGACGGACGTGGAAAAGGAAAACGTGTTAGTATGAACGCATTTTATACGTACCAGCTGCACCCGCGTCCAAATCAGTACGACCTGCTCTTTCGAACTGGGCGTCTTTTCCAGCAGTATGTGGTTGGCGTATACTGCTCAATAGAACAGAATCGGATGGATTTCCTAAGGAAGAATCAAGGTAACATCAGAAATGATTACCTTTCTGGATTGTACGACGCCCTTTCAAGAGGAGACCGTGACGGGTCTGATGTGGGTACAAGAGTTATACTACCATCATCTTTCACAGGCGGGCCCTGTTATATGTATAGCCATTACCTGGACGCACTTGCAATTTGTCGCAGACTTGGCAACCCCCAGTTCTTTATTACTTTCACATGCAATGTCAACTGGCCGAAAATTAGGAGATATATGTCGCAATTTCCAGAACTTAATCCATCCGATAGAGCTGATATCATATGCCGTGTGTTTGAGGAAAAATTAAAGCACTGATCCGATTCCTTAAGAATAAAAAAACGTTCGGCGTTGTTACAGGAGGTACGTCCAATACTCATTTGATGTTTCCTACTTTTTGCTCAAATAATTTTGCGGGCTACTGCTTTTACCATTGTATATACACATACACATCAGAATAAACTGTTAATTATATTGTTAAAACGCTGCGTAACACGAGCCACCGTAGTCAATTAACAACATTAACTATTTCTATCCTGTTTTTTCAGTGCTGTATACTGTTGAGTTCCAGAAGCGGGGATTACCACATTGTCACACACTACTGTGGGTTCATTCATCGAACAAGATAAAAGATGCTGAGGATATAGATAAGTATATCTCAGCAGAATTGCCTGACCCGGTGGCTGATCCACAGGGATACAAGATTGTCTCAGAAATGATGGTTCATGGTCCATGTGGGTCAGCAAATGTTAATGCACCGTGTATGCAGAACGGTGTATGCTCAAAAAAATTCCCCAAAAAATACAACACCACCACTTTTTTTGATACAAATGGGCAGGTTCATTATCGAAGAAGGAAACTAGCATTTCCACCATCAAACACAACATCAAATTAGACAACAACTACATAGTCCCTTATAATCGTATCTTATCCTTAACATTCCAGGCTCACATTAATGTCGAATACTGCGGTTGGAGTATGCTCATCAAGTATTTATTCAAATACATCTCTAAAGGAACAAATACAGTCTTCGCGCGCGTCACCAGACCTGTTGGTGAAATCTCAGCCTTCCGCACTTCAATCTGAGGCCCAGATAGATGAAATTCAGAACTTTGTCGACGGCCGTTTCATATGCCCTCATGAGGCATGCTGGAGAATTCTCAATTTCGATATACACAGTAGAGAACCGGCAGTACAAATACTATCAGTACACCTTGAAACAATGCAACCAATTATTTTCAGAGACAATGATAACCTGGAATCTGTAGTGAATCGTCCTGATCGCAAATTGACAACTCTCACGGAATGGTTTGCATACAACTCTGCTAACGAGGACGGTCGACATTTAACATACCTAGATTTTCCGTCGGAGTATGTTTGGTACGCAGATAAGAAAAAGTGGCAGCCTAGAAAGTTGGACAAGTCATCAATTGGAAGACTGGCTTATATACATCCTACTTTAGGCGAAGTCTTTTACTTTAGAATGTTGTTATGCCATCAGAAAGGGTCCAAAGGATTCCTTGACGTTAAGACGGTTAATCGACAAATACATTCTACATACAGATCAGCGTGTGAGGCAATGGGATTGTTGGGTGATGATAAAGAATGGGACACAGCGTTGGAAGAGGCATGTCTCTCAGCAACGTCCTCGCAACTCAGGTTCGTGTTTGCTCACATTCTCAATTACTGTGAGGTGGCAGAACCAAAAAAGTTGTGGGACAAATACTGGCCACAAATGGGTGATGATATCCCGATTTCTGTTTCCAATATGTCGCATATTCAAAATTACCACGTCAATCAACCGGAGTTGCAACATTACATTTTATACGAGTTGCAGATAATACTTAATAGCTGCGGGAAATCAGTTAAGGACTTTGATCTTCCATTACCTCCAAAGGAATTGCTAAATGATCTAAACAACAGGCTACTTATGGAAGAGAAGAACTACAATCGAGAGGAACTGCTACAAGAAACAAATGACTCCGTTCCAAAATTGAACACCGAACAAAGACAGATATACGACATGGTTATCAACGCTTCTGCAACAAAAAAGCAAGAATTGATTTTCGTTTACGGTCATGGAGGGACCGGAAAAACATTCCTTTGGAAAACAATTATTAGCACCTTGCGTTCGGAAGGCAAGATAGTGTTAGCGGTCGCATCTTCCGGAATCGCATCTTTGCTTCTGCCATCGGGCCGAACTGCCCACTCCAGATTCAAGCTCCCACTTGAATTAACAGATGAGTCGCTTTGAAAAAAAAAAAACACTCATATTGGCAAATTGATGGCCGACACAGACCTTATCGTCTGGGACGAGGCTCCTATGAACAACAAACGGTGCTTCGAAGCATTAGACAGGAGTCTCAAAGACATACTTGATGCACCAAATTTATTGTTTGGAGGGAAATCAATTCTTCTGGGTGGAGACTTTCGCCAAACACTTCCGGTAAAAAAAGGTGCACCAAAAGTTGAGATAATGGCTTCGTCAATTGCGGATTCACATTTATGGCCGCATTTTAAGCTCCTGTATCTGAATACAAACATGAGGTTACTGAGGTCAGATTTAAACCAACACGAGCAAAACCTGGCCGCCTCATTCGCCAACTGGCTTCTTGATCTTGGCGATGGCAAAGTAGGACAACCAGATGAACAAGAAGGACAAGATGTGTCATGGATCAATATTCCACCAACATATTGCATTCAGAACGACGAACACGGTCTATCCAACCTAATAGATTTCATATATGATCAACCAACTTTGCACACACCCTCAGCAACAACACTTCAGCAAAAAACCATTGTTTGTCCAAAAAATGAAACTGCAGACATGATTAATTCAAAGGTTTTAGCAATGGTTGAAAGCGAAAGTACAATTTACGCAAGCAATGATGAAGCAACTCCAACTGGAAACGATGGCGGCGAAACAGACATGTTGTACCCAACAGAGCATTTGAACACAATCAATCTCCCAGGATTTCCACCACATCACCTTGAACTAAACGTTGGGGTACCAGTGATGCTCTTAAGGAATGTAAATTTGGCTGGTGGGCTATGCAATGGAACAAGAATGATAGTGAAGCAGCTTCTCTCCAAATTAATTCAGGTCTAAATCATCACGGGAACAAGAATGGGAGAAAATGTTTTTATCCATAGGATTCCCCTAATACACAGAGATCCCAATCTTCCATTCATCTTCAAAAGAAAACAATTTCCCATCAAACTCTGTTACGCTATGACCATCAACAAAAGCCAGGGCCAGTCTCTAAACAAAATTGGCGTCTATCTCCCGCAACCAATCTTTGGTCACGGCCAATTATACGTGGCACTCTCCAGGGCTACATCTCCCCACGGTCTAAAAATCCTCATCGAACAACAGGAAGATCAGCCACAGAACACAACCAAAAATATTGTGTACAAAGATTTTTTGACAAGATTCCACTATGCCCACCCCTCTTTATAACTTATTTCTTGCACACACCATTTTTGGAAAACACTTTTGAACTTTCTCTTTTTTCCAATCATATGTTTTGCACATTCACATTAACTGGCCGTAGCCTGTATATCGTATGTAATAATATATACTGTACACTTACGTTTATATGCATACATCATGTCATCATTTCATTTCAAATCTGGTCTTTTGTATAAAATTTTCAGCAGGTGTCATATATATCATCATGTATGTCGCAAAAGTGTATTCCCAGTATCATGTGCCAACAGTAGATACACACAATAGCTAATTGATGTGCACACGTGATAATGGCAAATCTTTTATCACGCATCAGGGTTCACTCAAACATTTTGTCCTGCTATGAATATTACTTCTACAGGTTTCGCTTGGAGTTAATCGTTGTAACCTCACCCTTCCCAACAAGAATGGAAGCAATATGATTGCACAAATGACACCAACTTCATGCAACAAAACACCTGAGGCAAGAGTCTACGTAAAATGGGTTTCAAAAGCATTACTAAAAGGTTGATGTCGAATCTGCAGATCCTCATAGACCGACAGGTACGCCATAATTTATATATCAAATAAAAACAAGCTAACCTACAAATATTTGTATACTAACTCATGAATGCAAACAGGGTGATGCCATACAGGCCCACATGAGCCTCAAAGACAAAGATCATTTTAACCAAAAGCTAAAACTCGGTCACGCTTACAAATTCACCCACTTCAACTGTCAACCCGCAAACCCTTGGCAACAGACAATAAACATCAACACAAGTCTCAGATTTGGTAAGATCACAACTTTTGACGAAATACCAGCAGCAGAATTAGCAAAATTCCCAGAACACTACTTCAGATTCGTGACGTACAACCAGCTACAATCTCGAGTACTAGAAGAAGATGAAACATCAAGAATAGAGTACCCGATTCTCACAGGTAAACTCAAACCAACTGCCTTTATGTACATAAATACAAACAAAATCTCATAATATATACATTCTTTTTCATACGCGTGTTTCTCTTTATTAACGTCATTGGTTTACATATAATTATAAGTTGTTTATGGATTACAAACGTTTAGACCTACAACCTTTTCATGACCTGCGGTTTATTTAAAAATTGTGACTTTAAGATTAACCATAGGTTATCTTGGGATAACGGATTTTTATAATTGGATTCCTCTAATGACATGCGTTATTTGCGGTGGAAATTCTTATTAAAATTGTTAATTCAGATTTGGTCGCAACCTCTGGATTTCTTTACTGACATGTCTTTCTTGGTTGCGGTCGATTAACAATTTAGAAATAACCATAAATCCTTTTCAGATTAAGGATGTTTACACTTGAATTCCTTTGATGATATAAGATTTTCTTTAAGGTTGTCGTTTGAGAATTAACCACACTGTTTTGGGATTACGAATCTTCTAAAAAATGAATCCTCATGCTTAAATTTGTTAAATTTTTATCCATTTTTAAAATCACTTTCTATAATGGACACTGTTATGATACTCCTCTTTTTATTTATTCATGATATATGATATATTATACATACCCACAGATTATATTGGATGCCTCCGGTCCGTTGGAGAGCTTAAATCAAAAGGCGATCCCAATAAAAGCGTAACAGTATGGAGGAAAGTTGATATAGAAAACCTGAAGTAAGTACTCCTATGCAGCATCATTTTTTTAAAACAGAAATACAACCACACTATTGTCGCAACAGTAATCATTTAATGATCCTTACAGTGGGAATGTTGTCGAATTCACAATGTGGGATCAAATGGCAAAAAAATTTGGAGAGGCCAAACTTGAAACAATGCAACAGCTGGTGCTAATCGCTGTTAGCTCATGCAGCGTTACAAAATACAGAAATGGTACGTTAATATAAACCTCAAATATCACTAACATCAAATTATTATAATGTTTACGACTACTGCTGCAGACTACCAATTAGCAGCAACTCCTGCAACATACTTTTACCTAAACCCGAATATACGGGAGGTTGAGCTTTCAAGAACCGAGTAAGTTCCTTCGCCTCCAACACTTAAACAGATACAACTGTCCCACATATCTGAAAAAAAATATTTGTTTTCATCGAGCAGGTACAGATCGAGATACGAGATGAATCCACCACTCAAAATCCTGAAAACACCATTTCAAGATCCGACACAAGAAATGACCCGAAATAGATTCCCATTGAAAACACTACTCAAACAGGCTGCCGACAGCTACAGGGTAAGATTTTCATAATATAAACATCCAATTCAACACTGGTAACACACACACATACTACTTTCTATATAACTACGTATTTTACGACTAACTACATATTTGAACAATAAAAGGGAGTACGATATACTAGCGATGCAACAATAACCAGCATCGACACAACCAGAGGCTGGTATTACATATCATGCAACGAATGTAACTGCAAAGTAACACAAGAAAACAACATCTACAAATGTATGGATCATGGGGAGCAGCCCAAACCATGTTACAGGTATGCATTGAAAATCGCAGCCTCTAAAAGCACTTAAACTACAAATATTCATAAAACATAATCGGTCTTTTACACAACTGCAGGTATAATTTTAAAGGATTAATTGCAGACCCATCTGCAACAGCAGCGGTTTCTTTTTTCACACCAGCAGCAGATGACATCACTGGGTATACATGTGAACAACTGGTTGAAAAACAAACCCCCAGCAACCCAAATGAATTTCCAGCACAGATTTTAGCAACTGTAGGGCAGCGACATGTGCTCCAATTTCACTTCAACACAACAAGCAATAAAAAGATTTTATATTGGACGCCGTCTACAGTAACAAAAAAAGGGGGGAAACAACAGCCAGCCCTAATAAAGAAGCTCAAGGTAACAATATTTACCACACTACTATAACGAAAATTATGTTTAATAAAGAATTCCTATAATCATATTCTGACCAATCATAAAACATAGGGACACCACCGCCAACTCTAGAAGAAGACCAACACAAAACAGACGAAACCAACGACAAGCAACAAAATAAAAGCGAAGCAGTCAAAAGATCACTCTTTCCGGATCCACCTGACAATATAAAGAAACAAAAAGGTACGCAAACACATTCGCCTCAACTTAAACATAAATCTTCACTAACCAAGATATCATGCAAACAACTAACATAACTATACATTACTCTTTTGAAAAAAACATTGTTAGTCATCTATTGTTGTATAAATGTTTCTCACATTCCAAAACATAACAGTTAACACGGACATCACTCATTTACATACCTTTTGTTGTTAAACAGGAACATCAACAAGCAGTGTAGATCCCACCTCCACAGAAGCACAGACAGCACCAGCAACGAAAGCATCAGCTCCAGCAGAACCTAACCCAGATCCAATCAAAAACCAGCCACAACAATTCCAGCAACAAGTACCAGACCAAAAAGATTAACCCATAACCTAGAAGTGTTTTTGTACAACATAACACCTGTAAACCGCAAAATGTTCGCCTTATAGTGTAGGCAACAGGTTTGTAAAATAATGATATGTACAGTAAACCGCAAAATGTTCGCCTTATAGTGTAGGCAACAACTTTGTAAAATAATAATATGTACAGTAGTGATGTAAACAGAAGTATGTAACTACTCTTTTGAACAACGGTATGTGCAGCTGCAAGTATACATTCCGTGGTTTGAATAGGTACATATCCAAACAACCCGCGGCGAAGCGCGGGCACAAAACCTAGTGAAATATATTCAACAAGTAATATCATATATTATGTAAATATTTTTTCTGAACACTAAAACATATTTGATAGTTAATTGTATTAAATATAGTTTAATTATATTATCCAAAAAAATCTTTATGATTAATTGCACACTAATCTTATGAAATAAGATGATCATACGTTAGACAAACTATATATAAAATAAAATAAATGTTTAATAAAAATGAAAATATATTTTACGCACACAAAATATAAAAATGATACTCCTAATTTAAATCACTGGTTAATTACTTTTCCCTTTCATCATTCTAGTGCTAACATTACTCTTGTCTATTCAAATATATGTGTCATACATGCTGTTAAAAGAGAGCAAAACCATAGACCATAGACCTCACTATAATTACATAAAACCAATGAACCCTCCTACGTTGGATGAGGCTAACCACGACTAGAGTGGTGATGCCACACTACACCAACACCAAAGCCATCAAAATGCTCTTAATCAACTAAATACAAACTTGTAAACAATCACCAAAAGATTCAAAACCATATATAATACTGAAAAATGATTGATAGGCCTAAACTCATGCCTAATTTAATGTCTAAACTTGGGTGTCATGTGACAACTCGCAATTTCAGGTCACTTCTCAAGTTCACTATTTCAGCATTTATCGTAAACTAGGTTTGCGTGTTCCAAATTCGCGTAACCTAAATGGTTTAGCGGCGAATTCATGATCATATCATCACGGACATTTCATATAGACTAAGTTTAGTCTACATTTCATTAACATCAATTTCATCATGTTAGTTCATTCATGAATTTGCATTTCACATTAAACGCAGAATTTTATAAACGCTATCGCGTAAGTTATTATTTTGAACATTTAATCCGATACTTCCAAAAATGATCCCGATATATTTTTATACTTGCATTTAGTTTATAAATATAATATTTTGAGTTTACCTAGTGTTCTAAATTTATTTTGTATATAAATTGTTAAATTTATATTATTACGACGCTTTTCTTAAAAACTACACGATAAATATTTATTCACTCAAATTTTACAAGAAATATATTTTTACAATTTAAATGATCTCAATATACTTTACTTTGATCCATTAAAGTTTACTTTTAGCTAAAACTACCTTAAATACTACCCTAATTTCACAAGTATATACAAGTTACCTTCACTTAATTTCTTTTACATACACATTTACATTTTCCACACAAAAACTCACAAGTCACAAAAGCACCCTTTTAGTTATTATCTTGCAACACTTAATATAATATCAAGCCTACAAATGTTGACTCCTACTTTGCGTGTAATAAACAAAACGCATCCATGTTGTTTCTTGCAACATGTAAGCAAAACAAATAAATGTATCATTTTTGTCACAGTAAGATAAACGCACACTTTGGTCATTATATATAATGTATAAATTGTGGCAATATATATGTTAAAACAATGACATGGTCCCTTCCTTTTGGCTTACTGTCACACGAAAACCACACCAATACTTCACTCAATCTCAACTTGGTAGCTAAACAAGTACATTTGTACTAGATAAATTAGAACTTAAAAACTTCTCCTTTTTTTTTTCTATATAAACGAACACACAAACCACCCAAACTCATCACTTTCACTATAAACTCACTCAAAACACCTACACATTCTCCCTTGTGGTTTCTTTCGATCCAAAGAAAGAAGAATGAAAGTATTTTTTTCGGGTTTAAAGTTGGGAAGCTAACGGGTTGGTTTTTGAAACACTAGTCGAAGTGCTAGTTCCTTGGTCCTTCCTTTCCGTTCAAACACACTACACTCTTGTAAGGAAACTCAAACTCATGTCTTTCATATTTCATTTCGTTAAATCTTTAGTTTGCGAAACATATGCCTAGCCGAGTTTTTATGCAAACGTATAAATGAAAACATTATAGAAAACCTTGTTTCACTTGACTATTATGAACTAGCATAATCTATCATGAGTTGTTATGCTTATGTGGTGATTTTGAACGTTAAACATGGACTAGCAAACATAAAATAAGCTATACGAACCTTTACTAAATCGACTTTAACAAATTTGGTTTAAAATCTATTTCGGTCCTAAATAAACATATAAAACCATATCGGGCCTTATGGCCCAACGAAAACCCGACATGGTCTGTTGAAATGCTTATTTGAAAATTAGCAGCTTATTTATAACTTATGACAACTTTTAGAATTAAATATAAATCACAAATTGTTTCCGAACCATGAAACTCTTTAACGAACCATATAAGCATATCATTTTCATTTTACATCTTTCATTATCATTTCATGTTTATCTCATCATTTTGAGCAAAGCATGCAAGATTTATGGATATTTATACCATTTTACATTGTTTATTAGAGTTTTACATATATAAGTCATCCTATAATTTATCCCTTGTTATATATTGGTCTTGATGATGTTTAGGAACCCATGACACCCTAAGAAGGTGTATGGTAGGATTAGAATAGCTTCGGAGTTGATTTGAAGGGATTGGAATAGGTTTAGTACGAGAAAACTATTTTCGACAAGTATTAAAAGTAGTCTGATCTTGTTTTGCATTTCTGGAAAATCCGACAGTAGACATGAGTTTTTGGCCTAGATAATTAGAAAATATACTTTAAAACGAATCCGTGGCCGCTTGAACGGATTAAAACGGAGTTATAACGAAGAAGTTATGAATTTTTCAAGTTTGACGACGAAATATATAATTTCTGAAATTTTCAGCAATGTGTTTTTGTTTTGTACAAGTCAAAAACGAGTTCTAAGCTTTATAAATTATTTCGACTTGTCAAAAATATATTAGTATACTTTGATACGAAGCTAAGGACATATAATACGTAGAAAACGGATTTGAAACGACTAAGATATACATGTTTTCATAAAATTGCCGTAACTATTATTTTTAGAAAAACTATATTATTTTTACGAGACAAGTGTTACGGTAAACAAAACGACCATGTTGAAGGCTGTTTTTAACGATGACGTAGAACTTTTTGTAACGAGATGTCTTCTAATAAAATCGAGATCACCTAGCATATTTTCAAAAACGACCAACCGTTTGTATAGCGGAGTTGTAATGAATTAACTACGGTTGCTTAAACTTTGCCGAAATTCACTTTTAAACTACATTTTGGACAAAATCACTTACTTAACCTATGTTTTCCTCTATGAATGAGACCTCTAGGATAAAAACTTAAATGCCAAAACTTCGAGATTATGATACAAGCTTTCCAAAACCGTTGAGCGCGTTTCCTAACGTTCGACGTACACTATTTTACGACTAGCTTTTCGAAACCATTGTAGGATGACATTTTGACGTAAATACTTGTAAAGTGATTTAAGAATGGTCAAGACGTCAAAAGAGTATTTTTCGACGATAAGTATTATTATTTTCAAAACTCACAAATGGTATAAATAACATACGAAATGCATGCATATCATTACATCATAACTCATTACATATCATATCGTCCATAATAGGTCATTCTCGAGATTCACGCTACATCTCGGTGTACTCACTTTTGCCATCGCATTATTGTCCAAGTGAGTCATAGCCCCTACTCTTTTAATTGTTTTATTAAACTCTTTGGGGGAGATACATGCTCAACTATTTTCATGACATTCATGAATATTTGCAAACTATATGTTTATCTGAACTGAATGTTTAGTCATACGAAGTAACAGTTTTGCCATGCTTAGAATTTCCATATTATAATCATTGGACTGATGGTCTTGGTATAATCATTGGACTAATGGTCTGGGTATAATCATTGAACTGATGGTCTTGGTAGAACCAGTGAACTAATGGTCTTGGTACAATCCTGAACTGATGGTCATGGAACAATTTGAAACCGTACGAATTATGTGTTATATTAAGTAACTGTGGATACATTAAGTTAGGCACTATTTTGTGAATTCATTTGACGATGTGGGCTTGAACATAAACTATATTACATTTTGGCAATGGGTTGTGAATACACAGGTTGCAAGTTTTGTATGGGCGGAACTTGGAACTGAGTGGATTTACAATGCCTTTGCTGCATAAACGATTTTTGAAAGGCTTTACATTTCAACACAAACCCTATGAACTCACTCAACCTTTGTGTTGACACTTTTTAGCATGTTTTATCTCAGGTATCTAAGGCATTCACTTCATGACATGCATTTGGACATCATGGAGTCGTGATGACGACTCGTCTCACTTGAGTTTTATGTACTTTAAAACATCGTTTGAATTGTAACAAACTTATTTCCGTACAAGTTGATTTTCTTATGGGACCTATACTTTGTAAACTCTGATTGTTTTATTAAATCAAACGATGTTCTTTTCAAACGACACTTTAGGTCGCTCAATATATCTCAGAATCGTGATGCTATGACAATCAATCCCGTGAATTCCATTCACGCAAAAAAGTAATTTGGGGTGTGACATGTCACTCTTTCGTTGGTCGTAATTGAGGGACCAGTTTCATCATAAACAAGTGAGATATTGCCTTATACTTTTAGGCACAAAAATTAGGCATGAATTTAGACCTCCAAATCATTTCTCTATAATACTAGCGAGTGTAATATAACATTTGAGCCAAACACATCTAAAAAGGACTAGTTCTCCATTTGACAAAATATACCACACATGTACGTGAGACTACAACCACCCACCCAAATTAACCAAAGAACTAGATTCATGAACGGGCAAAAAACATAAGGAGAACATTTGAAAACCCTAAGTATTAAATCCGTGATATACGATAAATCCCACGAATCACTTAAGTAATTATTATTATTTATTTATTTATTTATTTATTTATTTTTTCAATTCTAGTTTAATGTGATCTTTTCATATTAATGGAAATTTTATGTTATTAAATGTAATGGGGATTTTATAGTTAGTTGCCACAACGTTGATGTCGCGAGTGACAAAGGGGTAAATGTAGTTAAATGTCATTGTTATTATCACGATGCATGACGAACTCGTGCGTTGCACAAATTGTATCTAATTGTTCTTTGCGTAATGTTTGAGTAAATTGCTGAGTTGTTATCGTGATGGTGAGGCTAAAATTGTATCTAATTGTTGATTGCCTAATTGTTGTGTCTAATTGTTCGTTACGTAATGTTTGTAACCCAAAGTAACCCAAGTAATTCTTGAGATAAGCTTTTGGCTAATCTTTCATTTTCTTTTCATAAATAAGTTCATTGATTAGTAATTAAGACATATATTAAAAGAAAGAGCTTTGATACATAGGCCTAACTAAAGAAGCCTAAAAGAAGACATAATGCATAAATGAATTGTACAATAACAGTACTTTACAATTCATTTATGCATTATGTTTCCTTTTAGTCTTCTTTAGTTAGGTCCATTTATCATTTTCCTAAACGAAAACTATCCATGTATCTAAATGGGTTATTTACATTGTCATTACTCATTAGATACTTAATAATTAAATCTTGTTTCATACGTGTAACTAATACGATCATTAAGTCATTATACCATTACACGTTAACATGCATGCATCATATATATGTCTACGTGTTGTCCAATATAAATATGGGACAAGATATTCCTACCCTCTAATTCTTATATTCCTATCCTTCCTACATTTTTTGCATCTTTTTTATTATTTTTTTATTTTTACAATTTTGTTTATATCAAAAAACTATAAACCTGAAAATGCGGAACAGAAAATATAAAGTTTAATAAATCAAACGCTTAAAATTGTCAGAAATACGAAACAGAAACTGACAAAAAACTGTGTTGTACTGAAACAAATGAGGGACAAAGAGAATAAAGTACAAACCCTCCCTAATAGGGAGGGTGAGAATAGTACATCCCTATAAATATATCTACATACATACACACTATAAAGTGGAATGGTTGGGTGCTTCTAAATAGGATATCAAGGTAAATTCATTTCCAAACAGATTGTGAAAAAAAATGTATGACAGTTTACCCATCGTGTTGGCTTCAATGATATTATGTTTTATATTTGCGTGTATTTAATTTCGATTTCATGTATATATTTTTTTAAAGATAACTCAGAGTGCTTACCACTTGGTTTAGTCATAGGTGTCAAACCTATATTTAAACAATCAAAAATACACAAAAATGTTTTCACATAATCCGTACTAATAATGACCTATTCAAACCTGTTAGGTCACCATAACATAATAACACAAGTATGTAAACGTAAGAAAGATGAGAGAAAAGATGTAGAGTGGTCGGATTCTTCACACACAATAATAAGGAAAGTATAATGCATAAAATGAAAGAACCAACACCCTCCTAAGAGGGTTGCAAGTGTTTATATAGGCAAGGGAGCTAGGGCAACACTTCTAATCCTTTTCCTTAAGTTGTTGGGCCTAAGCATAGGCCTATGGGCTTACTACATAAGCCTAACACTAATTACAAACATATAAGCCAAATTAGCAACATATTACATATCTATGACCGACACTTGAATAATAGTTACACGTGATCCCAACAATCTCCCCCTAAGGGTTGGTTATCTAGGTTGCTTGACATCATTCCAACATTCTTCTTTCTTGTGAGTAGAAATGCTTTAGTATCTTTGACTTTATCAGCTTGACGTCTCTTGTGTCTTTGTTCTTTGTTCTTTGTGGTTGTGGTGTTCATATGTTGTTGTTCGCCATTCGTCAACTTCTGTGGTTATGGTGCTTCACGTCTTTCTCCACCATGCACATACTTCTTTTCACTTTGAATCTCCAATGTAATGTAGTTCTCAAATCTTTAAACTTTGTAGATTCTTTGACTTTGACGAAGAATCATCTTTAACTTTGTGTTGCCTTTGATTGTGATGAGAACTTTCATGTGTGATGATGTTGGTATGAGCATGGGGAGATGGTGCGGTCTTTCCACCAAGGAATAATCATCAGTACCTGCATGAATATGTTAGTGAAAAATACCAATCGATCACGGTGGACTTTTCTTAAAGAATTGACCACTACGATTGTTTTACTGGTGAATGTCTTGATTCCATTCACCTTGGTCGGGCAAATCAGTCGTCCGAATCCAGTTGAGGGACAGTTATCATTACATAGAATGAATTCAAGTAATGACCCACGTCATCAGGACTCGATTCATGAAAGGAAACTCCTTGGCGGGATTTCCAGCACTTACAAGTTCGAATGTCGAGGGTGTTAACAGCATAGTGTGAAAACACATCTCTAATTCTTACAAAGGCTGTTCCTGAATTGAAGGCCCTCAAGAAGGCTAACAAGATATAACAAAGTATATCAACAATTCAGGTGAGTCGCTGAAGTACACCGAAGCATCACTTGACGATTGTAGACCGTTTGAAGCAAGTAACCACACTAAGCGTAACCCACGAGGGATTACCGAAGTGACCTGCTGTCAGGGTTGTTTGATGTTGACCCTGACATGAGTTTCCATTCAATCACTGAGGATCACAATTGTGAATCCTCTCATAAATGTTCTCGGCAGATTGCGAAGATCTGCGTAGGACTCTAGAATATATCACTTGTGTCCTTATTGTTGAACAACAAGTGATGAAATATTGAGTGTCCCTAAGAGATATTTTAATGAATATCGTGTCTCTAGACTCGATTAGTGCGCTTTGGTTTTAGTAGTCAGAGACTGGATCAGTGTCTCCTGTTTCAATATCAACACATCTCGTAATGAGAGGTCGACAGATTATGCAGGGTTTCCCGTGAGAATGAAACAAGCTCTTTTGAGAGAACTTGAGTGGCTTAGAAGGTTTAGTGTAGTGCGTCACTGGGTCTATGACGACTTTTTCTTCAATATCGGTGTCATCTTTGTGACAACCAGTAGCATATGAGTTAAACCTGGTTTTTTTGTAAGATATTGGATTTCACAAACACTCTAAACCATGATCAAAGTAGGCGTATAAGTATGTTAGAGAGAGAAAGTTCTAGTGAGAGAAAGGAATAGAGTTGGGAACTATAGTGAGAGAAAGAAAATATTATTATGAGCTCCAACTCTCTACCTTGGAAGGTAGAGAGTATTTATAGTCTTACAATAAAACGCCACACAACGGGCTGTGGATAAGGCATACAGTGGGTAAAGACCCGTCCGTCCTCCACGATGTTACTAAACTAAATACTACTTAACTTAAAATAACTACGACTACGAGCTTTCTAACGTTTACATATACTTGAGGTGACCGACTCTTTAATACCGGAATTTCTAATTCCTAACAATCTCCCTAAGGAGGTCACCTCAATCATGCACTAAAATTACATAGAATACAAACCGCTATTACATTAAAGATTGTTCTTGCATTCATGATGTAGTACTTTGCTCAAGCTCGTAGTCATTGATTCTTCTCAATGCATGTTTGGTTAATCCACGGAGGTCTTTACCGATCCACGTGATAATAATTTTGAGCCGACTTTTGAGATCATCACCAACAAAATCTCGAGACATCCATTGTGGTGTTGGTATTATGTGATGTTGTGACTTTCGGACCGACATGCTCACATTCGGATCATGATATCTTCTCATCGAGTAATGAGCTTTCGCTGATTCATGATATTGGCGCGTAGCGAAGCATGGAGTGAAAATATCGAGTCATTGATGCACTTATCATGATTTCTTTTGAGAAGAATGTGTAGTGTGAGCATGCGGCTATGTATTGACCGCTTCATTCGATCACCGCAAACGCGTGGGTGTACATGCATAAAACAGCTTAGCAATAAAGCGCACGAAAGTGTCTTTGATCACTTTCGTTGAATTGAGGTACACGCCCACGGTTCCCCATTGATCAATACAAGTACCGCCGTGATCGGTATAATTCAAGAATTTCCTTGATGTGGTTTCGCGGCTCTAGCCGTTCTCAAACCGAACATCTCAAAGAAGACAACACGGAGTGAGTGAACCAAATAAGTAGAAATTCACCGATTGATGAAAAGAGATTTGAAAGAAAATCGTGTATTGCTCAATAGAAATAGTTTTGCACTACAACGAAGGTTTTAATGAAAATAAATTATCAATCATAAACACCTTTTGATTTGAAATATTGAACACGGTCAATGTGCTAAAGAAAAGAGTTTTTAAGCACAATGACCGGTTTTTCAAAGGTATCCGTCAATCCATAACTCGAACCAGATTGATTCAAAAGATTGAATCGCCCCATTGTTTCTGCTCGGTTGTCACATGGTTGATCTATTTGATAGATCTCACATGCCACCCACCGTGAGCTTGTTTGATGTTGGCTCCGAAGGCTTTCCATCTTCATTGTGAGTATGTTTGCATATCACTCGATGTTCCGTAAAACCACAAGGATAATGCATAGGACTCAAGATATAATCTCTTTCCACATTGTGTGAAACATAGAGTCTTCATTGAAAGTGTCCTAATGAGATTTATTGATGATCTCGTGGCTCTAAACTTAATTTGTGCATATTTGGATCCCGTGTCGAGACTAGGGAGAGGGTCTCCTTCTTCAATATCAACAATCTCTAAGGGAAAGTCGATATATAATGTCGTTTCCCGTGAGAATGAAACAAGTCCTATTAAGAGGAACTTGAGTGGTTTGGAAAGTTGAAGTGCAATGCGTCATGGGTCCATGACGTCTTGTCTTCAATACCGATGTTACCATCAAGAGCATATGAATTGAACCCGGTTTACGCCTAAGGTTGAATAAATGGTGGGCTATTTGTTTTCACCCTTTTCTCATTCAATTAATTTTAATTCTTCAACCCTTCATTGCTTATCGAGACTTCATAGCAAGAACCTTGTTGGGTTTGTTCCAAGACTTGCTATGTCTCGATTCGCACTCTTCCCATATCTCACATTTCTCCTTTTATCATCATACCTAAGGACTTCTACACTAACTAGTGGATTGTCCTCGGTAGATCCCTCCGGTTCAGCGGATCATGGGAACCAATACCTAACCTTATCATCCTTATATCACCGCATATAAAGTAAAGTTGGTCGGTCTATTTGGTATTGTTCATCCGCCATTGGAACCAATTGAAAACCATTTGAAAATCAATCCGGATACTTGTGATATATTATCAAAACATTTTGTACTGAATTGTTGTTGATATTTTTAGAACGAGAACTCCCCTCAACATGTGCATCAAATATTTGAAATCGTTTTGCACATGGAGGCAAGAGAAAGAATTAACTTCTTTGATTACCATTTTCTAAAGATATCAACATCACTTCCTAATCAAGACAAGTAGATAAAGCATTTTGGGAAGGATGAGGTTTTCATAATTTTGCTCCCCAATATGTGCATCGAGATTTGAAAAGAGTTTTGCACATACTAGAGGAAACCGCACATTGAGATAAGTGATCACGTTTCAAATCATAGGTTTAAGATAGATGCTCCCCTCAACATGTGCATGGAAAATTTGAAATCGTTTGTCACATGTGGGAAGGAAAGCATGTACATCCTTATAAAACCATTTACCGAATTATCGCTTTAAATCCAATTTAAATCACACATTCTCCCGATCACAATTATCAAATCATTTGAGATTCGTGATCTCTTATAGATTTAAATTGATTTTGAAAGCTTTTAAGGAGAATTGTGACTTGATTATGAAAGCGTTTTAATCGATAAGGATCGGATTTAAGACTTTAAACTCCATTGATAAAACATGCATGTATATCTTTTGAAAACAATTTAATGCCAAATAACTTCTTAATTTAATTGAAATCATTCTCCCCTCAATCAATGACATAGGTTGTTGATTGAGAGATTGATATTTTGACAAATAAGTCCGAGATGATTATCAAAAATAGAGTCCGGGTTATTTTTCAAAACAATTTGTTTTCAAAGAGATAACATGTTAATAGAATCGAGCATGGAATTTGGTTGATAAGAAGGCTTTTGATGAATGTTCAAACAAATTCTCAAATCTTGAAAACATGAAAAGCATGGCTCGTTCTTTCTTTGAAAAGCGGTTATCGTCTCGAAATGACAATAAACCATTGTTTCTCTTTCTCCCAAATATATATATATATATATATATATATATATATATTTTTAAGAATTGAACAACATCTAAAGTCCCGTGTCATTCTTTGAATGACAAAGACAAAGACCGTAGATATTATCGAACCGAGAAAAACATGACAAATTGACAATATATATATATATATATATATATATATATATATATATATATATATATATATATATATATATATTTTTTTTTTTGAAGATTTTTCAATTTTTCATATTTGTATGGATTTTGAAAGTTTTATAATTTTCTATTTTGTTTTTCGAATAGATATATACAAGAGATAGATGAAGATAGACCTTTACTCTTCGTCTTCCTCCCGAAGACGTTTGAGTGTTTCGGTTGAAGGCTTTTCAAGCCAAGACGTGGAAGAATAAACTCAAAACGTTCTCTTGGAAGAGCTTTGGTGAAGATGTTCGCTAACCGGTATTCGACCTCACAAAATAGAGTTCCACCACACCTTTTCCACTTGTTCCCGATGAAATGATGTCGAATGTCGATATGCTTTGCTCTTGAGTGTTGAACGTTGTTGCATGAGAGAGCAATAGCACTTTATTATCACAAGACAGAGGATTTTGTTGAATTCAAAGCCATAGTCGATAATTGAGATCTCATCCATAAGATTTGAGCACAACAAGATGACATGGCTATGCATTCACCTTTGTAGAGGAAATAGAAGTACTCATTTGCTTCTTTGAAGACCACTCACAAGCTTATCACCAAAAATCGAGCACCTCCGCACGTGCTGACGTGTATCTTGACAACTCGCATGATCGATCTCGCATAGGCCGTTAGAGACATACCGGTGTCCTTCGGTACCAAAGTCCCATATTGATGGTTCCTTGGAGATACCGAAGACCCGCTTAACCGCTTCAAGGTGCTTTTTAGTAGGCTTAGCCGGTATCTAGCACACATGCACACATCGAACAAGATGTCTGGTCTACTAGCCGTGAGGTACATCGTGGATCCAATCATACTACGATATTTCGCTTGATCTACCATGATCCTCGAGTGGTCCTCATCCGCCTTGGTTCGCTCAATCATGGGAGTGTCAACGGGGTCACTAGAATCAAATTCAAATTTCTTTAACATCTCATTTGCATATTTAGATTGATTTATGAAAATGCCTCGGGACTTTGTGAAATTTGTAATCCCAAGAAAATGACATTTGTCCCATCATTGACATTTGAAATTTTGAACCCATTTCATTAGAAAAACGATCACATTCCATTGGGTCGGTCGAGGCAAAATAATATCATCAACATAAATTTGAACGTGAATTAAGTGTTTGCCGACTTTCGGTGAACAAAGTAGGATCAACCGCTCCTTTGTTGAATCCAAGAGATAGAAGAAACTTTGACAACAGATCATACCATGCTCTAGGAGCTTGCTTCAACCCATATAGGGCCTTTTTCAAGCGATAAACATGAGTAGGATGCTCAATTCACAAACCCTCCGTCATCGACGAAACCACTTCTTTTCGGATCTCCATTAAGAAATGCGATTTTCACGTCCATCCGATAAACAACCATGTTCTTGCTAGCAAGATTAGCCAAGAATATTCTTGATCGCCTCGACACGAGCAACCTGGAGCAAAAGATTCCTCAAAGTCTATACCTTCTTCTTGACGATAACCTTTAGCCACTAACCTAGCCTTATTTTTCAAAACATCACCATGCTCATCAAGCTTCACTTTGAAGATCCACTTAAGAGCAATGATCATAGCACAATCTGGAGCTGGTACTAATTCCCATACATCTAATCGATCAAACTCATGAATTTCATCTTGATGGCATTGAACCAAATTGCCTTCATTCATAGCAGTTTTAACATCTTTAGGTTCGATCTTTGAGAGTACAGAGTTAAAGAAGCACCATAAGGCATCGAAGAGTGTCGCTTATGAGTGGATACCGACGAGAAGGATTTCCAATGATGTTGTCTAATGGATGATCGTGAGTCCATTTTCCGAGGTGTTCATGTGGTAGTTGTTGAGGGACCAAGTAGCAGAGTCGATGTCTTCAAGAAGATGGTTCGATGAAGATTCATGAGCAAATATGTTTTCAAATGGAGCATCTTCGTGAGTAGCAAAGGATTAACTTCATCATTGATGCGAAACATTTCCATGATGTACATTTAAAGAATGATGATTTGTTGATGAGATCAAGGATCAAGAAGCAGCGCTTCTTGACTTAAAGATATTGAGACCGAGGATTGACTTCATTCACATGAATATGAGCACTCTGTTGTAGGAATCGACACCTCATTAGTACTTGGATCATAAAGTTCATCAAACATAGGATCAAACAATTTATTTAAATCATCTTCGATGGAGGTACATATAGAGTTTCTTGAGAAGAGTTTGGAACAAGGGATGAACCAATGGGACTGCTTTTGAAGTGCGGGTCTTGAACTGGATTGTCCAGAGCCATTTGACCGTCACTCATCAAACGTAACGTAAATTGTTTCCATGATATTTCGGGTTCTTTTGTTGTAGATTCGTATCCCTTTTGTTTGGTGCATACCCTACAAAACTCCAATGCTCGCTTTAGCTCTAAGTTTGCCTAAGTCTTGACCTCATTAGTTGGATAACACAAAGCACCAAACACACGAAGGAAAGAGAGATTAGGTTTTCTGTTGTGGACAAGTTCATATGGAGTTTTTCCATGAACAGTGTGAATCGTGGAACGATTTTGTGTGTAGCATGCAGGGCAATAGCTTCACCCGTAGAAACATTGGAACCTTTGAGTAAATCAACATTGTTCTAGCGGCTTCTACAAGAGTTCGATTTCGTCTTTCAACTACACCGCTCGTTGAGGAGTTCGTGGAACACTTCTTTGATGGTCGATTCCAACGCTTTCATAAAATTCACTAAGTTGTTTGTTGACAAACTCGGTTCCATTGTCCATTATCGATAATTCGACGGTTTTGTTAAGTTGAACTCGCAATGCTTGATGAGTTTGATGATGATATCGTGAGTTTCATCCTTTGTCCTTAAGAACTTGACCTGTGTGAATCTAGAGTAATCATCAACCACAACTAACACATATTTCTTCCCAAAGATATTCTCGCACTCTCATTGGTCTACATAAATCCATATGAATTGTATGAAGAACTTCGTGATGAGTTAGTAGGTTTGGGTTTATGGGCATACTTCTTGCTTTTTCCCAATTGACATGTCGAACAAAGATGATCCTTTTCATACTTGAGTCTAGGTAAGCCTACAACTAAGTCCTTTCGGTGAGATCATTGATGGTGCCGTTCGGTGATTGAGACGACGATGCCATAACCATGACTTTGTTTTAGAAGCCTTTGACAAGAAGCAAATTGGAGAAGACTTCATCATATCTTCGATAGAGATGGTGTATAGATTTGAACCACGTGAACCTCTTAAAAGTTCCTTACCATCAAGTTCTCTAACGAAGGTGTATGTTTTCAAGGCTACTTCTAGATCCGAATCGCAGAATTGACCAACAGAGAACAAGTTGTGACCAAGACCTTCTACATAGTAAACCCCGGAGATAACACTTTGCCAACAACAAAGTCTCCATAACCCATAATAGCACCGAAATGATCATTCCCGAATCTAAATGTCCCGATGAATTTGCTCACGGTTCATGAGCGCATGACCGTCGCCAAATATATGCTTGGAACAACTCGAGTCCAGTACCACGTAATCGATTTGAACGATCCGCAGTTGAACATGCATAAGAATGGATAATCGGATAATTGGGATCCCCATGCAAGAATGGGTTCCATTTGGTTAGTAACAATGGTTGGAACACCCACATCGTAAATAGAAGCATTCATATCGTAAATTAAGGCAATGGAATCATTATGAATAGATGTAGTACTAGTGTCTCAGATTAGCCCTATTCGAGTGTGCTCACTTCTTAGGGAATAGTTCTACCAAGAGGCATCCATTTTCTAGTGGGCATTGTCTCGATTAGTCTTATGACCAACGGTATCCAATGATAGCCTATCTTACTAAATGTTCTTCCCGTGGGTTTCCTTTGTTTCTAACTTTCTTTCGCTTTTGCCTTTTAGCCTTCTTAGCATGATTTTTAGCATTAGCAATATTAATCGTACAATTAACATCATTAGGCAAACGTTAACACCACATTCATGATTAGAAACAATTCAAGCGACATCAATACAAGGTTTGCAAATAGTATCGAATTCAGACATTAATTAAGACGCCTATGGCTAATACTAGAATCAACACGATTCGCTTTATTCGCTCAAACTTAAAGTTCCTAGGTAGGTCTTCTACTTTCTTCCAATGCACATTCTTAGCTTGCAGGTCGTGTCCTTCCTTGTATTGTCTTGAGACTTTGACCGCTTGCTTTAATGTCACCGATTACTCTCAGTAGGGAATGGGAACATTAGTTGGTTTGGCTACTATTTGCTTCACTGCTTAGATGTGCCGATCCGAGCTACATGCAGCACACTAAGATTAACTTTTTAACACTTGAATAGCCGGGGTTTGAACACCTAGAGGGCACACTCGAGTTCACATTCTTAGCACTAACAGATTTGAAATCTGAACTACTTGAAGTCTTATTAGGGTTCACATTCATAACATTTGGCATTGAATGACTTGCATGCTTGGCACTGGGCATAGAACACGGTATCAAGGGATTGACTTGCTCACCTAAGGTTTTAGGGCATATTGTAATTAGGCATTCTAGAAGTTCTTGAGATCGTTTGGCATATAAGCATGCATGGCCAATTGCATTATCATCTGGTTTCTCTAACTTATCCTCTTCTACAATCTCACGGAGACATTCTAGGTCGTCCTTAAGGTATGAGAAATATGTTTGAATAGCAAGTTTGTTATTCCTAAGATGAGGAGGAACATATTTCACGCACAAAGCATATTTATTACGACATGTACCTTTGATACACCATTCTCCCATAGGTCATTGGCATCTTCCCTTTACCCGACTCTTTAGATTCTCAATTTCTTTTTGTAACGAGGCTACCGTTTCGTTATTTTTGTTACGAGTGACCTTTATAGATTCAAATAATTCATTGAAATGACGTTTAACCTTTTCATTTTCTTCAAGAAAACCTCATTTTCCTTTTGTAAAGCATTTACTAAGTTTTGAAGATGAAAGTTTTGAGAATTCGAGAATCTAAAGGAGGAGGCATTTGGGGACCAAATCACATTGTTCGTTTGACCCTTTAATTGAGAGATTTGGGCTTTCAACTTTCGATTGTGTTGCAATGAGCTTGAATCATTCATCACGTTTGTTAATTTGAAAATCGCATCAAACTCGGAGCATCCGAGGATGTCTTGATATTTGAAGTTTTGACATTTTCTTTAAGATGTTGATATTTTAGTTGTAAATTAAAATGCTCAACTTCTAGTTTAGAAAAATGTTTAACCAAATTGTCGTGATCATCCGGTTCAATTTTCTCGCTTAGTTCGTAATTAGTTTTTCAAGCTCAATGACACGATCATGGGAGACTTTCGTGGCAATGTATAATTCATGAAATTTGGAAGCATTAATAGAACAATTTGTAGCGTTGAAAAACACATCTTGAGCAATACATTCGTAAATCAAGTTCTCATTTAGTGTATGCAAGTTCTTCCTCTCAATCTCATTATATTTTAGTGCTCGCTCATAGTCACTAACTTCAACTATCATTGCATCAAATTCCTTTTCCATTCCCTTAATATCGCCTCTATCCCCTTTTAATACTCTCAAAGTGATCTTTAGAAGTTTAAAGAAAGGCATGACCTCGCTTAAATAGCATTCTTTTGTTTGTTCAAAACCCTTTCCCTTCAAGAATCCCAGCTGGTGTGATCCTTTTCTTACAAGTTTTCTCAAAGTCAACAAATAGTTGAAAAATAACATATTGACCGATTAAGATCTTGCTTTTAGTAGCAATCATTCTAGGAACTAGATGCATTGGCGATTGGGAGGATACATGCTTTTTTAGGCATTTTCCTAAGGGAGGGTTTGTTTCAACAATATTTTCGCTTTACGCTTATCTAAGTCCATTTTCCGAACACTTGTTCGGAGACAACAATGTTTGAGGCTTAAACATGTTCAAGGAGATCCAATTCTCCTTTTGTAGTCATGGGGAGTGATAATTACTTTCTTCTCTTTGCATTTAGGATCATTTAGTTTCTTATTCATCTTCTCCTAGTGATTTCATCTAATTTCTTATCTTCCTCTCAGGCACTCAAAGCAACTAGGTTTTGTCTAGGTTTAAGAATCTCATTGCCATCATAGATCACATTTGAGTCGCTTTAGCTATCTTCCCGCACTCGTGGTTGGGTTTATCTATGTGGAAACGAGGGGGGGTGAATACGCTACCGCTTAAAAACTTTAGATCTTTAGTATCAAATCGCTATGAAGCTTGTTATAATATGAAAGTACCAATTATTGTTTGTGATTAATATAAAGCATGGTAAACCAAGTTGTCACACAATCATGAACATCAAACCACATCACAAACAATAGTATAGTGTAAGTGTAAAAGTAAAGAGATAAAGAAAGGAAAGTGCAAACCGAACACGAAGATTTATAGTGGTTCGGTCACGGATCTCCTTTCCGCCTCTACTCCACTCCCGAGTACCCAACTCGAGAGTTACTTCACTAAATCAACAAGCTCCCTTCTCGCGGAGAAAACCTTACAATCGCCGCTACACTTTTTCCGTACAAAGCTAAATACCGGTTCTAGTTCGAGGTAGAACCAACCTAACGTCGCTTATACAATATTTCCGACACTAAGCTAGATGTCGAGTTCTTTACAAGGGTACAACCACTCCCAATATGTTTTATGGCCCAACATAATAAACCTTGTGTTTTATGGCACAAACACATAAACCATCTAATCTAGTTTGGTGAAAGTGTTGTTATGATGCAATGATGTTTACACTAATGATCCATGACACAAATGTCTAATGGATATGAATAACTACTTCTAAATGAACTTCCATTGATAGGAAGCCTTCATGATGAAGATCACAAGTTCCCTAAACTTCTTGTGATAGATCTTCAACTTGTGGTGAGTGGGGATGGCTAGATCTCCAAGATTTCCTTGGTTGATCAAAGAGTATGCTTACAACAAAGATGAATGTTAGAAGCATTATGATCATGATCATTAGGGTGTTTAATGTGTGTACTACATTGTTAATGATTGATCTAAATGTATGCAAGAAGGTGGAGAAGATTTGCTTTGAAGTGGTGAAGAAATGGGAAAACAATGGGCTTTATTTATAGCCAAAGTGGTCGAGCGTCTGACGGACCACGGACCCCTAAAAGGGTTCCGTCCTTTATACAATTTGGTGCCGTGGGTGCCGACGACATAAAATCTAAAAATCTTTCTTCAAATCTTTCCAAGATATTACCAAATCTTACTAAGATCACATTTGATATATTGAGTGTCAATCTAACCAAACTATTCAAGTGATCTTCCAAGGATTTCAAAGATGATGCATGACATGATGTAACATGTATTTCCACTTTTAGATTAAAAGGTTTATCAAAGTAAACTTGTAAAATGTATTATGTAACTAGTTGATAAAATGTCTAGTTACCTTTTGAAATACTTGTGAATGCAAAATGTAAAATGAGGTTCGAAATAGAATGGTTAACCTATTAAAATACTTAGTGACTCTAAACGTATTTTAAACATTCTAAATGATTTGTTAATGGGTTTGATCATAATGCCACATAACAAACATGTACGAACTGTGTTGTAACATACGAGGACTTGAGACATCGAGAGGTGTTGAATGTATGTTGAGACAATGTAATTACAAGTAACTTGTACATTTTACGTTATGTATTACAAGTTACATGTTTGTCATCAATCAAAACAAACGAGACCAGATAGATTAAATATCGTAATATTTGCACTAACAATCTCCCCTTTGATGATGACAAAGATATGTAAACGTAATAGAAAGTAAAATGTAAAAGTTACTTGTATCCTTTCTACCTTTACATTACCTTCTCCGCTTACACTCTTCTCCCTTTTGTCGAAACAAAAGGGCGTGTCCTTGGAGTTTAACTTCATTTCTCCCCAAAAAGGCGAGCTTGCATCATCTCTAGTGAAGTTAAATCGTCCAGTTCAATCCGTCCCTTGTTTGGTAGCGGATCCATGGATCAAATAAAGAGGCTTAACCTACATCAAGGTTAGTTTTATGCAACAAAATTATGAGAAATATATGAAAAGAAAAATGCATAGCAATGTTAGCCTATTTTCTCCACTTTTATCGAAGCACAAATGCTTGTATGAAAAGTGAGAATGATGCTAGATGTGTATGCTCCCCTGACGGTTGCTCCCCTTGTTTGAGGCGTGGTATGATTAAAACCTATAAAACAAATATTAGTGCATGACTATATTCGCTATTGACGAGTGAGTGATATACAACAAAGTGTGTATAAGATGCATTCAGTAAATTCTTGACGGAAGCTCCCCTTGCTCTAGGGCGTCAAGATGAACCTTCAAAATAAATATTAGTATAATAGAAGCTTTGTCTTAAGACAAATAGGTCATATACAACCAAGTGTATAGACGATGCAATATGAGTGCTTAAATAATATTCCTCCTTGTTCTAGGGTGTCAAGAAGCACCTAAAATAAGAAAAATAATTGATGCAAACTTCATCCTTAGATGACTAAGTTATATACAATCAAGTGTATATGATGATGAACCTACAATGAAAACATTAGTGCAATATATTTCATCTTTTCACAAAGAAAATAAGATGTATATATGTGATAAATGATATAATCAAAGATCTCATGAAATGTAGTCTCCTAATTACAATCATAAGAAAAGTGAGAATATAATATGATAAAAGCCTACAAAATAGTTCCTAGAAAGAAGATATGGAGTCTCCCACCGGGTGTGCCACTAGTGGTGCTAGTGTTGGTGTCGGTTTACTACTAGGATTCATGTGGTGATGGTAGATGACTCGAGATTTACAAAAGTAAGTTTTTGCTAATCTATGGTGGTGATGATTAGTGAAAGTGGTGATGGAAGGTGGTGGTGATTAGGTAGGAAGCTATTAAGGAGTTAGAAAATCGTATGTATAGCAAATATAAAAATATGGATTCATGCAATCCTTTCGTCATGTCAAGTGACCAAAGCTAAGAGAAAAAAATATGAATGGACATTGCATTTCAATGATGCATAAGGGTTATGATTTGAATGATTTATTGATGCTAACAACCTATTGTTTTGAGCAAGTTCTCATATGCTTCAACCCAAGAGTAATCAATAATGTGTCCTATCTAATAATATATAAAAGTGATAACATGAATATAAATTCGTTCATTGATCGACACGAATTATAAAAATGGCCTATTCTAGGTGATAATGGGAAAGGTAGTATTAGCATGGTTTTGACCGACATGGATGATTATCACTTTGATAGGAAGTGAAGACAATATGGAAAATACTAATAATAATAATGAGTACCTATATGATGATGAGAATGACATCATATAAGTGAGAGTTGGATGGACCAACGTGTTGGAAATGGCTGTTTTGATTAATATATCGTTTGCACTGACAAAGACATGCATGATATATGTCAAGTGAGAAAAGGATAAGATCCTATGATGGTGTTCTAGATAGTGAAGTTGTAAGGTGCTAATTTAAGGAAAATCCTAAATTCGTTGATTGTGGAGATGAAGAAGTTTGTAAAACACATGATGTGTTTTTCACTTGATGAGGTATTGGTGTAAACTTGTGATATAAAAAAGGTTGAACTAGTTGTGGTTTCGTGAGCTGGTTTTAGCTAAGTGGTGTTTATCTATGTGTTGGTATTTTAGAGTCTAAGAGACATAAATTTTGACAAAAGACAATTATGTGAATGGATTTCTCTCCCCCTTAATTAGTGGACATCCAACATAATGTGCAATGTATCAAATAAGGAATGACAACAAAGTGTTTAGGAGGTTATTCGGGTTAACGAAAGAGGTGAGCTTAGTAATGTTTTTCCGGATGATGGTTAGCATACAATGAGCTTCATCCTTAAAGTCACGCACTCTTCTCGATTAATACGAGATGATCGTATGATGAGGCATGTGGTTTCCTAATAGGAAGTGAAGAGGATCGAGTATTGTTATAACTAAATAATGATGGAGGTGATTTTTGGAAGCGGAAGCAAAATGAGATTTGGAAAGAGGTCGGTTGAAAGACAAAAATGCAAAGCCAACCCTTTAGAACTTAATTCTATATGCTTTTAAACTATATGCAAATGTAGGGGTCCCATAAAGCATAGTACTAATCTACGTAGCAATAAAAGGGATTATGCAAAATGAGCATATAAAAGTTAGAACCAAGTGAGATAACAAATAATTTGTTATCAACATACAAAACAAATTTGTTAGTGACAAAAGATGTTAACATGATAGAAATCAAATGATAACATATTGTATAAGCAAAAACAACACATTGCACTTAGTAGACAAGAAATCACCACACAAGATAGCATCAAAATAATCATAATATGCAAGAATACGACTTTATTCAAGACATTTCATTATGAGATTGTTTTGTCATTAGACTTAGACACTTAAGCATACTTGGATATACAATAATCTATGTGATTAATTTGTAAGATAAAAAGGCTTCTAAAAGTTAGTCATACCAAAAGCCCTTTGATAGATTACATATGCATACGTAGCAAACAAATAGTGTGATAAGAAGTAAAAGAAACAAGATGAAAGATTCATGCAAGCCATGTTTAAGACATAACAAATTGGAGCATGTATCATTTGGATCGTACTACACATAGATGTAATGAATGCCAACTAATAGCTTTCAAACACAAATATATCAAAATTATCACATATAAAAATGGCATATTATGAGTTCATAAGTAACATGAAACAACAATACAAGCATTATAAAGATAAAACCGTACTAAGGTTTACACATTCGACTAGTTATCAAACACTAAGATAATGTCAAATCAACTTATCGTATTAAACAAGAACATGTAATCAACACATGTAAGTGCAATGCAAGTGGTTTTACTAAGGTTTACACATTTGACTAGTTATCAAACACTAAGATAATGTCAAATCAACTTATCGTATCAAACAAGAACATGTAATCAACACATGTAAGTGCAATGCAAGTGGTTTTACTAAGGTTTACACATTTGACTAGTTATCAAACACTAAGATAATGTCAAATCAACTTATCGTATCAAACAAGAACATGTAATCAACACATGTAAGTGCAATGCAATTGGTTTTAAAAGAAAAATCATATATACTACTTGTTTGATTAGTATTCCTAAGGCGAGGAAAACTATCAATGTTTTAACACTTACTTTAGGCAAGTATAGGAAAACAGATTTTTCAAGTTGGAGAATGAATATGAGACTATTACTAGCGGTGCTCAATTAAGGCTAAACACGACCATTTTACGGGTGATTCCACATACCCAACTTCTCTCGTGAAGCAATTCAACCGTTAGGTCAAATTGAGTTTCTAGTGCAATAGATTCTCCAAGAATCATTCTCATGTTAGAAAGATGGAACTCCTACTTTTGCCTATTAAAGTGTATAAAGATGATAGTTTACCAATACTTGGCTTAATGTGACACAACTAATATGCAATATAACTAAGGAGATGAAGATGTCATGTTATACACATGAATTTTAACAATGGTGTGTTTGATAAACAATGTGTTTTAATCTTGTGTTTAGAATCGAAAGTTGTTCAAATTACACATTAATTGTATGATCTAATGGATGACATCTTGTACTTTAAATGTGAATTGATCATCTAAGACTAGAGAATAGAATATGTTAAACTAAGAACGTTCTCAAGAAAGCTCTTTGGAACATTATTTAACAAGAATCTAAGTGAGGTTACCAACTTCAATAGATCTTGTGTATGCTCTAAAATTGTGTAGTTTTAACCTTGGATGTGCACTCGGTTTGAGCAAGGTTAGGTTATGATGTACGCTTGAAAGGAAATAGATACAAATAGTATCTTTCAACAAATGAGATTATCGCATGGGATAAAGTTATCATGCTTATGAAAATAAGTATGAAAAGATGAATTGGATATGCTAGTTCATAGAACTTTTGGATGTTTGTTTCAAGATCATTTAGCTAATGAGGTGTAATGAAATCTCTTGTAACACAACTATTTATGTCGCAAGAGTGATGCATAGGATATACAATATCCTTTTAACAAAATGAAAGCTTAACGCATGAATCTTAGTCATAATGTTCTTCAAAACATCATGTTTTCCTAAATGAAGATATGAAGCCAAAGTGTTTGAATCGGATAGTCCCATCTAAATAAACTTGGTCTCAAGATTATATTCACTAGATGATGACAAGAGGAATTCACTCGAGTTTCTTATGTATACCCTCAAGAGTCATTGTTGCTTGGGGTGTATGATGTTGGCTTTGAGATTGCATTTTAACATATGTTGTTAAAATGTTGATTTGAAGTTTAACGAAATTTATGCAGAAGTTTAACGACAAAGTATTACTAATACTTTGATTATTTGTGAAGGTAGTACTACTTATACCTAGTGGAAATTGACAACAATTACCAAGAGCACCATGCTTATTTGATAGTTGAGGTTCTAGCCATAATGAATTATCTAAGTCCTTATATGTGGAAAGGATGGTTGAGTTTGTTCAAACGTGCATTTGATTCAAGACAAGTGTTGGACACAAGGGCTTTTTGAGCAATACACTCAACGAATTCAAATGATGGCAAGGATGGTGGATTGGTTGATCTAGGTGGTAGGTCTTCTAGTGTGTCTAAATAAGGATGTGGTGATGTAGGGTTTGTTGTGCTATGGGAGTACTTAGGTTGATTATTTGTCCACAGATGTTGAACACAAAAGTACGGATACTAATTCTTATGGTTCATTGGTTACTACAACTAGCGGGTGAAGTGCTTGAAGTTTTGGTTATGTCTATGAAGCTTAGGGGCTGAGGTATAGGTTCACCTTGAAAGGGCACGCTTGATTTAAAGTATACTCTTGGAAGTTCATGAGCAATACGGTTAATAGTGCCAAAAGATGGAAGAGGATAGTAGGTGTCAAAGAGGATAAGTGGCACCATGGGTTGTTTGTTTTGGATAAGTGTTTCAACATGTGTTGTTAAAATACTTGGGTGTTGATTTTTCGGATATGACTTTTAATGACTACAATCGTAAGTCGCATATACTTGAATATTTCGGATGAAATACTTAAGTTGTCAATCCTAATTTGTTGAGGTTATAAAGCTTAGATTGAATTCAACAAGACTTGATAATATGTATTTAACATATGTGTGAGTTATGACTCGATGTAAATACTTATTGTCTTGAAGGATAAACAAGACTTGATAATATGTATTTAACATATGTGTGAGTTATGACTCGATGTAAATACTTATTGTCTTGAAGGATGACACATTATTTTCATGTTAAACAGGTGAGGCAATACATGTAGATACAAAACAATATCTATAGTCATATGTTAGACTTGTGTATGATATCTTTGCAAATAATGAGTCCAGGTTTATTAGTCATGGTAAGTCATCTAAGTCATCCGCAAACGGGTGAGGAGATGTTGGTGGTGTTGCACAAAGTTTGATAGGAACAAGCTTTGGAGACTTTGGTAGTGAAGTTGTTTTGGATGATGGTGGGTGATTTTGGTGGTGGAGTTGGAGTACTCAAGTTTAGAAAGTTCACATCTTGAATGGGTGATGAGATGTTGAGGGTAATGAGTCCGAGGATGAAGAGCTCAAGTTTATGAAGCAACAAGATCGAATGCTAATCCTAGTGGTTTTCTTAAGTGGCTTATTTGAGGTTAAGGATTTAGTCATTTTGATTTTACTTTAAGAAATGCTAAGCTTGAGGAAAAGTAACAAATGAAGGTGTGAAAATGATCATCTTGAATGTGTTGATTTATGGAACTAAGTATTCATGGATTTGATGTTAATCCATACAAAGATGGTAGTTTCTAATGAGATGGAAGTGTCTAAAATCATGTCAAACATCCTAAGTTAATCCATTGAGGATGTGTTGAGTGAGGTATGAAAGATATGCATTAACAACTATCCTAGAAACGAAGTTTGGTAAATTAGATTACGGATTTAGTAAAATTCAATAACTTACCCGTAGGATTCACGGCACCATTTCTTTACACAGTACCGGAACCCTTAAATTGGTGCCGCCGGTCCGCTGCATGTGTTTGGCGGTACAAAATAAATAACAGACGGTACCAACATTTTGGTGCCGTCGATCCGTGGACATCGAAAAGTTCACAGACCCATTTTTTAGGTGTCGGGAGTTTTCCGAAACTCAAATTTTGCTTAAAACATGTGACATTAATTACTTCTAGTTAAGAAAGTCGATACCACATATACAAATATAGTGGAGCATAGACTTTGACCATAATAACGATTTTCACATAAAAGTGAAAATGGGTAAAATTTGATAACACACTTGTGCTATCCACCTGCATAAACCGGTTAGCATACAACATTGTTTTAAGTCATATTATCATCCTACAAAGTAAAAACAAATAAATTACATCATACAACATTGTTTTTGTCCTTGTACCAAACACTCTCTTAACACCTTTATTTTTCAAAGTACTTGACTAATTTACTTAGTACTCATTGCTAAGTGAGTTATGACATTTCATAAGTTATGCGAGATGTTAGTAACCTATGCAAACGAAGTGATCTAATTCTACAAGCGATGGTAAAATAATTTTCCAACTTAGTGCACAAAATCTAGCAAATAACCTATTGTGCATAAACAAGAAATCACAAACAAGTGAATAAATAACATGGCAAGATTGACACTTATATTATGCAAACAAACAAGTGTAAACAACAATTTGAAAATAAGCAAGCAACATATATGCAAACAACATAAACAAGTGGTCATTTAGCATATCATAACAAGAAAGACACTTTTCGTCATTTTGCGTTTAAATATGACGATGTATACCAAGATTGATTAGTTTCCTTTAAACATATTACCAAATTATTTAGTTTCAAAGGAAGTTGTATCAAAGTTCTAAGAATACCAACTTAAATTGCTTGATTCAAAATTTTGAGTTTTTATGTTAAAGCGAAACTCAATATTTTAGACATACTGTAGTATTTGGTCTATTTCACTTATTTAAAATTAGACTCAGGCCATGAGAGTATTTTTAAATGAAAGTAGACTCAATTCCCTTTAAAATGATAGGTGGCTCGACTCGTACGGACTTACGGTTAATTAGTTATGATTTTTGAAGTTGCCCAAAATCTTGATATCATACATGGATTCCACGGAACCAAATAAAGGGATCCGCCTTTATAAGATTTGGTGCCGTGGTCCTCGAGACAGATTCACCAAAACTAGTATTTGACATAGAGAAAACGTGTGCGACTTACTAGATTTCATAGTAAACATATAATACACATATTTAACAATATATCTACTTATGTAACTTATCTTAAACATTTACTGAGGTGATTTTCAACTAGATTTATAGTTATCCCAAACACTTTTTTAAAATCATATTTCTTCAGTAAATTTTCTATGAGCACACAATACAATACTTACTAGTTCTTTCAACAAACTTTTTTTTTTTTTTTACTTTTCAAGAAAACTTTCAAGCTTGTATACAAAGTTACATTTAACAACAAAATTTCTAAGTATAACAAGCAAAGCATTTTCATATTATTTTTCGCTTCAATGGTAATTTGATACATGGATCGTACTCTATTTTAAAACCATTTGTTTTGAAAATACGAGCCACGTGGCTCGATACCAATTGTGGAAACGTGGAGGGGGTGAATACGCTATCGTTTAAAAACTTTAGATCTTTAGTATCAAATCGCTTATGAAGCTTGTTATAATATGAAAGTACCAATTATTGTTTGTGATTAATATAAAGCATGGTAAACCAAGTTGTCACACAATCATGAACATCAAACCACATCACAAACAATAGTATAGTGTAAGTGTAAAAGTAAAGAGATAAAGAAAGGAAAGTGCAAACCGAACACGAAGATTTATAGTGGTTCGGTCACGGATCTCCTTTCCGCCCTACTCCACTCCCCGAGTACCCAACTCGAGAGTTACTTCACTAAATCAACAAGCTCCCTTCTCGGCGGAGAAAACCTTACAATCGTCGCTACACTTTTCCGGTACAAAGCTAAATACGGGTTCTAGTTCGAGGTAGAACCAACCTAACGTCGCTTATACAATATTTCCGACACTAAGCTAGATGTCGAAGTTCTTTTACAAGGGTACAACCACTCCCAATATGTTTTATGGCCCAACATAATAAACCTTGTGTTTTATGGCACAAACACATAAACCATCTAATCTAGTTTGGTGAAAGTGTTGTTATGATGCAATGATGTTTACACTAATGATCCATGACACAAATGTCTAATGGATATGAATAACTACTTCTAAATGAACTTCCATTGATAGGAAGCCTTCATGATGAAGATCACAAGTTCCTAAACTTCTTGTGATAGATCTTCAACTTGTGGTGAGTGGGATGGCTAGATCTCCAAGATTTCCTTGGTTGATCAAAGAGTATGCTTACAACAAAGATGAATGTTGAAGCATTATGATCATGATCATTAGGGTGTTTAATGTGTTACTACATTGTTAATGATTGATCTAAATGTATGCAAGAAGGTAGAGAGATTTGCTTTGAAGTGGTGAAGAAATGGGAAAACAATGGGCTTCTATTTATAGCAAAGTGGTCAGGGCGTCCACGGACCACGGACCCCTAAAAGGGTTCCGTCCTTTATACAATTTGGTGCCGTGGGTGCACGACATAAAATCTAAAAATCTTTCTTCAAATCTTTCCAAGATATTACCAAATCTTACTAAGATCACATTTGATATATTGAGTGTCAATCTAACCAAACTATTCAAGTGATCTTCCAAGGATTTCAAAGATGATGCATGACATGATGTAACATGTATTTCCACTTTTAGATTAAAAGGTTTATCAAAGTAAACTTGTAAAATGTATTATGTAACTAGTTGATAAAATGTCTAGTTACCTTTTGAAATACTTGTGAATGCAAAATGTAAAATGAGGTTCGAAATAGAATGGTTAACCTATTAAAATACTTAGTGACTCTAAACGTATTTTAAACATTCTAAATGATTTGTTAATGGGTTTGATCATAATGCCACATAACAAACATGTACGAACCTGTGTTGTAACATACGAGGACTTGAGACATCGAGAGGTGTTGAATGTATGTTGAGACAAATGTAATTACAAGTAACTTGTACATTTTACGTTATGTATTACAAGTTACATGTTTGTCATCAATCAAAACAAACGAGACTGTATAGATTAAATATCGTAATATTTGCACTAACAATCTATAATGGGAACACTATGCTTATCGCTTAGAACTCTATGCTTAGTGATCATGTGAGCAGTCTGAATGGTGTTCCCTTGTATGTACAACTTGTTTTCAAAGTTTTCAGATTAGAAAAATCCTTCAAGAGTTTTGATTCCTTTGCATTAAATTCTTGCTTAAGCATTTTCACATTTTCTTGAAGTTCTTGTTTTTGTTTAGCAGTTTTAGAAAGCTTTTCTTGCAAGGAATTTAACTCTTGTTTTAATACTTCTTCTCTAAACTTACTTTTTCTAATGATTGTACGCACTTGGTCATCCATTTCCTTCTCACGAGTGGTCAACTCAAATTTTTCACGTTGTTCATAAATAGCAACACGTTCTTTATAGGCCTTTAGTTCAGAGATTACGAATCATCGTGGGCACATGCGTGTATTCATCAAAACATAGTCATTGTTGATCGCATAAGATGCATCACTTGGTACAACTTCACTTTCACTTTGTTTCACATATTGATCATATGGGACAACATTGATATTACCCATATTTTCAATATTTGATTCAATAGTTTCATTGATTGTACTTTGTCATGCATCTTTGCACATCAACATCATCGTATAGTTTTAATACCTCCGAGATGAGTTTGTCTTTGGATGGGCCAGCTTGTGGTGAAGATGAGACCTTGGGAGAAACCATTGGAGAAATGCTAGCCATAAAATTGTGTGTGCAGAGGTCCATCATCCACATCGAGTCGTATGCATCACAATCACGACTTGAAAGGCATTCGATGATTGTGATCTATCTCCGAATAGGCTGCTCATCCACATCTCGCATCATAGGTCTTGGCATTGCCCTCGCAAGAAACAACAATTCCTCTTCATCCAAAGCAAAGACCATTATCCCGAGCTTGTACAAGCAAGATCTTATCTCTCTCAAGTAATCGGCGATTCGTGGACGTTTGGAGATGTGCGCCCTTGCAATGTGTCCCTCACCACCACAGTTATAACATTTGATCGGCTTAGCTTGACCTTGATTACCATTCCTTCCTCGATTCTGATTACCAACATAACCTCCACCTGCTCCACCCTTTCTTTGATCAAACTGCCTTTCTTGAACTGGCTGCCCCATAATTTTCCCATCTTTGATCAAAGCATGATTGTGAAGATTGGAGGCGGTTCTGATTTCATTGTTGGTGTAAAGTTTGTTAGTGTGAGGTGAAAGTGTCATGTTCTCTTTAACCATGAGTGTTAGTTGATTGATGAAATGTTCCATGACAGCATTAGCATCTGGTTGCTTGAACCTTGGATCAGGAATGAGTTTGTGGTCACCATCTCCCGTGGGTACAATTTGAGAAGCTTTGGTGGTAATCCCAACTTTTGAGTAAAAAGCAGTTGAATCATTAGTTGAACTTGCTTCTCCCTGAGCTTTGAACTGATCTAGAATCCTCTTTTCAAACATGGCATGCCTCTCATTTTGAAGAAGGAAGGCATAGAGTTGCTCATAATTTGTATTCTTCAATACTTTAGTGAGCTTCACAGAAGTGACAAACTTGTGCCATTCGGGATTCATGTTGTTTACAAACTTTGAGTTCAGCTGAATGTTAGGCATAGTCATTCGATGTTCCTCATGTCATTCACCGACTTATGAAATCTCACATAGTACTCATAGACACTTTCATCCGGTTTCATCTTGAAGTGCTCAAATTCATCATACAAGCGTGATTCTCGGTCTTCAACAGCTAGCTCGTAACCGTAAAGAAGCATCTTGACATTATCCCATAACGCCTTTGCTTCGGTGTTGTGATTGATCGACTTGTAGATGTCTTTTGGAAGACCTTGAAGAACAATGTTAGAAGCCCCGATATCGAGATCGAATCTCTTTTCTCCTTATCATCAAGCTCATCATACATCTTTGGTATGTCCATTCCAGAAATCGAGTTCCATCTTCAAGATATCAAGTACATCTCTAGTCGTCTCAACCCGATATGGTCCTTCATCAATGGATTTGAGAATGTTGACTCCATTTTCCTTTCCAAGACAAGACAATCGATTTGTTAAGCCCAAGAGTCGTAGTCGGTTACATCAAGCATGGGTGGACGAGTATCCGAACCATTGCTTGAACATCCTCGACAACAGTGGAGATGATAGTAGGAACGCTTGTAAACATGTTTCAAGCTCTACGGATTTTACAATTCTTTGATTAAACCGGGAAATTGATTCTTTCACGGGATTTTACTAAACCAAAAGAACAACCGTAAGAATGTATCACCAAGAAGTAACAAGCCTAAATGAATACGTACCAACTCGCTTAATTAACAACTCGCTTAAGTAATCAACTCGCTTAATAGCCAAGTCGCATCAGCATCAACTCGCAACACAGTCAACACGCTTAATGAATCAAGTCGCTAAATAGCCAACTCGCTTTAGTATCAACTCGCAACACAATCAACTCGCTTGAACACTAAGTCGCTTAAACAAACTCGCTAGCGTTACAACTCGCTAAATAGCTAAGTCGCTTTAGATCTCAAGTCGCTTAAAGAAACAACTCGCTTAGAACCCAAGTCGCATAAATATCAACTCGCTAAACAGCTAAGTCGCATGTACCAACTCGCATCAAATAACAAAGCAACTCGCTTTGAAGAAACACAAGTCCGAGACTCAACTCGCTTAGTCCTTTTTTTTCACAAATAACCACTTTATCAATCCAAAACAACCAAACCACAATGATTTAAGCCTTCTAATTCAAAACATAAACACTTATGATGATTCTAAACACAAAAGTATAAGCAAAATTCAAACTTTACCACTAGAATTTGTCCAAATGAATCAAACTCTCCTAAACCCTTAATACACCAAAAACCTTATGAAATCCACCAAAACAAAGAGCATGAAAGATGAGTGATCAAACCATGGCTCTTGATACCAATTGTAAGATATTGGATTTCACAAACACTCTAAACCATGATCAAAGTAGGCGTATAAGTATGTTAGAGAGAGAAAGTTCTAGTGAGAGAAAGGAAGAGTTGGGAACTATAGTGAGAGAAAGAAAATATTATTATGAGCTCCAACTCTACCTTGGAAGGTAGAGAGTATTTATAGTCTTACAATAAAAGCCACACAACGGGTCGTGGATCGTGCATACAGTGGGTAAAGACCGTCTGTCCTCCACGGTGTTACTAAACTAAATACTACTTAACTTAAAATGACTACGACTACGAGCTTTCTAACGCTTACATATACTTGAGGTGACCGACTCTTTAATACATGGAATTTCTAATTCCTAACATTCTTCCCTAAGTTGAATCATATGGACGGCTATTTCTTTTCACCCTTTTCTTTAATTTTTCTTTTTAATTCTTCAACTCCTTATGTATCCGTTTCTCATATAATCCTTTTTTCAATCATACATAAGGACTTCTAATTCTAACTATTGGTGATGTATTTTGGTAGATCCCTCCGGCTCTGGCGGATCATAGGACGTTTATTCCTAAACTTAGTCACCTTATAACACCATGACTATTCCTATGTTTGCCATAAAACCATTCACTTGAAAATCTCTCAAAGTGTTTATGATTAGAAACATATTTTGTTAACACCTTGAGATTTTTGTATTTTCAGAAATACTCCTTCTCTACATGTGCTTATGAATTTGCACATGTGCTTATGAATTTGCACATGTGCTTATGAGTTTTGACTTAAATTAATCGACTCCTGATAGACAATTCCCCGTGAGACACGGTTACGTTGTATAGTTAAAGAGTTTCATTGTCAGCTTTTAGGTGACAACTAGCTCTAATAACTACCTTGAAGATGTAAACATACCTTGAAAAGGATGTTAAACCCGTCAAATTTCATGTCTATCAAGAGTTTCTCGGATTGGTACGTTCTACTAAGACAAGTCTTTTTGATTACAGACATTTCAAAGCTCGTCAATTCATGGGTTAAGTCTTAGCTGAGCACTTTCGAGATTCCATTTACTTTACAACATATTTTTTATTACATATTATTTTTCTCCCCCTCAAAAATGGCATATTGATGTCGTTTTTGATGAAATATTGATTTAAAAGATGACTATTCTGAGTTTTGCGGGAAGATTTTCACAAGAACTTTTCGTTTGAACAAAGTTGTTAGCAAATACTCCCCCTTAATAAGTGATAGTAACTTTTGAGGTTTTGAAAAACGAGAGGGAAATGTGCACAAACCACACATATATATATATATATATATATATATATATATATATATATATATATATATATATATATATATATATATATATATATATATATATATATATATATATATATATATATATATATATATATATATATATATATATATATATATATATATATATATATATATGGCATGACACGAGATTAATCTAGATATGTCCACCTCATTGCCATGTAATTGTTTTAGTGCCATGTCACCATAAATTGTCCACATAAGCAATAACATGCCATCTAACCAATATTTTTTTTTATTAAAATTTTCGGATTTTTGTTTCATTTATTGAAATTTCGTTTTTTTATTCTTCAAAAAAATCCTGCATGGAGCTGGATTAGAAGCTGGGTCTGTTAGTCTATAAACAAACATGATTACCACTAGACCAACACATTTTTTGGATTGTAACTTGCAAAACAAAATCTATAAACCTACACAACCAATTATTGAAAAGGAATATCAATTCCTTAATTATAGTTTTGACAATTACAAACTTTAACCTAATCCCATGTAAATTCACGTTTACAATCACAAACACACACATACAAAACCTCTGTGTTCATTCTTATCCTGCAAAAAGGTTTTTTTTTCCTTTTGATTTAATGTTTAAAATTATTTTTTTTCCTTTATAACAAAAACGATTAAACCTATGATTTTACAACAAAGTTTTTAAAGCATGCTGCGGAGATGATCAACATGCTTGATTCTTAACGCATCGGTGATTCAAATATCGATTCCATAATAAGTTGTTTAGTGTATAAGAGTTATGCATGAGACTACAATAACTACAACAAGGTGGTTTCATCCATGCTGACAGTGGTATCCAAAATAAGTCTAATCTACATTATTATTTTCATTTGATCACCAAATACACACAAATTTCATTAAGGCTACAATCCACAAGTTTTGAAAATCGAGTTAATAATCAACAATAAAAATATCGGATTTCTTTACCATCGCTTTAAATATGTTGCGGGAAGTAAAGGAAGCTATTCAAGTAGATCCACCAAAGCGGTTGATACTAAGCCTATAGAGGAAACAAAGATTTTCCGGTCCTACAGTGACCAAGAGGAAAAGCCAACAATCGAGGAGGCACCTTGTGTAATCAAGAAACTAAAATAGAACCTATTATAGTTGAAGAAGTAAAGAAGGTGAAGAAAAGAAAAACCAACCAAGTAATCTGTTTACGATAAAGAAGTCGATTACAAAGGTTGAAGTAGAAGAAAAGAAACCCGAACTGTTAAAGCGTAAGAAGAAACCCAAAATAGAAGAGATGGCGTAAGATAAGAAACCGAACCCATTGCAACTGAAGCGCTTGTGGTGAAGTCGAGAAAATTGAGGTTAAAGAATGACCCAAAGACGCCCAATGGTCGAAAAGGAACTAGAAGTTGAGAGTCTTGCAGTTGTTGAACCCTTAGTTGAATCTATCGAAAAGATTGAGGAGAAGGCTAAAGTTTCACCACCGAGACTAAGAGTTCGAAGTCACCAAGAAATTCTTTGAAATGAAGGAAGAGAAACAGAAGATGTTCTTGAGATTGTTGAAAAGATAGAAGACAAGAAAGAAGCTCTTGAGCCGGAGGTCGAGCTTCTTGAAAAGAATGTGGATGACCAAGTAGTCGTGAAAGAAGCGGTTCTGAGGCGAGTCGCTATTGAAGAAAAGAAAGAAGATGATCCAATAGTTGAGAAAACCTCGGTTCCTCGCTGATGAGATAGCTTTTAAGAAAGAAGAGAAGCCAATAGTGGTGGAAGAACCGATAGTCGAGTGCTCTAAGGAAGCTGTTGAAGAAAAACCAAGTGTTGAAAAAAATGATAAAGAACTCGAACCCATAAAGATTGAGGAACTTGTGACACCGAACTCAAAAAGATGATGAAACAAAGAGATGTAACAAAGGAGACTCAAGCGACGCGTAGAAAGGAACACAAGAAACTAAAGAAGAATGCGAATCGCTTAAAGAAACCGCAGGAAACAATGAAGGATTCGATCTTGTGAAACCGAGTTGGAAGTCACAAAACTGGATCAAACGATGAGAAAGCAACCGACGAACCAAAATCAGCAGAATCTGCTGCTATAGAAGAAGAGAAAACTACTCCAAAGCAATCTGGAGGCATTATGGGGAAGGTGAAGAAATCATTCATTAAGGCCAAGAAAGCGATCATTGGGAAAAATAACACGACTCCAAAGGCCGCTACCCCTGAAGCAAAAGAGGAAGAGAAGGAGAAGGAGAAGGAGAAGGAGAAGGCATAATCCCGAATGTACGGGTAAGAGAATACGATATAAGTATTTGTTTGTGTGATTATTTCTTTATTTTTTTTTTGGTGCTTGGTCATTGTTCATGTTTGTTGCTGTGATATTGATTGAATTTGTTTAGGAAGTATATGAAGACTGTGTTGTGGTGTGTATAATAGTTGGGAGTTTTTTATTTATGTTTTTTGGGTCATTGTATAGGTTCGTCTTATTCTTTTCATCATAGTCGAACTTATTATTTATTCACGTGTTGGTTTTGTAATTGTAATTATAAACAGGATGATAATGAATGTGAATAGTATTGTGTAATACTGCATTATTTTCAATTTGTATGATATACTGTGCCTTTTGAGGCTTGCAAGGCTGTTTTGGTGACTTTTAGAGGCTGTCATTTTCCACTAGACAAGTCGAGTCATTTGAGTTGTTCCTAACATTTTATCCGCTTCTGTTAAACTAATTTATTCATGATTTAATGCATTTATATATTGTTATTAGCTAAAGTAATGATATTCCAACCATGAAATCTCATACTCGTGTTTACTTTTGTCTACTTGAACCTTCTTTTACGCCTACCAATGAAAGATATTGTGGTTAAAGGTGGTGTAGAAGTCTCTCATGTGCCCCTCACTAAAGAAGACTTTATAGTAAGGGTTTGTATCTGCACTTATTTGCCAAAGCTTTAGTGTGTATAAACCTTTTGCTTCAGAAAACACTCAATTAGTGTAGATGCTCATATCTAAGTTTCTTGGAACCTTAAAGCCCATGTAGTGGTATGTATTTGCTGGGTCGTTTTAAGTCTCATGTCTGCTTGTATGCCACATCTTTGATGTTATTCTAAATCTACTTGCATTGTCTTGTGCCTTACCCATGTTTTTTTACATAGCCTCACACAAACCATGGGCAAGAGAACGTACCACGTGCAAGCCACTGTTTATATAATATCTTATTCACTTATCAACGATAAAAAAGTTGTGAAACGCAACAACCTTTTATGTGATGCTCTGCATTTAAAATCAGTTTAGTGAGTATGATTTGCAAGATCTTCACATCCTTACTATTAAACAAGGGCCCCAGTTCATTGCACCAGAGCCATGTTTTAGGGAATGTGTTCATTCTACAATGATGCATATATAAACAATAGAAGTTAGCAACAACTGGTTTATTCAGTAACTCCTATGTTTTCTGAATATGCCAGTTATTTTCTTAAATCAGCTTATTAAGTAGTGTGCTTTGGTGGACAAATGTGTTGATAGATGTTATTCATGTGCAATATACCTAAGGGTTTCGCCTTTTTTTGTGTATTTGAATCTGCATTTTAAAATTTTGCATACTGTTTTTTCCTTCTTTTCATCATGTTGTAAGGGCCAAAGCTGTTATAGTTGAGTTATACTTGGCTTCGTACATTTCACTAAAGAGAACTGATAAACTGATATATATGAAACTCAATGTAAAACTTTGACACCTGTTGGCTGAAAGTGACAAGTTCACGTGGTGTTTAGGTGAACGGGTGGATTTTTGCTATTGGACACGAGTGTCTGAGTAAGCTTTTTGATGGACAGCAGGTGCCTCACCCAGATGGGTATGTTGTGTCTGCACCACTCAACTAAAGTAGGTTCTACATGTTCCATTTGAGTGTTTCTAGGTAACTTAACTATTACACACATTACTAGAAGATCCTGAGATCGACGTTTAGAAGTGTCCGTCCGAATGAGGCTTAGATGGTTAGTGACCCTTTTCTTTTACACATATATAGGCCATTTAAACCTACCCATGATAATTCGCTGTTTCACGTGGCAGAAAATTTTGTTTATTCTTTCTATTCGTCGGGTCTTACTTTCAATGATGCGCACAAAGCAGAAACAATATTAATGAATGTTTAAAAACAGGCTAAATAGATGAATGGTGATCCCATCGCGATCTATTTACAAAAACACGTGGATTTTAAATGAAACTTCATTTTGTTACAGATAATAATTGATGGCCACCCACATAAAGACTTGGACTTCAGATGGCTGAGAAAGAATATTGGCTATGTTGGACAGGTTTGGAAAGTGTCTTTTTATGGTAGATTTATTTTCTTGAGGTGCATGGTTGAGCTCGAAGTAACTATCCTATATTGTTCTGGTTTTGCTATTCTAAATCATAGGATAGGCTACACTCTGATCGCTTTATATTGCAGGAACCACATTTATTCTAGATGGATATAAAGTCAAACATAAGCTATGGATGTTCAAGGAATATCAAGCAAGAAGACATAGAATGGGCTGCAAAATAGGCTTATGCTCATGAATTTATTTGCTCCCTTCCTAATGGCTATGAAACAATAGTCGATGATGCACTTCTAAGTGGAGGCCAGAAGCAACGAATTACAATAACTAGGGACATAGTTAGGGATCCTGTTATTCTAATCCTTGATGAACCCACCAGTGCTCTCGATGCAGAAAGTGAATACTACATTCATGTTAGTGTGTTAAAATCTATAGGTATCGAGTTCTCAAGGGGGTTTGGATGTTTCTTTTCGAGATTCAGAATAATTTATTGGTGATAAGTTTGATAATATGTTTCTTCTCAATAATCAGTTTTCTTATAACAGCTTTAATTAGTTTCATGATATGACATAAATAAATCCAAGTGCTTCCAATTGTTTGATTTAACTTGTAATCAAATATTCTTTACAAATATTGTATTATGACATTCGCTGCAATTATCAGCAGTTAACTTACATCATTTTTCGTACACAGGAATTAATTATTGGATTAAAAAACAACATGAAGACGAAAAAAACTATCTTTTTCATAGCACACATGTGGGTTTTGCCCATGTTTATTTATTTGTGGACTACGGATGTTTATTTTGATTTTGAACCCATTTGCGAGGCTATCAACAAGAAGAGTCAGAGCATGTATTGTGGTTATGGATAACGGACAAGTTGCCGAGGTATAATTTTAAACTTCTTGCTCATATGTGGTGTTGAAAAGTGAAAGATGTCTGGCAACTTTTACACATGTTTGGATATTTTGACAAAATCACAAAAGTAAACCTGTCTTTTAGATAGTGGTAGCACTCCACATTTTTATGGGTCACCAATCCACAAGATTTATGCCAAGTGGCCTTTACACTTAAAAAATTAAATCATATATATATTTGACGAGACCATTATATAATAAGCTGAAACTAGGGCTGTTCAAAAGGACTGTGAAACTGAAATAAATCCGAAGCAAACGAAAAATAGGTTAATCGTCAAATGTGCTTTGTATAGGCTCTTTACAACTTAACTTCAACGTCATTTTTAATGTTTTACTCCCATTATTTTTTGTTTTACTTCTATATTGGTTAAATAGTACCAATTCTTTCAGATGACTGAGGTTGGCTTTAGGTTTGACTTTTTGACAGTATCACATATGCGATTAAGTTGGAATTTTCCCAAAATTTAGAGCTTAACTAGTACAAATACCCCGTAAAGAGGGATTCAAGTTCTTATTAGTGGCAATAACGGATTCCGGTTCTTACTGAGGAATACACAGCTTGGGGAGTCGAACCGGTTATGTGACGAGATGAAATCATAAAATAGGTTATGGTCAAATAGTCACGCCTCATATAGGACACGGTTAACAGTTTAAGATGTTGTAGCAGTGAGCTGTGAGTTTAGCTGTAGCTTAGAAACGTCTGAATAGAAGTGTTAACTAAAAGTAATTACATATAGCCGGAAAGTGTGAACACTAACAAAAAAAAACATGACATAAATGAAATATTAAGTAATATATAAAAACAATATACCGACAATTTTAATTTAAAACACTTAACCTCTTCGCCGCCTTTTGAAATTTTCGGCTTCTTTAATTTTGATGTAATTCTTTAAAAAATAAATGTAAACAAAATTATTATTTGTAGTTTGTAATTGTCCCTCTATCTGTTAAATACAATAATAACATCCCATGATTGCTCCTTAATGCCTATTTATTTGTTGGTTCAGGGGCAGAAGAAAGATTTCAACCCAAGAATGACTATGCTACTCTATGAACAAGTTACTTCAAGTTATTAACAGCTCCAAAGAATGTCTGCAATCGAAAGTATATCTCAATGTCATTAATGGCTTTATTAGCAGAGATGATATAGCACTTAATGTTAATGAAAGTAACCTGGAAGGCACCCGTCACGTAAGGTAAAGTCAAATGATGCTAATATAATAATGTCACTTTGGTTTATTTCAGTTTTCAAAACCTGATATGTTTTATAGATAACAGATTTGTATCTCGCTATAGACTTTTTATTCAGATCATATTAGTATTCTTAGGTGATTTGTGAAATTTATCATTATCATCCATATGCCACCATTGCAAAGGCACCCTTAAGGTTTATATATATATATATATATATATATATATATATATATATATATATATATATATATATATATATATATATATATATATATATACTAGATTTCAAAGCCCGTCCAATGGGCGGGCATGACTTATAATTATTGTTAACATATTTTTCTTTATTGTAAGAAGGTTGTTATCACCAGTTAGAAAAAGATTGGGTCGAGTTGGATTGGTTGACCAGAAAAAAACTAAAAAACATATCCCTTTTTAATTAATTGGGTATCAACTATTAAGAAGAATTTTTTTTGTTCTAATACTAATCCACTTGTCTATACAAAAGTGGCTTAGCAGGTTGTGTGCATTATAATTACACCAAGGGCAACTTTCAACTCTTTGAGCTAACTCTTTATATTTTACACATGTGACTGGTGAAAAATAATGCATATCCCGAATGAACCCATATATAAGTTAATTGGTCGAAATAGCCACATCTCATTCCAAGTTTTCTTATCTCGAAACAACTCAATAACACAGTCAAGAGATGATATTCCCATAAGAAGAACATTTAGAAGGGGAGCATATACTATCTGATGGCTCTCATTCCCATAATAATCTACAGGAACTGGAGGCGACAATAGCTTTATAATGAAAAATCCAGTATGCTCCTGTAAAAGACATTTAACAAAGTCAAAGAAACTATGAAACCGATTGTGGGCACCACCACATAAGTTCCAACCCACATGATGCTTCCAGTTCCAAGCAATGTAGATATGCCGGATCGGCTGGGAGAAGAGAAGACTGAAGAGCTCACATAATTGTGTACTTCACCCGCTTCCTGTAGTAAAGAATTCATTACATTAATATCTATGCTTTTGATGCAAAAATAGGAGGAATTAAATTAGAGGTGGCAAAATACGTGGGACGGGTAGTTTGGGTATAGGATCATAACAGATTCTTTTCCAATGAGGTCAACCCTATCTCAATACTTTTTTTGAATTTCATAGATAATTATATACTCTGTATATAATTACAAAAACTATGATTAAAAAAAATAACAATACATTTTTTCAAGAATAAAACGATTTGCGGGGTTGTACAAAGTTGGATACACATTAGGAGACTTTGACTCATTTAATAGTTTTATTTTTAGCTTAACTGTTAAAGCTATTTAACTCGTTATCAATATAACAGAACCTGAAACGATCCGTTATCATATAAACGGTTTGAAATTGCCACCTCGTAATGCAATACAAGTATACAACTATACGTGCAGTGAGGTTGTGTTTCTGAGTAACATATGTTTGAATCTCGAGATACGGTTTAGGTATGCGGAAAGAGTGAGTTCAAGTCAAGTGAGTGGAGAAGTGGAAGCTCTTACGATGTTTTGACAACCCATATTACCAATGCATCTCTAGGCATACATGGTTTAGCATCTTTGATATGGTTGAGGATATCACTCAAGACAGCCCGAAAAAGGTGATATCCCAATGCCTCCAACAACTAAAATAAGATTTTCATACCTAAAAAATAATGGCAAATAACCCATTCGAAGAATTAGTATATGCATGTTTCATTCAAAGAACAAAACCGAGTATTTTAATATAAAATATTTTCAAATTCAGATCAATGCACTTACATCAAGTGGTACGGTGACTCGTGCCCGTAAGGCCCTTCTACGATGCATTAAGTTTTAAATTTTGTTGAATGAGTCCGTCTTGATCACGATGAGTGTCTAAATACTCATCATTTTATCTTGTTAGAATGCCAAAAACATCGAAAACACTCGAAACACATCAAAATGATAAAAATATCACAAACAAGTGTTTTATATGTTTTAAATGCAAAAACATCAAAATCGGTGAAAAATGTATCAAGTTTGCATAATTGGCGGTTTAGTCCCCCAAGTTACAAAAGTTGTCAAATCTAGTCCACAGTAATTCAAAAACTTGTAAAATGTCATTAAAGGTCCTTAGGATTCACAAGTTGTTCAAAATAATCCTTTGAAGTTAAAAATCACAAATTTACAACTTTGGTCCCTCAACTTTGCAAAATTGTCAAAATTAGTCCCTAAGGTTTTAAAAATAAGAAAATAATAAAAATAAACCTTATACTATTTATAAATGGCAATATTGGTCCTTATGGTAAACTTTTGTAAAATTACAAGTTTGATCCCTAAAGTTTCAAAATTTACAGTTTTGGTCCCTGTACTTTTAAAAATGGAACTTTATACAAATTTGGTCCTTTGGTAATTAAATCTTGGCAAGTCAAACCCTTGTATTAGTTTTGGAATATTTGCAGGTTTAGTCCATAACTTTCAGAATATTACATTTTAGGTCCTTGTATTATTAAAAACCAAACGGACCCTATTATGTTATTATTAACCCAAGTCCAAAACAGATCCAGCAGTGGCCCATATCTAGCCCAAACCCAATACCAGTTTTAAAATAAAAACCCGCCATCACTGTGCACCTTCTCCTACACCCTGTAAACTTGAAACCACTGGTTTTCCACCTCCCCCACTTTCCACTCACTGACCTTATCCCCAATTGGTTAACATCACCCCTCCACCTCCATATCCTCCCAAACCCAATTAATGCATAGAACCTGCCCAAAGACTTTTTGGCGCCAAAAGTAAGATTAATGGCTAAGATGTGTTTCAGTGATCCAATGGTGGTGGGAAATGCTCAGAAGCATGTGGGGAATATCAAAAGGCTATAAAGAAGAAGTTTGAAGAAAAAGAGAAGACTAAGTAGTGTAGTTTAGTTTAGTTAATATCGTTGTAGTTCAATTTTAATTTCCAGTGTTTGTCCAAGCTTTCAAGCTTTTAATTTCAAGTCTTTAATATATTGTTAAACTTTTCTCGTGACAATTTCGACTTTAAGTCAATATTACAGTTATGCAAATTTTCCTTATGTTGAAAATCTCATGAATGATCAAATCATGTTTGTAGATGTTATCAAGGATGAATAAATCCAAGAAAGCTTCTAAATAGCTTATTAAAGGCATTAGATTCTTTATAATTCGTTTGGTGAAAATAGAAAAACAAGAAAAATCAAGAAAAATATTGAGAAAATAAAATCCCATGGGAAATGATCAAGAGACACATGCGATTGCCTATTTTGGATTGGTTTATGGTTTAGAGCTTATTGGTAAGCTATAGGGGTGTTCTAGGTCCTTGGTTCCAAGTCTGTGCAAGAACTCATTTGTAAGCTATTTCTAAAATTTGCAAATTCTAGTATAAATGCTTAAATCTTGTTAATTTTAGTTTAATCTGTTTTAATATAGTCATTATTAGTTAATAAATAGATACTTTGCTTTAAAACTTTGTTCAAGATGTTTAGCTTCAAAGCATCCACAAAAGGAGTGTTTGGAATTGTTTGTTAAAATGTGTTAAGAGGTTGTTTGTAGTGTAGTACTTATCGATATCATCACAATCTGACATATTAGCTTAGTCAAACTAATAAAACGGACCTTGTTTCATAAAAGTCAAAATATTGTTTAATCTTATTGTAATAGCCAATATTAGGATCTAGATTATGAGATTCATTAAACTAGCTTATAACACGATTACTTACAGCTTAAAGTAGTCTTATTATAGCTTAATACATCTTATTTAGTCCATAAAATCGGCTAAAATCTCATATAAGTCAAACTGTATGTCGTAAATTAAAAAGTCAAAATAAAAATCATCACATGCATAACAGTCAGGTCTTTATTTCAAAAGCTCAAGAGAGCTTATTATTGGTTTCTAGCTTATGTACCTTGGTTCTTTAGATATCCAACCAAGCCACCTTGAAGACACAAGCTTAAGTTTCTATTTTCTAACTTATTAGATAAGGCTGCAATAAGCTATTTTGTTGTCCCATTTTCTGTTTAACCATGCATCAGTAATCTATAAGCTTTTTCATAAGCTTCTCAGTAGCTCCACAGTGAACAATACAGTGAGTTTCTTAGCTTTTTGGAAAGCTTTTTAGATCAACTAGTTGGTCCCAGTGTTTATTTCAAGTTTCTAGCTTATTTCAGTACTTATTTATTAGCTTAAAGTTGCCTAGTAATTTAACTAATGCTCTGTTTAAACAGTATAGCTTATGCTTATTTTGTGCTTATTTTGTTCTTATTTATAGAAATTAATGCCTTCCCAGATTTAATTTTAGCTCATTCAGTTTTTAGCTTATTCACAGTTGACTTTTGCTTAATTCATAGCTTACTAGCCATTTTAGTTTAATCTAGTGCTTATTTCCAATAAAGCTTAGCGTGGTAAAACATAAGTGATTCTCGACTTATTAGTAGATTTCACAAAAGTTGTAGTTACAAATAATGCTTATCTTGATGTGTTAAGGTTTGTAAAAGAAAATCGAAAAAAAATAGTTTACAAAAAGTGCCCTTCTTGGGATTTGATCTCAGCCACCCACTCACCACACACGCTCCTTACCAACGCCCTTGGGTCTTTTCTTGTCATCTCTTGCACTTAATACTCTCTTATATCGTTTTACATTTAAGCTTAAGCGAGCTTTTTAGCTTATTTATAGCTTATTCGTAGTAGCTTTTTCCATTTTGCAATTTTCATAAATTTGTATTAGTATTAAGTAATTTATAAAAAGTTTGATTTTTCCAATAAGTTTTAGTATTTTTAAACATTTAATTAGTGTTTTATAGTAATTAAATCATAATAAAAATATAAAAGTCAAAAAATATAAATCTTTTTCTAAAATTTTCTTTATCATATATTTTGTAAGAAAATTGATTTTACACTCGTGAGCCTTTTATTTCATAAATTTTACGTTTTGCTTAGCTCAAACGCCATTTTAATAAATAACGCTGCGTTTAGTTTTAAGTAACGTTTTAGACATTTTAAGTTTACGTTTTGATTAAAATAGGTTATTTAAGTTATTTTGTTTTATAAAATCATAAACGTTCATCAACCTGTAAAAATAGTGATAGCGTTTATTTAATAGATTTTAACTTTTTAATCTTTTAATTTGCATTTAAGTCGCTTTTATTTGTAAATCTTTTCTTTAGGTAATTTTCCTTCAAAAACCTTACTGATTGCTATCCTTAGTGATCATTCTTCCATCTGATTAAGTGTTTTAACACCAATTCATCCTCCGTGGGACTTAACGACCCAGGAATTCCCTATATTCCTCGATCTTAATTGCATTAGTGTTTGAGCGGTTTTAGTCATTAGACTTGTTGTTTAGCACCAATCAAAATTTTGGCGCTTGCTGCTTGGGTCAGAAGCGTGTTTTAAGCATTTCGGATCCATACTTGCACATATACCACCTTTTTGTAAATGTTTAAAAATCAAAAGTTCATTAACACTTTTCCTAAAGTGTTGATAACACCAAAAATATTTTCATTCTTTGTTTTTACAAAATGTTTATTCAAAAATCCAAAAATATCCATCTTTACCCTCTCACATCTTTGATTCTTCATTTCTTACCCTCTGTAAACCTTTGATTCTTTCTATGTCTTATCCTCACCCTTTTGATTGTCAATGGTGTGGTGGTCCTTATAATGGTGGCAATTGCCCCGGTTGTGGCATGGTGGAATCGGGAAAGCGGGTCCGTCTATAACGGGATCCCTATTCCTACCATAACACAACCGATTTATTCCATCGGCTACCACACTATGAAACTCGGCGATTTCTTGTTGTAGTCTTGTGGTGGTTCACACTACGATTACGATTGTCAATCGGAAACATGCTTGTCTATGAGCGGGTTCCCGATAACAATTATGACAACAACACACATAACTCACAGCCGCATCGGTTTCTTGTTGTGAGTATTGTGGAGGTCCACACTCTAGCTCGGATTGTCAAGCGAGAATCCATTTCCTTGTAACAATTCGACTCTTGATATCAAGACCAACCTCCACAAGACCAAATCATTCAAGCAACTCCTCATGAAACTACGGCGGACCTTCTCTTGAAGAGTCTTGAGTTATTAAAAGATCTTAAGGAGGAGTCGGCTATGTCACATGAGAAATCCATGGAAGAATTGTTGGGCGAGGAGCGGATGCTAAATTAGATTCCCAGTTGCCATTGAAAACAACGTTAGGAATCAATTGCACTACAAAAAGCATTCAAATCTAGCTCTCAATTCCATTTCATTCCGATGGCGATGATGATGAAGATACCCTTGATTTTCTACAATTTTATTCATCAAGTTCATCGGTTGAGATTCCATCCGTGGAAATCTGGGAGAAAAGAATATGGTGAATCACTAGCGGTAGAAATAATGGAACTTGTAGAATCCATAGCGCTAGTCCTTCTCAACTCCTCGGTCTCGCTATCACACCCGAGGTTCACACTCACTCTCTAAACATGGGGATGAGCTTCTGACACTTGTTCACGAAAAGGAATCGGACGAATTCATAAAGTCTAGTGTCGGGAACCTTGTCCCAATCCCAAGAGAGTCACGAAATTCTCGATCATGTGTGTGATATCCCTACCCTCTTGTCTTCCAAAGTAATCATGTTGAGATGTTCTCCGATTCTAATGATGATGATTCGTTATCTTGTGGAGACATCGGTTATATGGAAGAATTACCTTGAGCTGTCGACAGGAGAAGAGAATGAAGAAGAAATAATCCAAGGCGAAGCTCTTAGTCTTACAAGATGAATGTTAATCTTCTCATTTCTAGAATCGAGGCTTTTAATGAAAAGCCTACTTCATATTCTATCCCTTTGAGGATAGTAAACTTTTGTTCAATGATTCTATTCCGAATTACAATCATTCCATTTTGATCATATGGGAGAGAAGATTAGTAGTATAACCACTTCTCATTTTCATAATTCTCTCCCGATTATGAATCATTCACTTTTGAGGAGTTCCCAGGTGAACTCACTCGAATCAATCTGAATATGAATCATTTTCCTTTGAGGAGTTCTCACGTGAACTCACTCATATCATATCTCCACGGAGTATGATAACTTCTACTTTGATCTAGACACACCGGGATATGTCTAGACCAATTGAGCTTAAAAATGAAATTCATGAAACCATGAATTCTCACAGCGAGTGATGATGAGTTAATCATGATCTTTATCATGACTTTCTTTCTCTTTTCACTTATCCGTAGCTTCTCTGTTCTTCACTCCTTCGGGAATGAAGACATTATCTTTGACCCGGCATTTTCATTAATCATTTTGAGCCGGTTCTCTGTATATCTCATCGGTGTGGAACTTTCGCGTGCTTCAATGTTTATACAAACATCTTGAATGAAAGTCAGATGGAGATTGTCTCTTCCACTTACTTCCCCATGAACAAATTAATTAGGAATTCGAGTCAAGCTAGCGACTCGGTAATCAAAATCGATAGCTAAACATGGGTTTTCACCGTGTATACCACCAATAGTGTGGGGAGATGCCCATGATGTATATAGACCTTAAAATGAATGAAAATTGTATATATTAAAAAGAGAATAATTGTTGTGTTTCTACACTTAGCTAGTAATGTTATCTTTTTACGTTCTAAGTTTCGGCATTACAGTGGTACTTTGAATATTGAGGACAATATTCATTTCTAAGTGTGGGGAAATTCAGCGAATTTGATCATAAATGTACCCTTTTAGTCCTTTTCCCCAAAATGGCCAAATTTTAAAATTTTTTAGTGGAAGTACTATGTACTAAACACAACAAATGGTAATCAGGTCCACCATGTCTAACACACATAAGGATTGGCTAATCCGAGAGCAAACGGCTCTTGGTAAAGATATCTCAAATCCGTTTATGGCTTACAATTTGCCTAAAATTGTATGGTGTTCAACTCACCATATCTTTAAACTAGTGAAGAGTTGGCTAGCCCGCAAGTTTATGGCTTGTGGTAAAGGCGATTGAAAATCCATAATTGGTAATCGACTCACCAAAGATAATATTGATAATTTATCTAAGAGTTGGCTAGTCCGGAAGGTGCGGCTTGGTAAAGACAAATCAAATCAGGTTGACGACTTATGATTTGCTCAAAATCATTTGGTTATCGTTGTGCCAAAGTTCTTACTTGAACTGAAACAATTGGCTACTCGAGTAATGGCTTTTGGTAAAGAGATTAAAATCCATTATGTTTTCCCAAATCATTGCTAGGGACTAGCAATATCTTAGTGTGGGGATTGATGAGTGTCTAAATACTCATCATTTTATCTTGTTAGAATGCCAAAACATCCGAAAACACTGAAACACATCAAAATGATAAAAATATCACAAACAAGTGTTTTATATGTTTTAAATGCAAAAACATCAAAATCTGGTGAAAAATGTATCAAGTTTGCATAATTGGCGGTTTAGTCCCCAAGTTACAAAAGTTGTCAAATCTAGTCCACAGTAATTCAAAACTTGTAAAATGTCATTAAGGTCCTTGGGATTCACAAGTTGTTCAAAATAATCCTTTGAAGTTAAAAATCACAAATTTACAACTTTGGTCCTCGACTTTGCAAAATTGTCAAAATTAGTCCCTAAGGTTTTAAAAATAAGAAAATAATAAAAATAAACCTTATACTATTTATAAATGGCAATATTGGTCCTTATGGTAAACTTTTGTAAAATTACAAGTTTGATCCCTAAAGTTTCAAAATTCTGATTTTGGTCCTGGACTTTTAAAAATGGAACTTTATACAAATTTGGTCCTTTGGTAATTAAATCTTGGCAAGTCAAACCCTTGTATTAGTTTTGGAATATTTGCGGTTTAGTCCATAACTTTGAATATTACATTTAGGTCCTTGTATTATTAAAACCAAGCGGACCTATTATGTTATTATTAACCCAAGTCCAAAAGCAGATCCATTTGTGGCCCATATCTAGCCAAACCCAATACAGTTTTAAAATAAAACCCGCCATCATTGCACTTCTCCTACTTTGTAAACTTGAAACCACGGTTTTCCACCTCTCCCTTTCCACCTCACCAACCTTATCCCCCAATGGTTAACATCACCCTCCACCTCCATATCCTCCCAAACCCAATTAATGCATAAAGCGCCTAAAGACTTTTGGCGCCAAAGTAAGATTAATGGCTAAGATGTGTTTGTTGATCCAATGGTGGTGGGAAATGCTCGAAGCATGTGGGGAATATCAAAAGGCTATAAAGAAGAAGTTTGAAGAAAAAGAAGACTAAGTAATGTAGTTTAGTTTAGTTAATATCGTTGTAGTTCAATTTTAATTTCCGGTGTTTGTCCAAGCTTTCAAGCTTTTAATTTCAAGTCTTTAATATATTGTTAAACTTTTCTCGTGACAATTTCGACTTTAAGTCAATATTACAGTTATGCAAATTTTCCTTATGTTGAAAATCTCATGAATGATCAAATCATGTTTGTAGATGTTATCAAGGAATGAATAAATCCAAGAAAGCTTCTAAATAGCTTATTAAAATTGTTAGATTCTTTATAATTCGGTTTGGTGAAAAATAGAAAAACAAGAAAAATCAAGAAAAATATTGAAAATAAAAATCCCATGGGAAATGATCAAGAGACACATGCGAGGCCTATTTTGGATTGGTTTATGGTTTAGAGCTTATTGGTAGCTATAGGGGTGTTTCTCGGTCCTTGGTTCCAAGTCACATGCAAGAACTCATTTGTAAGCTATTTCCTAAAATTTGCAAATTCTAGTATAAATGCTTAAATCTTTAATTTTAGTTTAATCTGTTTTAATATAGTCATTATTAGTTAATAAATAGATACTTTGCTTTAAAAACTGTTTCGATATGTTTAGCTTCAAAGCATCCACAAAAGGAGTGTTTGGAATTGTTTGTTAAGTCATGTTAAGAGGTTGTTTGTAGTGTAGTACTTATCGATATCTGTCTGTCTGACATATTAGCTTAGTCAAACTAATAAAACCGGACCTTGTTTCATAAAAAGTCAAAATATTGTTTAATCTTATTGTAATAGCCAGCTGTTAGGATCTAGATTATGAGATTCATTAAACTAGCTTATAACACGATTACTCAGCTTAAAGTAGTCTTATTATAGCTTAATACATCTTATTTAGTCCATAAAATCAGCTAAAATCTCATATAAGTCAAGCGTGTAAGTAAATTAAAAAGTCAAAAATAAAATCATCACATGCATAACATCGGTCTTTATTTCAAAAGCTCACAGAGAGCTTATTATTGGTTTCTAGCTTATGTACCTTGGTTCTTTAGATATCCAACCAAGCCACCTTGAAGACCTGAAGCTTAAGTTTCTATTTTCTAACTTATTAGATAAAGTTTGCAATAAGCTATTTTGTTGTCCCATTTTACATTTAACCATGCATCGGTAATCTATAAGCTTTTCATAAGCTTCGGTAGCTCCACGTTGAACAATACGGTGAGTTTCTTAGCTTTTGGAAGCTTTTAGATCAACTAGTTGGTCCCAAAGTGTTTATTTCAAGTTTCTAGCTTATTTGATTACTTATTTATTAGCTTAAAGTTGCCTCGTAATTTAACTAATGCTCTGTTTAAACAAATATAGCTTATGCTTATTTTGTGCTTATTTTGTTCTTATTTATAGAAATCAATGCCTTCTCAGATTTAATTTTAGCTCATTTACAGTTTTTTAGCTTATTCACAGTTGACTTTTGCTTAATTCATAGCTTACTAGCCATTTTAGTTTAATCTAGTGCTTATTTCCAATAAAGCTTAAACTGTGGTAAAACATAAGCTGATTCTCAGCTTATTAGTAGATTTCACAAAAAGTTGTAGTTACAAATAATGCTTATCTTGATGTGCTTAACAGGTTTGTAAAAAGAAAATCGAGAAAAAAAATAGTTTACAAAAAGTGCCACTGCTGGGATTTGATCTCTGGCCACCCAGCTCACCACACACACCTCCTTACCAACGCCCTTGGGTCTTTTCTTGTCATCTCTTGCATAATACTCTCTTATATCGTTTTACATTTAAAGCTTAAACGAGCTTTTAGCTTATTTATAGCTTATTCGTAGTAGCTTTTTCCATTTTGCAATTTTCATAAATTTGTATTAGTATTAAGTAATTTATAAAAAGTTTGATTTTTCCAATAAGTTTTAGTATTTTAAACATTTAATTAGTGTTTTATAGTAATTAAATCATAATAAAAATATAAAAGTCAAAAAATATAAATCTTTTTCTAAAATTTTCTTTATCATATATTTTGTAAGAAAATTGATTTTACACTCGTGAGCCTTTTATTTCATAAATTTTACGTTTTTGCTTAGCTCAGGCGCCATTTTAAGTAAATAACGCTCGTTTTAGTTTTAAGTAACGTTTTTAGACATTTTAAGTTTACGTTTTGATTAAAATAGGTTATTTAAGTTATTTTGTTTTATAAAATCATAAGCGTTCATCAACCTGTAAAAATAGTGATAGCGTTTATTTAATAGATTTTAACTTTTAATCTTTTAATTTGCATTTAAGTCGCTTTTATTTGTAAATCTTTTCTTTAGGTAATTTTCCTTCAAAACCTTCTGATTGCTATCCTTAGTGATCATTCTTCCATCGATTAAGTGTTTTAACACCAATTCATCTGTTAGGTCACTAGTTTTACAACACAAGCTTATAAGAGAAGAGATAAAGGCGATTGAACAAGTATCAAGCACACACTACACATATAATAGAGAAGACGGTTAGGCGTAGAAAGTATGAATGAAAAAAAAACTTGAACAACCAACCCTCAAATGAGGGTTTACAAGAGTTTATATAGGCAAGGAGCTAGGGCAACACTCCTCTCCTTCCCTATTCCTTATTGGGCTTGGATCAAGCTTATGGGCCTTCTACATAAGCTTGACCTTAAACAAACATAAAGGCCATAATAAAGCTACCTATTACATATGAAATATAAATACTTGAAATCTTGTTTAGGAGTGATTCCAACAATCTCCCCTCAGTATATATGAATGTAAGCGGTGAAGGCGTTGATGTAATAGTAGGCTGTGGCGTCTTCGACATTCTTCTTTCTTGTGAGAGGAATTGTCTTGATTCGAACAATCTCCCGGTGTAGAGATAGTTATCTTTGAGCGATTATGCTTGACGTCATCTTTAACTTTGTTCTTTGATCATTGTTCTTTGTGGTGAAAGTGATAGTATGTTGTTATGCGCATCGATGCGCCTCAGTGCCTTGTTGCTCCGGTGTCTCCGTCATTCTTCAACATGCTCACACGCTCTATGGCGTTGGAATTCAATCTTGATGAAGTTCTTTAAATCTTTATCATTGTAGATTCTTTGGTTTGACGAAGAATCATTCGGCGGTTGTGTTGCTTTTGAATAGAACTTCCATTAGTGTTGATGTTGGCGTGAGCATGAGAAGAATCGACACGATCATCCCGCTCGAGCTTCCATAAGAAAAAACATTTCAAGCGGTTAGTAATAAGCGGTTTCCGGCACTTACAAGTTTGAACTTGAGAGTGTTAACGACATAGTGTGAAAACACAACTCTAATTCTTACAAAGGCCGTTCTGAGCTGGAGTCCCACAAGTGAGATAACGCGATGTGCGAAGTACATCTGATTCGAGATAGTCGTTGAGGTACACGAAGCATCACCTCACGACGTAGACCGTTTGAGACACACTCCGCGTAATCCACGGGAGTTACAGAAGTGACTTCTTGTCGGTGTTTTTGATGTTGACCACAGCGGGAGTTTCCATTCAATCACGAGGATCACGGATGTGAACCTCTCATAAATGTTCTCGACAGTTGCTAAGATCATGAAGGACTCGATATGAACCAGCGATGATCTTATTTGTTGATCATCAAGTGATTAAATGTCAAGTGTACCTAAGAGATCTTTTGATGAATCTCATGGCTCTAGACTCAATAGTGCGTTTTGGTTTTCTGACGGAGACTAGGGAGAGGTCTCCTTCTTCAATACCGGCGATCTCTAAGAAAGCCAATAGATTATGTAGGGTTCCTGTGAGAATGAAACAAGTTTACATTGAGAGAAACTTGAGTGGCTAAGAAGGTTTAGTGCATGCGTCCTTTGGGTCCATGACGACTTTTAATCTTCAATACCGGTGTCACTAAGTGACAACCGTAGCATATGAATTGAACCGATTATGCGCCTAAGTTGAATAATGCGGAGGCTATTTCTTTTCACCCTTTACTTTACATTTCTTTTGATTCTTCAACTCCTTCTTTCTCCGATTCTCATTTTCTCCTTTTATAATCATTCCTAAGGACTTCTAACACTAACTAATGGTAGTGTCCTTGGGTAGATCCCTCCGACTCTGGCGGATCATAGAACAGTTATTCTAACCTTAGTCACCTTATAACTCCATGACTAACCTATGTTTGCCATTAAAACCATTGTATGTGAAAATATCTCTCAAAGGGTTTGTAAATGAAAACATGTTTGAACCACGATGAGAGATAAGTTTTGCATAAATACTCCCCTCCACATGTGCTTAATAGTTTTAATGGTTAAATGCACGGTGAGGAAAGAGCGCACTTTTGAATTGATCCACTAAAGATAGACAATCTCCATGAGACACGGTTCGTTGAATAGTTAAAGAGTTACATTGTCGACTTTTAGGTGACAACTAGCTCTAATAACTACCTTGAAGGTGTAGACAAACCTTGGAAGGTTGTCATACCCGTCGAGTTCATGTCTATCAAAAGTTTCTCGAATGGTACTTTCTACTTGGACAAGTCCTTTGCGAGACACGTTTACATCACTAGCGAACTAGCTTGAAATTATTACCCGTCCGGGACAAGTCTTTTCGAGTTACTAACAGTTTAGTACCGTCAATTCGTTGGTTAAGTCACGAGTACAGATTCATTTGCATTTTGTACAACATATTTCTTATCACACAATTTTCTCCCCTCAAAATGGCATATAAAATGTTATTTTGAGCGTTTGAAATAAATATGACCATTTTGAGTTTTGCGGGAAGAGTGACCACTTGTGAACAATTTGTGAACAAAGTTTTAATTCAAATACTCCCCTCAACTAGTGATATAAGCGGTTGAGGTTTTAAAATCATATGGGAAGTACTTGTCTTTTGAGCAAAACCTTGAAAAATGAAAGGTTTGATAGGTTTTACTCAAAAATAAAAGCTTTCGCTCCTTTTATAAGGATTGTGGCGAGGCGTACCACGGGGTCCTTTCTTGACAATTACGGGTTGTACAACTTTGTTATGTGTGCACAAGCCATTCACATATATAATCATACATCCAAAATTATATGAAGGAAACAATTCAAGGGGTACCGGAAGTGCGGTGATGTTCCCGTGTGCGCAGGGCGTTGAAAGCGGTGATGTTAATCTGGGTCGACCACCAACATAGCTTTCCAATCGTCAGGCGATCCCTTCGAACAACCGTTCATCAATCATGGTGATGATCGTTTCACATCCCTCCTCACACGAGAATTCCGGTTTAGGATTCCCAACTTTCGGTATATCCTTCAATCATCGCCAATCCATCCTAACCATCTTCAAGGTATGATCCCGAATTTGTGGAGCTCACTACCGCCATTAAGCGGTTTCTTGAAGTTCACTGCGGTAAACAACGCCGAAAGGTTTCTTGATGGCGTGAGTTGTTTAAGGCGGTTGATGTCGGGAAGATCAAGGCGTGGTGGAGTGAAGTTTACGTTTACGATATGATTCAACGACCATCGGATATCTTGACCGTTCTTTGATCACGATCGTCTAATGAAGATGAGCCGACTTGATAAATTCACGTTGAACTTGATCGAGAATTGTCTCATACGACCACATACTTTGGCAAGATACATGTCTTGATGTCGTTGAGGACAAGTTCTCAAAGTCGACTCGGAGAATCCATAGTCTGTTCATCTTGTCGTTTGACTATGATATTCTTTAAGAATGTGTAGTCCCACTTAGACTTGAGATCAATGTGTTTGATGGCCACGATGTCCTTGAGCTATACACTTCATGTTGAGACTTTTGAACCGGCGACTTGGTAGTAGATTCTTGACGTTCGGGCCAATGATGAATCCCATACAATGCATCTTGGTCGTATGCTTGCGTTGTCGAGAAAACAAGTGAGTTACGTTCCTCGATAGCTATGCGGTTAGAGTAAATGGCGGCTGGGAATGGAAGAGTCAATGATGTAGTGTATTTTCTCGAACCATCGCCACCATGGAGAAGAAATTCGGTCTTTGTTGAAGAAATATCGGAAGGAATCCTTGGTTCGTCTGCTTGGCCAATGGTCGGTAGAGGTTTGGTCGATCGGTGTAGTATGGAGGTTGTCCCTTTGTGTGAAGTCAATGTTTGCTTCGGATTGAGCCAATCCATGTTGTTAGACATAGCTCGGCGATGTTCTCAAGATGATATTCGACCTCGAGGCGCTTTCGGTTGTCTTTCCATAGTTGAAAAGCTTCATTCTTGATTCGCTTCAATTGATTTCGTCATTTTCTTCACATGGAACTTTTCTTGCAATAGTTTTGCATGCTCCAATGTTGAACCATCTACCAATTCTTGGCCTTCATCGGGGTAGGGAGTTTGATTGACAAGTGTGGAGAACCATTCAAACTCTTGGTTTTATCGTCATCTAGCCATGATCGACTCGACTCGGTGAGTCGTCCTTCTTCTTTTGGAAGGCTTTGATGATGATCTTGGTTTACACTTGTTTGGGTGAGGTGGGTTGTTGTCGGGGCTCAAGGACCTCTTCATCGTCACCACCCGTATACTCAAAGTAATCACCGTTTTATGAGTCGGGGTGGTAACTCGGAATCGTCCGAGGTTTATCGATGAAGACCGAGGTGGAGGAGACTTATGTTGAGAAGAAGTCCGTGGTGAAGGAGGTGGCATAGATGTAGATTGACCGGGCCCTTCGGCGTTTAGGTGCGAGTCCTTATCCTTATCATCGTCATCTCTTGGCGTTTGGGTTGATCGGTGACTCCTTGCATGATGAGCGGGTTGAAAAGCAAGTAGACCTTGAAAAATTTAGCTTCATCCGAGTAAGCGTTCGGATCGCTTTGACATTTGCATCACTAGTTTAGCGATTAACTTTCAGTTCGAGAGATCGACTTCTTTGGCCATTGTATGTTTAACCAATGCGGCGATGTTAGGGGTGAGTTATGCGGAGAATACTTCTCTAGTCACACGGGGGCGATGTCGAGAAGAAACTTGTGGGTTTGATCTCTTCGACTTCTCCGGTTCCTTTTGGACTTTAGGAGCGATATCACGAAGGTACTTTTGAGTGTAACCTTCAATCATTTCATTCGGTTCCTCTTTTCGATGACTTTTCATGAATTCTGAATAAATTTCCTATCTTTCCCATCTTGTCTTTCTCATCATGTAAGTCTTGCATTTGTTCGACATACCAATTCATTTTTACGTAAAGCATGTCCTTCTTTCTACTTGTTGGTGACTTTCACAATCTTTTGATGTGTTTGAGAAATCCAAGATTTAGGTGGTTTCTTCACGATTTGGATGATGATCGGTTGACTTTGTTGATGGTGGTTGTGATGAATGAGATGAAGAATCCGATGATGAGGAGACATGAGGAGACTTCATGTCCTTAGGAGTTTCGAGGTTTTCTCCTTTGAGTGTGTTGGGTATCTAGAAGAAACTTTGTATAATCATCCTCGTCATCCTTAGACTTTTCTTTCTCGATTACTGTTTCTCAAAATCATACACAATAGTGTCCTCCACAGTTGTTGTAGTTGCGGAAGAGTGGTGGCACCGGCTCCTGTCGGGTTGATTAACGCATCGGGAGATGGTTTAGAGTGGGCGACACCACTTGAACCTCGGGGCCACCCATTTGATCTTTAGCAAATTCTTGACCTTTTGAAGGTGTCGACTTTGTGAAACTTCTTCTGTATCCTTGATCCAATTGCTCTTCTTCATCTTGAGCTTTCATCACGAGGTACAAGTGCGAGTCTTCCCTTTAATAGTTTGAGGACTTGGAGGTTTTGATGCTGAGGATTTTCATCCTTTGCGGTTTGAGTATGAGATCTCTTCATACGTGTCGGTAGCCTCGAGTCCTCGTCCACAGTTGTCTTTGCGGTTCAAGTGAAAGGATCGGAGTGGCTTCGAGAGAAGGAACTTTCTTCTTAGGGGTGGGTTTCCTCTTTGGAATAGGTTTCTTCTTTGGAACATTCCTTTGACTATCTGTACTTGTGACACTTCCGGCACTTCCTTTTACGGTTCTCCTTACAGGTGTACGGAAGATTTTCGTCGAGATGACCAACTTTGCCTTGTCATTGCTTCGGATACCTTTAGTGCGATTCGAGCTTTCGACATCTTGATTAGAAGAAATCGGCGACCGACACCTTGTTTCTTTGTGGGCGTTTCCTTGATTCACGGCGGAGAGAATAGGTTCCGTCAACATGTCGTGATTGTCGGGGTCATTGAGCCTCTTGGGAATGTCGGGATGAAGTCCAAGTGCTCTGGATCAACAATTTGGTATATCGATGTAGGGAATCTTTGAGCCAAGTTTGTTGAGAAATGACATCATGTCATCCCAAATCGAGCTTCGATAGCGATGTGTTTCTTGTTGACCAATGCCGAATATTTGCGGTTCCATGAGCTTAGGGTGCTCATAGCATATCACGACCGAAAGCAGACTTGGTGATGATCATGTAGAGAGTTCTCGGGGTTGAGGAATACTCTTAAGCTCTACGTGAGAGTGCTTGTTGATTACTCCTGTAGCCTCGTCATAACCGATATCGATTAAGAATTGGAGAGTGAGCTCTTGACGGTGAGGCATATAGTTTGGTTGGATCGACTTGAGAATTAGGAGAACGACCCTTAAGTCTGCGGTGTAATGATGACTTGTTTGTGATTGAGTCACCGTCACGTGGTTTGTCCTTTGACCCTTTCCATAGTGTTCGAGCTGTTGGATGTAGATCTCGGGAGCGATTGCGAGTGTGTAAGCATGTTACGTCGGATGAGTCCTCGAATATCAATAGCAATAAGACATGAAGATTCGAGCAAGTGAGGGTGTCAAAGTCAACACGGAGGTTATTCTTTCCTATCTTCATTGGATAGCCATGAGGATAGATATCGACAATGGAGAGAACTTGGTGCATCCACATTCATTTGTTCGACCATGTCGTGATGCGAAATAACATTAGCCAAAAGAACCAACATATCGAAAGACATAATGTTAGTCAACGAAGGTCTTATTGTCTAGTTATTGAATGTATAGTGATAATGATTATTCTGAGTCCTAAGTCACTTGTATGTTCAATAGTTCAATGATATCGTGAAATGTTTAGTGAGTTAGTTAACTTTAAGTTTTAAAGTTTATTTTATCACTTATTGTTCACAACATATCAAGACGATTTAAGTTTATTAGTGACATTTTGGATTCGTGATGATATGATTAGTTTATTTACAAGTTTGTACAAGTAACAATTCATCATGAAGGTCAATCCGAGGTTAAGCGTAGTTTTGGCAAAGTTATGCGTGAGCGGTATGATATATGCTTAGGCGTAAACTTACGCGTAGAATCTAACTACAGCGTGAAATGTTACAGCGTGGGAAAAGGAGACCTTATCGTGGAGCTTATGCGTGAGCATATATTAACCTTACGCGTAAGGCTACTCGTGAGTTGACCTTATGCGTGGGGTCCTTGTTTCGCATATCCTTCACGGGATCTGCGTGGTCCATTGTAGAACCTTACGCGTGGGCATTATGCGTGGGATTTTCTTCGCGTAACATAACTACGGCGTGGGGTAATCCTTATCGTGAATAATCAAATGACCTTGATTACGAATTCTAAGTGTAGCAATCACGAAATAAATTTATCAAATCATCAATATTAGCACACATATTCATTTCAACAACAATACATGGCATGAATCATTCATAAACCAATTCTGGCGTGAAAGTCATACGCGTGGGTCAAAACCCTAAGGGTTATGACTTACGCGTAAGTTTTCTAACCATGGGATTTGCATCAAGCAGTTACGGTAGTTCTAAGATGTTGTATGAGCATATAGACCAAGTTATAACATCTAACTCATGGTGAATCAAAAATACCCAAACTTATGAACCTTAAACCCTAATTTCAAATTACGAATAAATCGGTGTTTACGGGTAGTTATAGAGCAAGGATATAATCAATTCAACATCTTATAAGCATAACCCAACAATCTTTTGGACCAAAACACTTCACATTTGGAAAAACCCAAATCGACTCATAAACCCTAGTTTTCAAAATTCATCAATTTTAGTTTACGGGTGGATTTTGATGGTTAAAATGTTATCCTTGATGTGTAAGAACCGTTTTGAGACAATCCATTTTACCCCAAACATACACACAATGATTGTGTGTTCATACGCTTATCGTAGAACACATAATCACGCGTAAAACGTTTTAGCCGTAGGATTTGAATGAAATTAAAACCTTTGCTTAGAAACATGTTTTACTCAAAAACAACTTACAAATTGATGATCAAAAGCACGAAATTCTTGAGTGATTATTAGGCGTAGGATCTTTTTAGGTTAAGAATAATAAATGAGAAGTGAAAGATTTAGGTGGAGAGGTTTTTTATTAAAATAGACTTTATCATTTTGACGATTTTGGTCCCTCCACCTTTTCCATTTTCATCCAAAGCCATTTAACTTCCATTTTGGTTACCAAATGAAGATTTTAGGAAAGAAACATGACGACACTCCCCTCGACTTGAGAAAATAATGAAAGGTTGTTAATTAAAGTCCGGGTGTCTTTGAATCGAAAATGTACCACCATTTGTAAAAGAATCAACGAGATGTGATAACATGCAAGTACAGATGTTTTGAAGCAGTTAATAGATTATTTTCTCCCCTCAACACTTGATCGGAAAAATCTTGAATTTTGAAAGATTAAAGTGTTGTGGAAAAAATGTACTTGCCATGTTGAAAGAAAGATAGATTAGGAGAATATTTTTGTTGTTTTATCGGATTTTATATTTTTGTATTTTGTTTTGAAAATTTATTTACAAAAGATGTTTTGGTGTTTGACGGGTTTTAAGGCTGTTTTAAGAGGTCATCCAATTCCTCTTGAGTCAAACACCTCATACCAATTCGGTGGACCAACTCATTAAACCTAGCGGGAGGCAAGGCTTTGGTGAGCGGATCGCCAATTGGTATTCGATACCATAAAGTATAATTCAACGGTACCACATTCCACGTGGTCCTTGATGAAATGATAGCGTAGATCGATGTGCTTTGATTTGAGTCTTGAGCGGGTTGCGAGATTGCAATGGCACTCCGATTGTCATGATACATCGGGATTACATCAAATCGTAACCATAGTCTTTGAGTTGTGTTCTCATCCAATGACTTGAGCACAACACGCGGACATGGCTACATATTACTGCTTGGTTGATGACGATGATGTACAATCCTGTTTCTTTGATTGCCAAGACACGGTTTATCACCGAAATTGTAGAGCTCTGAAGTACTTTTCCTTGAGTCTAAGCATCCTGCGTGGTCGGCGTCTCTGGCGATTAGTTCAAAACGAATCCTTGGATACGGATCCCAAGTTAATGGTTCCCTTGATGTATCGGAGGATTCTTTTAGCCTCGAGAGGTGGGTTTCGATTGGTCGCGACGATAGCGGGAGCATAGATAAGCGGCAAAGACAATATCAGTCGCTGGTATTAGATACATGAGGACCCAATAATACTTGGTATTTGGTAGGGTCCACTAATTTCCCATGTAAATCGACATCTAACTTCTTGGTATGAGTCATTGGTGTGGCATAAGTATCACGGTTTTCATTCCAAATTTGTTTAACAATTCAAGGGCATATTTGGGTGACTCGAGAAAATACCACGGGGTGATTGATGAACTTGCAATCCTAGAAAGAATGTAAGTTCACCCATCATGGACATTTCAAAATTTTTCTTCATTAGTTTTGCAAAGCGATTGAAAACTTTTATGTGTTGACCCAAAATGATGTCATCCACGTAAATTTGAACAATTAAGATATGTGCCCGTGATATTGTATAAAAGAGTTGGGTCAACCGAGCCTTTGGTGAAATTATTGGCAATGAGGAAGGATGATAGCTTATCGTACCATGCAGGGGCTTGTTTGAGACCATAAAGAGCTTTGTTCGGTTTGTAGACATGGTTCGGGAACTCGGGATCAACGAATCCATCGGTTGGTGACATAGACCGTTTCTTTAAGTTGCCCATTGAAAGCGCCGTTTTGACATCCATCGATGAACCGTCATGTTCATATGAGCATGACGAGAAATATCGAACGACCTCAAGGCGAGCAGCCGGAGCAAAAGATTCTTCAAAGTCTATTCCTTCTTCACGGCGATAACCCTTAGCAACTAGCCGTGACTTGTTTGGATGACATTCCCTTGACATCAATTTGTTTTCCAAATCCATTTTAGACCAATGGCGTAGACCCTGTTGGTCTTTCAACGATTCCATACTTCAAGGCGTTTGAATTGGTTGAGTTCTTCTTGCATGGATTCAATCCGGTTGTCTTTTGTCATTGCGTCTTTAATGTTTTAGGTTGATTGGCGAGACGGTGAGTGCATAAATGCAATGTTCACCATCCGAGTGAAGGCGTTGTCTCGTAACGGTTGGTTGATTCGGGTTGCCAATAATGTTAGCGAGAGGATGGTCTTTAGTCCATCTATGTGTAGAGGTTGATGTTGGTATACATTGTGCGATTACGAGGATTCAAATGGTTTGTTGAAGATTCCGCGACATCAGTGCGGCGATCTCATTGGCAAGCGGGTTGAAGAACGCATTTGGATCAAAATCTGCGGTGGGGTACTTCATTCGAATATCATCATTGGTTCATCATTGTTGGAGCGGTGTGTTCAAGCTGTTGTGTTGGAGTCAATTGGTGTAGGTGCATCTTCAACGATGGTTGTTGTAGCAGTGTATCGGTATAGGAATATTATCGGGTTGTGCGGTGAGCAGGATACACGAGAACACGTTCATCAATATCGTCACGAGCGAGCGGAGGAGCAAATAACCTTTCCATTTGTTGTGAGTTAGGCGAGGGCTTTCTTGGTGATGATGGGGTTGAGGAAGTTTAAGCGGTTGTGACCGGGTTCTAAGTATTATACTCGAAGCCATTTCCGTGAGTTCATCGAAATGAGCATGAATCGTTTCCATTACCTCCTTAGTTCGACGATTCAGTTGGAAACCTTTAGAATTGTCACGATATCAATAAAGACTCCAATATCGACTTTGGCTTTGAGCTTTCCAAAATCATCACGATCATTATTCGGATAGCAAAGGGATCCAAATACATGAAAGTGTTTGAGGTTCGGTTTATAGTTGTGGACAAGCTCGAAAGGTGTTTTGTTGTGGCGTTTAGTGATCATAGAGCGGTTTGAGTATAGCATGCGATGAATCGACACGCCCATAAGTGTCTGGAAGTTTAGCATTGATTAACATTGTTCTTGCGACTTCCACTAACGTTCGGTTTAGTCTTTCAACAACTCCGTTTTGTTCGGTGTCGTGCAATAGATGTTTGATCTTTGAATTCCCACTTTCTCATAAAATTCACGAAGGGTTTTGTTAACAAATTCGGTTCCTTTATGCATTACGATTATTCGGACGGTGTTGCGGGCTGAACACATATCTTTGTGAGAAGGTGATGATCATTTGTGGAGCTTGGTCTTTGCTACGAAGAAAGTAGACCCAAGTCCATCGTGAGTAGTCATCAACAATTACTAAGATGTAGCGTTTGCCGTTGATCGTTTGCACTGCATCGGGCCACACAAATCCATGTGAAGAAGATGAAGCACATCTTTGAGGCTGTGTTCCACCTTTGAAGGAAAATGAGCACGAGTGCTTTTCCCTTGTTCACGGTGAGCAAAGGTGATCTTTTGAATCTAGGAATCGTGGGAGTCCTTGACTAGTTTGTGTCGAGCAAGGTTGGTGATGGTTTGAAAGTTTAGATGTGAGAGCAGCGGTGCCATAGCGAGGATTTTGTAGATGTTGCCTTTGAAAGTAAGCAAATGGGAGAGGAAGCAACCATGTCTTGCATAGAGATAGTGTAGAGACTAGAATTACGCGAGCGGACATAAGGTCATTTCCATGTAGATCACGAATGAAACAAGTTTTCTCCACAAAAGCAACCTCCAAATCTCCATCACAAAATTGACCTCTTGAAAGCAGTTGTGACCGAGGCCTTCCACATAGTAAACCTGCGATTTTCGATGTTCCCATTAACATAATCTCCGTAGCCCATGATGGTGCAGTGATCGTTCGAATCGGCGGTGCCAATGAACTTTGCAATAAAGTTTGATAACAGTTTAAGGTTGCTGTCATGTGTCGGGAACATCCGCTATCAACAATCGAGAGAATGATCATATCACTGCATTACACAGGGCGACACGGATGGAATAGAAGTAGATGTGGAACCCGAAATGTTAGAGGTTCGAAGCGAATATATTAGACATACACACATTGAGAATTTTAGGCATCCACTTAAATCCTAGTGTGTTATATATCCATTTCGCCATCTGTAACTACTCTTTGCTTTAGTCTTAGTGAAAGCACTAGGTGGTACTACATTCTTAGGAGGTGAAGCGGTAGCTCTTGTGATAGCAATGGTTGCCTTAGAATCTAAAGAAGGTGGTTTACCAAGCACGGACTTAGAATGATTAGTGGGCCTAGAGGTATTCCGATTCTTAGGATTCCGTAATCTAGAGATTATAGCTTTAGCAACACATTTGTCATGACAATCGAATTCATACTCTTTCGACAAATATCACAAGGTGCATCGGTGAATATCAAAGGTACTTAACGGTTTAGCATTCGTTACATCACTATTTCTATTACATTTGCGGACGTAACATCTATAGTGGAAGTAACATGAGTTTTATTCGAGTCCTAGGGTGTTCTTCTACTTTAGCATTCCTTATTGATCTTTTCTTAGGTCGCAACTTCCTATTCTTCGTTTGAGTGCTCTAGGGCGTGAAGTGCGGACGTTTGGAAAAGATGCAACTATTCTGTTTGATGAGGGAAACACATTAGCAACTTGTGATTTGGCGGTGGGAATTCTAGGTTCACGATTACTAAGTGTGGTGGTGCTAATCTCTTAATCACGATGGCGGGAGTAGTTCATACTTTCCTAACATTTCCGTAACTTAGAGATGGTGTGAATCGGATCTTGATTTTCGAGCGAATATTACCGGCAAAATTCATGACTTCTCTAGTGTGAGCAAGATAGTGATCAAGTTCATTAGATGCTTCATCTCGAGTCTTTTGAGTAAATCAAATATGACACCATATTCTGTTTAACTTTTAAAAGTTCTTGTTCATATTTTGAGATTTGACTTTTCAAAGACACGTTTTGATCATCCGGTTGCTCAATTTTAGGATCGAAAGATTTTGCACTCAATTGAGCGATTTTCTTTTGAAAACTAAGTTGATGGTTGTGAATATCTTTTCACACCAATGAAGACGACGTTTTGCATTGTAAATTTCCGTGTGTGTCGTTTATTTTCGCTTTTAAAGACTCGATCTGAAGCACATTATCGGTGTTCTCAACGATAACAATAGTTTCAACAATATCGGCGAGATATGATCGGATGCATATGGCAAGGCATAGAATAGCACAACATTATGGATATCGGCCTGAGATAACATCTTCCAAGAGTCGATCAACATCTTTTCTCAATAGTTTCTTTTGCGTTTTGTGTTAGTAATAGATGTTTACATTTTCTCAACGTTTTCATTACCCCAAGTTCCTTATGAAAATCCTTTTCCCGAGCAATTGCACAACTTTTCAAGTTTTAACATTAGGTAAAGATTTTTACGAAAAATGTCTCTTTGTTCTCGCGCGGGGCGATTGAAAATGTTCAACTTTGATTTCGGATCGATATTCTATCTCATGTTGTAAAATTTTGAGGTCGACCATGAAAATGTCAAAATATCGAAGAATTTTTCGATTTTCGGGTTGTGAGTTTACTTCACTAATGGAAGGTAAAGGACCATAAGTTTGTGCAAATTCATTTTGGGATTAACATTAGAAGACTCGGTGTTTTGATGATAACCCTTGGTGTGTTAGAAGAATCCGTTGGTGTGACGAAAGTGACCGCGTTTTATAATTAAAGGTTTGTTGTAAACAACATTTTTAATTTTGATCGACTCTCGTCTTACGCATCTAATTCCTCTTGACGATGATATTCAACAACACTCATGACAGTATTATCAATTTTGTATTACCTTTGGAAACTTGAGGAGTTGGTTTGAATGTTTTTAGTGAAAGCTTTGGTTTATGTCGGCTAGATTTTTCCATATCCTTTTGGATTGGGTTTTAAGGTAAACTTTTCAATAGTCATTCTTGATTCACCATGTTTGTAAACAACAGTTTTAAACTCTTTAAGTTTGTTTTGCAAGCCGAAATTTCGTCAAGAAGGTCATCTACCCGATTCGTTGAATGCTTTTTGTATCGGAGCTGTTTTGACAATTTAACAACTCGACCTTAGCTTTTGATTTTCCAAGGTGAGGCGTTAATTTGCTTTTTATGTTCATGTTTGATTGTTCTAATTCGGACAACAAAGCATTCTTGAGGCGGCTAGATCACGCATCTGTCTCTCTAAATATTTTTCGTTTTGATGAGATTTTGCAAAGCGGCTTCAAAACCTTTTCACGGTTTTCTTGAGTTTTGAAAAAGTTGAGTTGCATTTGTAAACATTCAAAATCCTTGGTTAACGATGCATTTTACTTTTAAGGATTGATTTAATGCATAACATTCCTCCATTTTGATTTTATGGTCTTGAATTAACCGAGCAAAATCCGGATGAGGCAACAGATCATCTTGTTCAACGTGAGTCTCAACATGATCATTCTTTAGATCCTCAAAATGCGACCACGGAGTCAATTTGATTATCAAAGGAAACCATAAGGTCATCTTGATCGTCAAATGTAACTACTGAGGTTAACTTGAAAATCATCGAAAGAAGATGTAGAAGACTCATTTTGAGCGATCGATCCGTGCGGATTCGAGATATTGGCGGAGATATTAGTTCGAGATATGATGATGGTTTGTTCGGTGCACGAGACAAGCCATCGATGTCATCTGGGGCTGTATCACTCATGTGCGGCTCATGCATATTAGCCATCAACATAACAATTGCATTAGCACTGCAAGTCCTCCATATCATCATCAGAGTGCGCATACGCCATAAAGCTCATTCTTTGTGCGTGAGAGATCCACCGACTTCATCCTTAAGAGCCAAAAGTAAGGCCTCTTTGAAATAAGCACGCCCCTAGTCCTTGGCTTTGGGCATGCATTAGCCAGTGTCCTTCTCATTGCGGTTGTAGCATCTAAGACCATTTAACCGATTACGAGCATTTCCTGTTCCACCACTTGAGCTCATTGTTATTCCTACCCACATTATTAAACCCTTGACCACCGCCCATCGGCGACCATAATCACGATTACGAACTTCAACCGTCCATTGTTCTACAACAGCTTGAGTCCGTGTGTTAGATGAGGAGCGAATCGATTGTTGGATTTGTTGGTGTAACGGCCAAAAGCATTAGCAATCATCACAAATCCTTGTTGCAATGCTTGAATGGATCGATTTCCTCGGTCGCTTCAACGACATATGCTTGAGCATTGTTCTTTGTATGGAACCAATTGATTTTGTTGAGGTTGAGGTTGTTCTTTGTGAAGGTGTGTTTGAAGCGATTGGTTGAGTTCTTTGGTTGAGAGGATAATTACATTGAGCATACAAGGCAAGTTGTTGATTGTCCGGTTGTATTGTTTAGCAATTTGAGCACGGAGAATCCTTTCGATCAACTTCCTTTTCATGAGGCTTCAAGTAATCGTACAACAATCCATAAGTAGAATGATGCATATTCTTAAGCAGCGGAGAAAAATGACATACTTCTCCCATTACGGACCAAGACTACTCGGGAACTTAGTATTCACGCAATTCTTGGCATGATGATGTTGTGTTTATCCAAATCATTGATGATATCGAAAATCGATGATGATAGGACTCTAGTGTCTCTCGGGTTCAATCATGAAGTGTTCATAAGCCAAGTAAATTTTGGATTCCAAATCCTCCCGATTGAGTCTGAGATCCTTCCATAAGAAGGCGAATATGATCCCACATTTTTGTGCGTCTTTTGAGCATCAACACTACGAAGAATTGGGTTTGGTAATCCTAAGAGGATGTATTCCATTGCAAGTTCATCGACTTCATAGTGTAGAAGTTACGTAGGATTTAAATCTGCAATGATAGCAATGTTGGTTTGTTCATCTCTTGGTGGAGCAGTGATTGGATCTCCGGTACAATGACGGTAGGCATCTCAAATGGACCTTCAAGATAACCTTCTTTAAGAACTTTCCATGTGGCTTCTTTAGATCACAAAACCTAAAGAACCTTATCACCCATTGATCGTAGTTTCTGGAGTGAGCATTGGAGGTCTATCAAGTGATCCGACTTCATGAATTGATTGTTGGTGCTTAAAGCTTCACACATCTTAGCAAACCAAGTGGGTTCCTTCATAGTGGTCCGTGATGGATGTTGATTGAAATCGGTTGTGTAGGGTTGAACTTGAAGGCTTGGTTGTGGTTGAACCATTTGTGGTTGTGGAATTGCACCAAGTTGTGGAGTATGTTCTTGATTAAATTGTTGTTGATAAATAGCTTGTTGTTGATTCCATTGTTGATGTTGTGGAGTTAATTGTTGTTGTTGTTGATGATTATAAGTGTGAGGAAATAGTTAGAGTATGGTGGTTGAGACATGATGATAAACTTGTGTGGTAAAGATGGATCTTTGTAGTCGAATGAACCTTTGTTGATGAAGTATCCTTAGGCGTAGAAAAGACAAGAACCAAGTAGCACTTATGCGTAAAAACACCAAAAGTTACGGCGTAACAATGAGGAGTTCTGGCGTGGGTTTTAGCTTCTGCGTAAGTAGGGAAAACACTAAAGTTAGCGTAGACAAAAGTTAGGCGTAGAAAGCGTGGGCGTGGGATTACCTTATCGTGAACCGTAGTTTACGCGTAAAGTGAATCTTATCGTGGGAATTCTCTGGCGTAGCTTATCTTATCGTAATTTTAGGGTTTTGCCCAAATGATCTTTTACACTTCACGGTGCAAAAGATATCCAAAGTCGACGTATTTTCGGACTTATCCAAGTAAGAAAACACGGATTAAACCGAAAATTGAAGATCAAACCAAGGAACAATCTTACGCGTAATTTTAGGGTTTTGATACGCGTGGGATTACTCGTAACTTTGATTACGCCCAAATGTGTTTCTAAACCGGTTTTTGTTATGGAATAGCTTCAATAGTACCAAAAGAACACAAAAGTGTGAATTTTGATGTACCAAAGCGCTAAGCAGGTTCTGCGTGAAACGACACCCACGAACAAAAACAAGCTTAAAAGCGTAAATCCAGCGTAAAGTTTGAAACTTTTGCCAAAAACAAGTATTTTAACACCTCAAAACATTGAAAGTACAAGAATCTTGGATTAAAAGTGTAAAAAGCGAGTTTTAAGATAACCAAAGAATCGTTATCTCTACGCGTAAGATCCAAAACCAAAACTTCAAAAACAAGCGAGTACACCCAACTATTTGGCGATTGATACCTTTGTTAGGTCACTAGTTTTACAACACAAGCTTATAAGAGAAGAGATAAAGGCGGATGAACAAGTATCAAACACACACACATATAAACTAAGGGTATACGGTTATGAGGCGTAGTGTATGTGAAAGAAAAGAAAACTTGAACAACCAACCCTCGAATGAGGGTTTACAAGAGTTTATATAGGCAAGGAGCTAGGGCAACACTCCTCTCCTTCCCTATTCCTTATTGGGCTTGGATCAAGCTTATGGGCCTTCTACATAAGCTTGACCTTAAACAAACATAAAGGCCATAATAAAGCTACCTATTACATATGAAATATAAATACTTGAAATCTTGTTTAGGAGTGATTCCAAAAGATTAAAGTCCACAACATGCCACGAAATAACCTCATACACAGGACTTTAATCATATAAAAAGTACTACTTCCCCTTGACCTCTTAAAAAACATAAAAGTCAAACTGGACAATGATACATACCCAGAAACACATTTAATGTTGTGTCATTGTTTGATCTATAGATCTATGTATCCACCAAAAGATTCCATTTAATGCTCAATAGCAGTAACAAATGCAACTCAACTTAAAGAAATATTGCATACAATTCAATAATATACTTGAAGTTTTAGAATGGAATATGATCTGAGATTCATTTCAAACATATTTATCAAAACAAAGAGTATAATAGAGCACGATTGGTTTCATATACATGCAACTAACTATAATCGCATATCGAAAACAAATGAACCTATGTGAAAGCGTTACGAACAAACACAGTTCATGAAATAACGGATCAATGCACATAGTAAGTTAATCCACATACCCTTGCCCGTATGCGGGAGTAGGCCTTGGAGCGATTTCTTAGCCATTCCAACACTAATTTTATAATCTCTCACTCATAATCGATGAAGATAAACACAATTAGTGTACCAGTAGAATGATAGATATGCAATAACATAATCTAGAGACTAAAAAAGGTATACCGTTGAAGAATCCGCCACAGAATGTCTTTGAAGGATCCTCATAGACCAAAACACCATCTCCTTTGTTTTTCCAGAATCATCGATTGTATAGCTTAATGTTGTAGGGCCACGATCCTTGTAACCTCTCTTCTACTTGATCCTCGCAACCTCAGAGCATATAGATGCAATCATCATTTATCAGATAAAGATAGCTCATTGAGACAGATTATTAACCGATAATAGAAGAGTTATGGCGAACTATATTTACTTGTCCAATTCCTCCAAATAGCTCTCTCAATTCATCAATAGTCACATCCGGAGGCAAATTTGATATGTATATACGTGCAAGCAATCCAATAAACTTCCTAAGATTGCTTCGAGACTGAAAAGCGTGGCAGCATTTGCACTCTTTAATTATTGACTCAAGAAAATATAACACAAAATACAACTTTAGCAGCACTATCTCGCAGTCTTTTGGAGAAAATACATCCACTTAAAAGCTAGTATTACAACATGAACCAAATACTACTACTTTCGTCCACCCAAATCTGGGATCCCTCATATGATACTTTCTAAGAGTTGCCTAAGAGTAGGGAAAGAAATCCATATAGATTATAAACCTTTAACCTTTTGATGCAAAAAAATTGCTACTTTACATGCACTTGCACCAACTCATGCTATTTGGCATGACAAGTTATCAGTTGTAACCAATATTAAATAAAGATATGAACTAACCACAAATCATATCATAATTAATTTAGTAGCAGAGCTTTTTGGTGTCGATGGTTTCTTTACATTTTCCACTAACCATGATTGTAGTGCTTTTTCCTTCACCGATTAGTCACTGGATATTAGGGTTTTTGAGAAAAAAATATAATGAACCGTATATAAGTTTTTACGTATATGTTTTGTTTAAGGTTACCTAAGTTGTAGGGATTCTCCTAAATAATTATTTATAATTTTGGACTTGCAACATATATTCCAAAAAGTCATGTTGCCTAAGTGGTAAACACACTTACTATTTATCCAAATAACCAAGGTTCAATCCTTGCAAGGTCGCTTTTTATAAATAATTTTCAAAATAACTATTAAAATCCGAAATTTACATAATATTTAATTAAATTAAAAAATATTGCTTAGGTGGACAACTAATGATTACATGGCATTAAAATGAATTACATGGCATTGAGGTGTCAATTGTGTATATATATATATATATATATATATATATATATATATATATATATATATATATATATATATATATATATATATATATATATATATATATTAGTCAACCGCCTATACATTGTGCGGGAAGGATGCTCACGACGATTACCCTACATCTCTTAGAAAGCTTACATCATCCGAATTCTTGATGGAGCAAAAGTGAAATATATTTTTATGTTGGTAAATTGCATTTTATATACTCTCGTGTATTTCAAAAAAAAGTGCATTTGCATACATTTAGTCGGAGCTTATTGGAATTGACATGGATGGTTGCTATTTATGTGGCTGTGGTACATGTAATGTTTTTCTAACGTAAGTTTCTTATGCGAGTTAAATACGGTCCATTTTTGGTATCGGATTCCGGTTGACCTATAAAGGATGAATAATTTACTCAGGTTCTCCACGCTCATGAGTTTGAGGCATGCTGGTAGAAACACTTCAAATCCTAATAAGCATATATATATATGGTAACATCAATTATAGTTGTAAATTGTTTTATTTAACTTTTAATTACTTTTTAGTATATATTTGTTCTACTAAAACTTAAAAATAAAAACCACAAGTCATACCCGTCCATCGGACGAGTTTTGACACTAGTATGTATATATATATATATATATATATATATATATATATATATATATATATATATATATATATATATATATATATCACAAAATACAAATTAAAAATATTCAAGACAATCCAAATTTATACACAACACCGACCAATTACTAGGGACGTTGAAACGTCGAATTAGAAAGCCGTCTTCCTCCCACATTGCTTTCAAGCCTCCTCATATAATCTCGGTGCTTAACCTCTTCTCGATCCTTGAACAAACCTTTGAACTTCCCATTGTTCATGAGAATTCCATCCTAGACCTTTGCCCAATTGAATATCCTTCAAATAAGAATCCAAGCCCTCACGAACCATCTTGAGAGTATCATCACAGATCTTGTGAATCTCATCAAATGCCATGAAGCAAGTGTGGTGATTTTCACTTTTGTAGAGGAATCCAAATTTTGGTTTGGTGAATAATTTGTATTGTGGCTCTTTGTTGATTTCGTTGAAGTGGATAAGCGGTTTCGTGAGATTGAGCTGTCTCTGCTAACTTTCAACACCAGGCTGTAGATCTTAAACACGTTCCTGTATGATCTTGCTTCTGATGAAGATAAGGAGAGCGGTGACGTACTTCAGTTGGATATCTGTCGGAAACTGACACATCCTTCCTTGTACCTTGAGTAGATACATGTCTTCAATGTAATTGAGAGACAAGTCTGGAAAGTCAGCTTCTGAGAACTCGTACTCCTTTTCATCTTGTCTTTTCATCACGATCTTTTTCAAGAAGGAATAATCCCACTTGATTTCCGTAGATATAGACATAATAGCAACGATCCGTTGGTCATGCTTGACATCCTTTTGAGACTTGTTTAGCTTGCTGCTTCGGTAGAAAAGCCTACGCCTTTCTGGCCAATGATGAATCCCTAGCAAGGCATCTTTTTCGTACTCCACCTCTTTCTCAACAAACAAACTTGTGGCGTCTTCCTTAATTGCCTTGTTGGAGAATGAAGCAGCTGGTATGTTGAAAGTCAAAGATGTAGCATATTTCTTACTTATTGAGCTTCCGTGTTGAAGAAACTCGAGGTCGTTGTTGAAGAAGAATCTGAATGGAATCTTTGTTGTTCAGGTTTACCGATAAGATGAAGTGGCTTGGTCCAGTCGGTGTAATAAGGTCCATGTTTCTTTATTGAATGATCAATATTGAACTCAGGATTGAGCCAGTCGATATTATTTGACATTGCACGGGCAATGTTTTCGAGGTGATACTCGAGCTCGATAGCGCTTCTGGATCTTTCGTTGAGCAAATTGAAGGCGTCGTTCTTGATCCGTCTGAGTTCTTTCTTGGTCGTCTTCTTAATCTTGAATTGACTTTTAAGTTTTTGGACCTGCTCCACTGTATGACCATCCGCTGGCTCTTGATCGTCTTCAAGGGGTGGTTGTGCCTTGACTAATTTGTTGAATCAATCATATTCTTCTGTATTTTCATTATCTAGCCATGAGACAACGACATAATTATGTCCTTTCTTGCTTGATGATGGTCCTGGTCTTGGTCTTGGAGAAGGTTGAGGTGTCGGTTCAGGCTCTGGTTGCTCATAGTCATCACCACCGGTGTAGGTAAAATGATCACCGGCTTTATCAGATGGTGGTGTGGTGTCAGATTCCTTAGTTTTATCAGATGGTGGTGGTTGAGCAGCTTGAGGTGTGGGGGTGGTAGAAGGTTTGGCTTGTGGTGGTGGCATGGATGATGACAATCCTCCAATCTTCTTTTGTTTCTTTGCATTGGGATTAGGATCTTGATCGTCATCTTTTCTCAGTATTTTCTTTGTGCCCGCATCTTCCTTGCATGATGTTTGAAGTTGTCTTGCAACAAGAAGATCATAGAGCTGTTCATCTTCCTTGCTCATAGTAGCAGCTCTAGCAGCCATTTTAGTGACAAGTTCAACAATGAGATCTTCTTCTGTAATGACCGGGGGCTTGACTGGTTTAGTCTCCATTACCATCGGTGTTGTGGTGACAATCTGCTTGTTCATTCTTTTCAACATTGGTTGCAGTTGTCTTTTGAAAAGTTCTCTTGTAACCGTAGGAATGTTTTCAGAAAGAAACGTCTCAACATAGTTGATGATGAGCTTATTTATTTCTCCCTGAACATCCCCGGAGAGAAACTTCTGGATGGCATCTTTGGATTCTTGAAATGTTGACATATGTGTCGTCAAGTCAGTGACCAAGTCAGACAGTGTGTTGACTTGTTCTTCGAGACGGTTTTGTTTCCTTGACCTGGCTTGAGTCACTGCCTTTTGTATCTTAGTCTTGGCACATGACATCCAGGTTTCAGCCTTCTTCTTAACTGATTTTGTTGTCGACTTCGATGTTGTATGTGTTGGTGGAGGGGATGAGTGTGATGATGATTCAGGCCTTGTAGAAGTGTCTATTGGTGTTTCAAAGATGGTTTTGGGTTGTGTGATGGGTTTTCGTGGATATAATCGTTGGCTTAATTCTTTAGATGTTCCTCTTCAGCCCTTGCCGCTTCTTCTTCAGCCTCTCTTCGTTTTAACTCCTCAGCAGCCTTCTGAATGTCATCACCAGTAATTAAATTGTTTTCCTCCTGATCATTGTTGTCACCTCCAGCATCATACATTTCTTCATCTTCGTCTTATTGTTGTTGTTGTGGTTCCTCTTCCTGAATGGTTATCTTGGTGGTGTCACCCGTGTCCTAACTGGGTTGATTAACCGAATCAGATTGGATTTGGGTGGCATGTGGTGGTTCTTCGAGATGTGGAGCACCACTACTTGAACCTCCTACCACACCGGGTTGATTAACCGTAAAGGTAGAGGCTTGGTGTTCCAACCTCTTTTGCTTCAAGATTTCCCGAAAGTTTCGGTCATTTTGTTCCTCATCTGGTTGTGATGTAGGCTCAGGAGAAGGTTCGGGCTTGGTAACTTGAGTTGGAATTCTCCTCTTTATGACTCTTTTTGTGATCTTGGACTTGTTCTTCTTTGTCGTGCTACCTGAACTTTCTAGTTTTCTTAGCCCTTGTTTTTACTGATGAAGTCTGAGTAATTTCATCCATGAATCCTACACACTGTGTTTTGAGGGCCTGCTCATAGTATCTGTAAGATGTAGCAGCTTTCACCTTATCGGTTAAAAGGCATGCACGAAGTTCAGCACCTTGTTTACGAGTGCTGGATGCCTGAATCCTAACCGTCCATAAAGTAGGATATTTCTTCACAGTGTGCTTAACTTGATCGTCTAGTCTTTTCGGGATGTCCTCATACTTCTTGAGCAAGTTGTGGATGATTAGTTTAGTATATCGGACAAAAGGGATCTTGGACCCTCCCTTCTTGAGGTGCTGCATCATGTCTTCCCATACTAGGATTGCATAGCATTGACCATCCCCTAGAATATTTGCAAGTGCGGTAGCTTAGGATGTTCATGACCGCTGTCGCTTCCCAATACATACTTGGCAATCATGATGTAGAGGATCCTCCATGGCTGTGGCATGTGTTTCATATCAAATTTAGAGTGAGCGGTGATGATGCCAGCAGACTCATCATATCCAATGGCGATAAGAAAATCCAGTATCTCCTTCTCATATAGAATCTTGACATATTCTTCCGGAGAGTTGATGGTAGGTAGTAGTATCACTGAGCGAAGGTCCTCGACAGTGATAGTGACTTCACGATTGTGTAAAGTGCACTTGACAACATCTTCCCCATCAAACTTTTCCATAGTGTGCTAGAACTAATGGATGTAGAAGTCAGGAATTGATGAAGTCTTAGTGAGCATGAACTTGTAGGGGTGGTTGAGGAGGATGTCCACAACAATTTGGCATGACGATTCAGTACATGTAAAGTTGTTGAAAATGACTCGTAGGTTGTTCTTGCCAATTACTTTGTTGTAGTCATGTGGAAAAGTGTTAGCCATTGTGAGTTCAACTAGAGCATTCACATCAGATTGTTGTGCAGCCATTTTTGTGATCTAAAAGACATTAGACATAGAAACAGACATTGAAAGACACTGTAACATATTGGATTTCACAAACACATCAAACCATGATCAAACTAGGCGTATACAATAAGGTTTTAGAGAGAGAAAGAGTTAGAGGTTTGGGAACTTAGTGAGAGAAAATGAAAGTATTATTATGAGCTCCAACCCTCTACCTTGGGAGGTAGAGGGTATTTATAGTCTTACATAAAACGCCACCTACGGGCTGTGGATCAGGCATACAGTGGGTAAAGACCCGTCCGTTCTCCACGGTGTTACTTAACTAAATACGACTTAACATTAAATAACTACGACTATGAGCTTTCTAACGATTACATATACTTGAGGTGACCGACACTTTAATAATTGGACTTACTAAATCCTAACAATCTCCCCTAAGGAGGTCACCTCAAAATACATTGAATACAAACAGATATTACATTAAGATTGTTCTTGGATTCTTGTTAATGTTCCTTGCTCAGTAGCCCGTAGTCATTGATTCTTCATTTTTGCATGTTTGGTTAAACCAAGTGGAGGTCTTTAACTGATCCACGTGATAATGAGTTTTGAGCTAGCATTGAGATCATTAGCTACCATAAATCTCTGACTCTTCCATTGTGGTGTTGACATTATGTGAAGTTGTGACTTTTGTACCGACATGCTCACATTCTGGATCATGAAATCTTTTCATCAGAGTAGCGGAAGCTTTAGTTGATTCATGATATTTGCACCAGCGTAGCAGAAGCATGGAGTGAAAATATCAGAGTCGTTGATGCACTTATCATGATTTCTTTAGAATTGAATGTGTTGTGTGAGCATGCGGCTATGGATTGACTTCTCCATTCTGATCAGCTGCAAATGTCGGGCGTACCTGCATACAACAGTTAGCAATAAAGTGCACAAAAGTGTCTTTGATCACTTTCGTTGAATTGAGGTACACGCCCACGGTTCCTCGTTGATCGATACAAGTCTTGCTGTGATCGGTATAATTCAAGAATCTCCTTGATAGGGTTTCGCAATGTTCTCAAGTCGTTCTCGCACCGAACGTCTCAAAGAAGACAACACGGAGTGAATGAACCAATAATTTGAGATTCACTGATTGATGAAAAGAGATTTGAAAAACAATCGAGTATTACTTAATAAATTGTTTTTGAAATACAACGAAGGTTTTAAGCACAACGAACGGTTTTTCAAAGGTATCCGTCAATCCATAACCTGAACCAGGATTGATTCATAATTTTGAATCGCCTCATTGTTTCTGTTCAGTTGTCACATGGTTGATCTATTGGATAGATCTCACATGCCACCTACCAAGAGCTTGTTTGATGTTGGCTCTAGAAGGTTTTCCATCGTCATTTTGAATATGATTACATATCACTCAGATGTTCTGGCAATACCACAAGGATAATGCGTAGGACTCTTAAAATATAATCTCTATTTCCACATTGTGTGAAACAGAGAGTCTTCATTGATAGTGTCCTAATGATATTTATTTGATGATCTCGTGGCTCTAGACTCAATTGTGCACATTTGGTTCCTATGCCGGAGACTAGAGAGAGGGTCTCCTTCTTCAATATCAACAATCTCTAAGAGAAAGTCGATAGATTATGTAGGTTCCCCGTGAGAATGAAACAAGTCCCTTTTAAGAGAAACTTGAGTAGCTTGGGAAGTTGTAGTGCAGTGCATCACTGGGTCCATGATGTCTTGTCTTCAATACCAGTGTTACCTTAGTAACCACCAGTAGCATATGAATTGAACCCGGTTTCTGCCCTAAGGTTGAATTAATAGAGGGCTATTTATTTTCACCCTTTTCTCATTCAATTCTTTTCATTCTTCAACCCTTCAGCCTTACCGAGACTTCATAACTAGAACCTTGTTGGGTTTATTCCAGTTTTAGCTATTTCTCGATCCGCACTCTTCCCATATCTCACTTTTCTCCTTTTTTCATCATACCTAAGGACTCTACACTATCTAGTGGATTATCCTCGGTAGATCCCTCCGGCTCTCTGGTGGGATCGTGGGACGAATACCTAACCTAACCATCCTTATATCACCATACATAAAGTAAATTTGGTCGGTCTATTTGGTATTGTTCATCCGTCATTGGAACCAATTGAAAACCATTTGAAAATCAATCCGGATACTTATGATATATTATCAAAGCATTTTGTACTGAATTGTTTTTGATATTTTTAGAAAAAGAGCTCCCCTCAACATGTGCATCATTTATTTGAAATCGTTTTGGCACACGGAGGCAAGAGGAAGGATTCACTTCTTTGATTACCATTTTCTAAAAGATATCAACATCGGTTTCTGATCAAAATTAGTATTTTCATACTTTGTTAAGGATAATTTTGGGAAGGATGTGGTTTTCAAAAGTTGCTCCCCTCAATATGTGCATAGAAATTTGAAAGTGTTTTGCACATATTAGGAAAACCCGCACATTGAAACAAATCAATCACGTTTCAATCCTTTTTGGTTTGAAATAGATGCTCCCCCTCAACATATGCATGGAAAAATTGAAATCGTTTGGCACATGTGGGGAGGAGAGCTTGTAAATCATTATAAAACCATTTATCGAATTATCAGTTTAAATCCAATTTAAGTCACAGATTCTCCCCCGATCACAATTTTCAAATCATTTGAGATTTGTGATCTATGGTGATTTAAATTGATTTTGAAAGCTTTTGAGGAGAATTGTGACTTGCTTATGAAAACATTTAACCGATAAGGATAAAAGCTGAGACTTTAAACTCCAAAAACACGCTTGAGTATCTTTTGAAAACGTGACATAAACCTTGGTCTGAACCAGTTGTATGACAAACAACCTTTTGATTTATATGAAATCATTCTCCCCCTCAATCAATGACATAAGTTGTTGATTGAGAGATAGTGATTTTGACCAATGTCAAGTTCAGATAATTTTCAAAAATTGAGATCGAGTTATTTTTTATCAGTTTTCAATTTAGATAACAAATATTTTTCAGAAGAATATTTAGAAGGAAAAATACTTGTGAAGGAAACATTTGTCATTTTTGTGACAAACATTTGTTTTTAGAATCAGAGCATGAGATGTGAAAAATAAGATAAAGCATAGCTCTGTTCTTTCTTTAAAAACGGGTTATAGACTGAAATGACTATAAGCCTTTGTTTCATTTTCTCTCAATTTTTTTTAACAAATTATGTACATTCAAAGAACATCTAAAAACCCGTGACATCCTTTGAATGTAAACACAAAGTCCGTAGATGATATCGAATAAGGAAAACATGACAGAATAACAATATTTTTGGGATTTTTCAAGATTTTATAATTTTTATGGATTTTGAAAATTTTATATTTTTCTATTTTGCTTTTTGTTGGTTTTGTAATTTTGTAATTTTCTTTTTGAACAACTATTTACAAGAGCTGAATGAAGAAAAAAAAAACTTTTACTCCTCTTCTTCCTCTTGAAGACGTTTGAGTGTTTCCGGTTGTAGACTCTTTAGACGTAGTCATGGAAGGATAAACTCAAAAAGTTCTCTAGGAAGAGCTTTGGTGAAGATGTCTGCTAACTGGTATTCAGTCCTAACAAAATAAAGTTCCACCACACCGTTCTCCACTTGATCCCTGATGAAACGGTGTCGAATGTCAATGTGCTTTGCTCTTGAATGTTGAACGTTGTTGCATGAGAGAGCAATGACACTTTTGTTATCACAATACTGTAGGAATTTTGTTGAATTCAAAGCCATAGTCGATAATGGGATCTCATCCATATGATTTGAGCACAACAAGATGACATGGCTATGTATTCACCTCTGTAGAGGATATAGACGTACTTATTTGTTTCTTAGAAGACCACTCACAAGCTTATCATCCAAAAACCGAGCACCTCCGACGTGCCGACGTGTATCTTGACATCCCGCATGATCGATCTCGTGATAGGTCGTTAGTGACATACCGTGTCCTTCGGTACCAAAGTTCCATATTGATGGTTCCTTGGAGATACCGAAAACCTATTTAACCGCTTCAAGGTGCCTTTTAGTAGGCTTAGCACGGTATCTAGCACACATGCATACAATGAATGTAATGTCAGTCTGCTGCGAGAAGGTACATCGTGGATCCAATCATACTACGATATTTCATTTGATCTACCATGATCCCCGAGTGGTCCTCATCCGCTTTAGTACGTTCTACCATGGGAGTGTCAACGGTGTCACAAGTATCAATCCAAATTTCTTTAAAATTTCATTTGCATATTTAGATTGATTTATAAAATGCCTCCGGACTTTGTGAAATTTGTAATCCCAAGAAAATGACATTTGTCCCATCATAGACATTTGAAATTTGGAACCCATCTCATTAGAAAAAGGGTCACATTCATTGGGGTCACGAGGCAAAAATAATATCATCAACATAAATTTGAACGTGAATTAAATGTTTGCACGACATTCGGTGAACAATGTTGGATCAACTCCTCCTTTCTTTGAATCGGTAGATAGAAGAAACTTTGATAGCGTATCATACCATGCCCTTGGAGCTTGCTTCAAACCGTAAAGGGCCTTTTTCAAGCGATAGACATGAGTAGGATGCTCTGGATTCACAAAACCTTCCGGTTGACTGACGTATATGACTTCTTTAAGATCTCCATTAAGAAAAGCCGTCTTTACATCCATATGATAGACAACCATGTTCTTACTTGCAGCATTAGCCAGAAAGATTCTGATTGCCTCGATACGTGCAACTGGAGCAAATGATTCTTCAAAGTCAATACCCTCCTCTTGACGATATCCTTTTGCAACTAATCGAGCCTTGTTCTTTAACACATCACAATGATCATAGCACAGTCAGGAGCAGGTACTAATTCCCATACATCTAGTCGATCGAACTCATGAATTTATTATTGCATGGCATTGAACCAGCTGTCTTCATTCATGGCAGTTTTAACGTCTTTTGGTTCGACCTTAGATAGTACGGAATTGAAGAAGCACCATAAGGCATCGATTGCAAGTTGTTTACGAGTGGATCTTGGACGAGAGGTTTCAATGATGTTGTCCAATGGATGATCATGTGTCCATTTTCTAAGGTGTTCATGTGGTTGTTGTTGAGGAACCTGAAGTAGCAGTCGTTTTCTCGATGAAGATGGATCGATGATGGTTCAGAGCAAATATGTTCTAAAAGGGGCATCTTCGTGGAGTAGCAAAGGATTATCTCCATCATAGGTGCAGACACAATTCCATGATGTACACACGATGATTGATGATTTGTTGATGAGACAGTGATCAAGCAGCAGCGCTTCTTGACTTAATGACATAGAAACCAAGGGTTGACTTCATTGATGAGGATAGGAGCGACCTCATTGATGGAATTGATGATCATTAGCAATTGGCTCATAGTGTTCATCAAACATTGGATCAAACAATTTCTTTAAATCATCTTGAAGGAGGTACATAAGAAGTTCTTGGTGAGAGATTTTGTACAAGAGACGAACCAATAGGACTACTTAATGAAGGTTGTGATGCGGGTCCATAACTTGATTGTCCCGGAGCCATTTTCCGGACGACTCATCGAACGTGACATGAATAGTTTCCATGATATCTCGAGTTCTTTTGTTGTAGATTCGGTAACCCTTCTTGTTTGATGCATAACCTACAAAACTCCAATGTCCGCCTTTAGCTCTTAATTTACCTAAATCTTGACCATCATTCGTTGGATAACACAAAGCACCGAACACACGAAGGTAGGAGAGATCGGGTTTTCGTTTATGGACAAGTTCGTATGGAGTTTTTCATGAGAGGTGTGTATAAGGGAACAATTTTGGGTGTAGCAAGGGCAATGGCTTCACCCAAAGAAACATTGGAACCTTTGAATAAATTAGCATTGTTCTTGCGGCTTCCACAAGAGTTCGATTTAGTCTTTCAACTACACCGCTCGTTGAGGAGTTCGAGGAACACTTCTTTGATGACCGATTCCAACACTTTCATAAAATTGAATTAAGTCTTTGTTAACAAACTACGTGCCATTGTCTCATTCGAACAATTCTAACATTATTCTTGAGTCGAACTCGAAGTCGCTTGATAAGTTTGATGATGACATCCGGGTTTCATCCTTTGTCCTCAAAAACTTTACCCAACTAAATCGAGAGTAGTCATCCACAACGACTAAAATATATTTCTTCCCATTTATCGCTTGCACTCATTGGTCCGCACAAACCCATATGAAGGGTATGAAGAACTTCCATTCTCGAGTTTGTGGGTTTGGGTTTGTGGGCATATTTCTTGCTTTTTCCAATTGGCATGCCGAGCAAAGATGATCTTTTTCATACTTTAACTGGGTAAGCCTCTTACAAGATCCTTTCGAAAGATTATTAATGGTTCAAGTTCAAGTGATTGAGACGACGATGCCATAACCATGATTTTGTTTTCGATGCCTTTGACAACAAGCAGATTGGAGAAGACTTCATCATGTCTTCGATAGAGATGGTGTAAAGATTTGAACCACGAGTTACTCTTAATAGTTCCACACCATCAAGTTCTCTAACGAAACAAGTATGTTTTCTAAAAGCCACTTCTAGATCGGAATCACAGAATTGACCAACAGAGAACAAGTTATGACCAAAACCTTCAACATAATATACCCTGGAGATTACACTTTCACCAACAACATAGTCTCCATAACCCATAATTGCACCAAAATGGTCGTTCCCGAATCTAACAGTCCTGATGAATTTACTCACAAAGTTCATGAGCATGAGCGATCTCCAATCATATGCTTGGAACGACTGAGTCTAGGTACCACAGAACAATTTGAACGATCCGCGAGTTAACACGCACAAGAATGGATAATCGATAATTGGGATCCCCATGCAAGAATGGGTTCCATTTGGTTAGTAACGGATGTGGAACACCCACATCGAAGTGGAAACAATGGAATCATCGTGATAGATGCGGTGCTAGTGTCCGTATTTGACCTATTCAAAGTATGTTCACTTCTTAAAGGAATAGTTCTACCAAGAGGCATCCATTTTCTAATGGGCATTGATTTGGAAAATTTAGGCACAACTCATTAAGATTAAACTTATGCCGAGGGTATCCACCGATAAACTATGTTACTAAATTTCCTTCCCGGGTTTCCAATGTTTTCTAACCTTCTTTCTCCACCGCTTTCTAGCCTTCTTAACATGTTTTATGGCATTAACAATCTTAACAGGCATTTAACATCATTAATCAAATCATTCACACCACATTCATGATTAGTAATGAAACCAAGCAATCATCATTACATGTTTTGCCAAAAGTAGCAAAATTCGAATTAATTACAAGACGCTTATAGCTAATACTAGAATCAACACGATTCGCTTTATTCAACTCAAACTTAGTGTTCCTAGGGTGGTCTTCTACTCTTTCCAATGCACATTCTTAGCTTACGAGGTCCTATCTTGCTTTGTATTGCACGGAGGTCAGACCCGCTTGCTTTAATGTCACCGATTACTCTGTAGGGAATTATGGGAACATTAGTTGGTTGGGCTACCTTTTGCATTCCCGAACTAGAAGTGCAGGATCCGAACTACTTGAAGGCACATTAAAATTCACTTTCTTAATGTTGGGCATAGAATGGTTTGTATACTTAGCACTAGGCATGGAACAAGGCATCACACCTTTATCTTTCGCACCTAAGGATTTAGGACATGTTGCTATTAAAAATTCTAACATCTCCTGAGATCGTTTGGCCTGAATGCAAGCAAACCTAATTTCACTATCAAGTGGCTTATTTATGAAGTCCTCTTCCACAATCTCACGGAGACATTCAAGACTATCCTTAAGGCAAGCAAGATAATTATGAAATACAAGTTCGTTATTCCTAAGATGAGGAGGAATGTATTTAACAGTCACAGTATATTTAGAGTCTGCAGATGACTTTGATACAACATTCTCATTGAAGGCAAGTGGCATTTTCCCTTTTTCCTGACTCCTCATATTCTCAATTTCCTTTTGTAAAGACGTTATTTTTTCGTTATTCTTGTCATGAGTGAATTTCATTGAATCATATAACTCTTTAAAGTGTCGTTTAACTTTTTCATTTTCTTCTAGAAAACTCTCATTTTCCTTTTGTAAAACATTAACCAAGTTTTGAAGATGAAAAGTTTGAGAACAATGAAAATCTAAAGGAGGAGGCATTTGGGAGCCAACACATTGTTCTTTTCACCCTTTAATTGTGAAATTTGGGCTTTCAACTTTCTCGATCGTGTTACAATGAGCTTGAATCATTCGTCACGCTTGTTTATTTGAAAACCGCATCAAACTCGAACATTTGAGGATGTTTTGATGTTTGAGGTTTTGACATTTTCTTTGAGATGTTGATATTTTAGTTGCAGATCAAAATGTTCAACTTCTAGCTTAGAAAGATGTTTTACCAAATTATCGTGATCATCCTGATCAATTTTCTCATTTAGTTAACCAAGGAAGACAGAGAATCACAACTGTATGATGAGTTTGAGCACTTCAAGATGAAGCCAGAAGAAGGTGTCTATGAGTATTACGTAAGATTCCACAAGCTTGTGAATGATATAAGGAATATCAAAATGACCATGCCAAATATTCAATTTGAATTCAAAGTTTGTGAACAACATGAATCCCGAATGGCATAAGTTTGTCACCTCGTGAAGCTAACCAAAGGATTGAAGAACACCAACTATGAGCAACTTTATGCATTCCTTCTTGAGAATGAGAGACATGCTATGTTTGAAAAAGGATTCTTGAACAGTTCAAAACCAACCAGGAGAAACAAGTTAGTCAAATGACTCTACGACTTTTTATACCAATGTTGGAATTACCACCAAAGCTTCTCAAGTCATACCCATGGGTAATGGTAATTACAAGCTCATCCCCGATCCAAAGATATAAGCCTCCCGACCCAAACACATTCATGGAAAACTTCATCAATCAACTGTCTCTCATGGTTAGTCAAAACATGAACTCTCCCACATACCAACAATAACCTCGTAACAAAGATCCAATCCACACAATCAAGCTACCGTCGAGATGGAAGGTTATGGTGCAACCAGTTCAAAAAGGCGTTATGAACAGGAAGAGGTGGAGTTGGTAGAGGATATGTAGCAAATCGTAATCGTGGAAGGAATCCAAATCGTGGTCAAGCTAAGCCAATTAAGTGCTACAACTGTGGTGGTGATGGACACATAGCAAGGAACCGTATTTCTCAAAACGCCTCAAAATGCAAAGTACTTCAAAGACAATATGTTACTTGTGCAAGCTCGGGATAATGGAGTGTGTTGGATGAAGAGGAGTCATATTTCTTCTTGAGGCAATGCTAAGACATATGATGCGGATGTGGATGAGCAACCAATTCGGAGATAGGTCATAATAATCGAATGCCTTTCAAGTCGCCGACCGTGATGCATACGACTCGGCGTTGATGATGAACCCATCGCATGACAATTTTCATGGCTAGCATTTCTCCAATGGTCTCTCCAAAGGTCCCTCACCACAAAGAAGCTGGTCCATCCAAAGAATCAATCATCTCGTAGGTATTAAAACTATACGATGATATTGATGAGCAAAGATACATGACAAAGTACAATCAATCAAACTTTTGAGTCGATATTGAAAATATGGGTAATATCAATGTTGTCCCATATGATCAATATGTGAAACAAAGTGAAAGTGGGGCTGTACTCAAGTGATGCATCTTCTGCAATCAATGATGACTATGTTTTGATGAATATACCGCATGTGCCCTCGATGATTCTGTTATCTCGAATCGAATGCCTATAAAGAACAAGTTGCTATTTATGAACAACGTGCTAAGTTTGAGTTAACCACCCGTGAGCAGGAAATGGATGATAAGATCGTTTATAAGCTCAGCTAGGGATCAATAACAAAGATAATAAACATAATATTGTACGCAGCAGAATAATCAAAACAATACTTTGTTATTGAACAAGGTTTTTCATTCACTAATACTCTAATAACCTAGACGTTTACATGAACATACGTCTAGGACACACTCTAATCTAAAACCCTAAGCGTTCTTCCCTAACGCCTAGGCTAAACACACACCTTTTAGTCGACTACATTATGGAAGACTTAATTAAAAACCTACACCTATGTCCTCTTTATATACTAGAGGATAAGGACTAAATAATAAAACTTCCATTGCAAGCAAGTCCTTCCATCTTTTAGTAGGTTTCCTTCTTGTCATATTAAGTCCCTCTTATTTCATTCTTTTGTCTTTATCAACTCAAACTTGTAATTCCCAACAATCTTCCCTAGTTGATAATGACAAAACCATTCTTGAACGAACTTCCCTAGACGGTAGAGAAATTGAGATCGTGGATCTCACCATGAATGAAACAAGTATGTCTTCCTTTGTCTTCCCTTAATCCATGCCATGTCACTCAAACATCTCTTCCCTTTTGTTATTATCCAAATAGGGAACGTATGCAAATAATGATCTGGACCACTACGAACCAATATCATACTTCCAATTTAAGACTTCCAATGCTTCAAATCACCCACCATTACGCACCATAGGAAAAATGGATCCAAAACAGTAGAAAACTCCAACTAGCAGTAGTAATAATGATCAACAGTAGTTAAAATCAAACACTTCCCCTTGAGTAATGCATGTACATCAATGATTCTTCAAAATCTGTAGGCTTCATGTAATGATCACTTGTGAAGAAAACCAAATATAACGAATTTGATGAAGAAGTAGAATTTCCCAAACTTGTGTCTTAAATCTTTACAATCCACGAACTCCATACTTATATCCACCAAATATAAGTAGACCGCAATCCCTTGACAAGAATCCTCAACTAGTATGAGACACCGAGCACTACAATGTAACTCCTTCAAGTGATAGCCAATGTGTGCATAGAGCATCATAAGAAAAATCACACATTGCTAGATTCATCAAGCTAGATGATAAGAACACAAACCAAGTAATTCCACTTCACCTTCAAATAAGTGATAAATAATCCTCTTCAGTAATCAATTCTTCAATAAATCTTCATAACGAGCCTTTTTAAAATCCTTTTAAGAACATAAATTTCTTCCTGTGTGTGAACCAAATATCATGTGTGTCATCCAAAAATCATGCTCGACTTCCTTTAAATCAAAAATCTTCTCGTAATAAAGTATGAGCAAGACGTTGGGAAGGAGCAAGACTTTCATCCAATCGCTAAGATTTTATTAAAATCTGCAGACTTTCAGATAAACTACAAGATTTTCAGATAAACACCAAGCGGTACTTTGAAAATCTGAAAAACAGTACTTTAAAATTTAACAGTACTTTGTCACAGTACTTTAAAGAAAATTTAACCATCAGTACTTTCAAATAATCCTTCGAGCAGTACTTCTCAAAACACCAAACATCAGCAGCAGTACTTTCTAAAATAATGATCAGTATGTTTAAAAATTAAGCAGTACTTTGAACATATATAACTTGCTGCAATAATCTTCAACCTCACGTGATATCTTCACAATTGTGTGACCCACGTTGTCATACATCCAAAAAATTCAACCTACGTGCTCATCAAGAAAATAACAATTTGTCTGATCATATGAACCAATCAAAGATAAACACTTCCACGTGATCACATCGCTTGTACCAATCTTCTTGAGCAAATAAATCGCTTGACCAAATAGATAGCACAAAGTTTTGAATAAACAAATCAACAATAATCATGTACTTCGCACCACACTTTTACTCCCCTACACCTTCCAATCTTCGTCGTCCAATCTCTATAAACTTGATTGAGAATAACTGACGCAAGCCCACGTGATATGAAGTAACAAGTCAACAAATAATCCTTGATTTGCACCGATCAATCAGTTTCCATAATAAAATAATCAACATTAATAGCACCCCTTGACAATTAATAGTACGAGGTTATACACCACATCTGTTTCGATGCCCCCAAAAAAAATATTACGATATCCTGAAACACTAATAGAACATTCTTCCAAACTGCTTACTTTGACCACACATACCAGATCTGCTGCATTCGATTTCGCTCAACAACCACAAAACCTTATGATTCCCTATATCAAGAGCTCCCGCCTCGATACCAATTGATAAGATCGCTTATAAGCTCACCTAGGATCAATAACAAAGATAATAAACATAATATTGTACGCAATGAATAATCAAAACAATACTTTGTTATTGAACAAGGTTTTTCATTCACTAATATTCTAATAACCTAGACGCTTACATGAACATACGCCTAGGACACACTCTAATCTAAAACCCTAAGCTGCTTCTTCCCTAACGCCTAGGCTAAACACACATGTTGGATCGATATACTTTAATCAAACTAACTTAACTAGCTTGTTAAGGTTTAATAACCTCGGATAAATCCTAAGTTATTAACAAAGAAACACCGAGCAATCTTTATCAAGTACGCGAATTTACTTAACAAAGCTAAGAAGAATAACTTTATTATAAACTCTAAATCGCTTATTATGCGATACTCTAATACAACTCTAAGATAATTGAACTTTTCTAAAACACTAATTCGTAAACTCTAAAACTCTTTTTCCGAAATCGCACTCTAATGCCAATCTAGGAGTCCTTTTATAGGCTCAAGAATATCCTAGTCGGTTTACAATTGATAACCTTGTACGACAACTAATCTAAACATGGAATACAATACTTTCCATAAACGAATATAATGTTCTTTTGTTCTAGCAAGATTTTGACTTTATCTTGCAAGATTTTGACTTTATCTTTAGTAGTACTTTGACTATTTGACTTCTTCCAGCTTCTTTGCACTTACAAGACTTTCATATCTTCAAGACTTTCATATCTTCAAGACTTTCATATCCCAACAATCCTCCCCTAACTTGAATTCTACTTGCTTGACTTCAAGTTCCTTTGTGAATATATCTTTAATGACTTCATCTTTAAAACGGATTGTTTCTTAGTCTTTAGATTGTATATCCGTAATATCTCGTGCTTGTCAAAATATCTCTTAGAATTGTTCTTTCCACAAAGATCATTCAAAGAATCTCCATCTTTTCAAAGAACACAACAACATATGACAAATTGTACATTAATTCAAGTTTAAGTTGCATACTATTCTCATCACTTTCAAGTGAATCATTGAAAATTAATGGATTTAGATCTCTTTACCAAAGCCATTATCTTTGGAGTAGCCAAATGTTTTGGTGTGTAAGACCATGGTACATTGATAACCATATGATTTTTAGCAAACCACCGCCTATCAACAGATTTGTTTTGTCTTTACCAAAAGTCGCCTTCTTCGGACTAGTTAGTTCTTCTATCTAATGGTGAACTAATTACCAATAATGGTTTTTCCACAACCTTTACCACAAGCCATTTTCTTGTGGGCTAGCCAACTCTTCACATTATCGATATGGTGAGTTGATTACCATCCAACTTATTAGCAAGTTGTCAACTAAAACGGATTTGATATATCTTTACCGAGCCGCTTGCTCATGGATTAGTCAATCCTTTTGTAACCATGGTGGATTGATAACCTATTGATGTTATCATCACAAAACCATTTATTCAACCTTTATTTCAAAATATTTATTACTTAGCAAAAGGTTTCTTCTAAAATTCATTTAATGGTTTAGTTCATCAAACAAGACTTTGATGAAAGTATTGTCGATCGCGAGACTTTGAATAAAAGTACCGATATATCAAAAAGTATTTATTCAAATAAAGTTCATACCGCTTATTGATCATTCTCAAGAATAGTAGTCCAGCTTGATAAACAAATTGATAACCATGCAAGCAATTTCATTGTCCTCTTCTACTTCCAATCCATGCTCTAGCATTCTTCTCATGAGCTCAACAAAGAAGAGGGTATCTTCTTTCTCGCAAACATGTGTATCATTGTTCCATTTTCTAGCTCCAAAACATGAACTCCAGATTCTTCAAAGAATCTCCAAGAAACTATTTCCCGCTTTTCTTGATTCTTCCAAATATCATCGGACTTCTTCTTCGCTTCCCACATAGTTATGAGATCACCATGTAAAACCAAACCAATCCCTTCTAATGGATTATCTTCAAAATAAGCCTTCACAACATGATATAAGTAGAATAGGTCTACTCTATCTATAATATGCAAAGAAATCCCATAGCCTTTTGAAAACTTTGAAGCTTTCATCTTCTTTATGAAAACCATGTAATCTCCATTCTTAGATTTCACAACTTTGAAAACACTAATCTTTGATATGTTCATCTTCATGTCATTATCTTCCTTTGTATAATCAAAATCTACCACTCGAGATAATTCTTCAATTCATCACTAGTCTCGCATCTTAATTCAACCTTTTCTTTCTTTGAAAACCGAACATCCAGAATTTCACTTTTTCTTTTTCTCTTTAAGCTCTTCTTCCTTTCGCCTTCAATCCAATAAGCTTCTTCTCTAAAGTCTTTAATGTCGCAACACTCTTCTTATAAGCTTCTTCAAAGATCATAGAGTCTTTTCATATCAACATAATTTAGCTTCGTAATCCTTTATATCCTCTCGCTTTTTAAATATGCCATCATTACATTCCTTTCTTTAGCTAAATTAGGTCTTCTTGACATATATCTAACAGTGTAGGAGACTGTAAAGGTTCAAGCAGCTTCAAGATCCAATTCATCTTGCACCTTTTGAGTCGCTTCTCTATTTTAAAGCTTCTTGAGCTTCGTTCTTTTCTATCTTTAGCATCTAACTCTTCTTGAACTTTTCTAGTCAGCAGCTTCATTCCTAGCAATTTCAATTGCTCTAAGTTCTGCCAAAGTGAGTTTCTTCTTCTTTTCAACCAAAATACCTTTCCCTTTGTCTTTAGGATCAATTTCGAGTTGAGAAGCTCTTGGTTGTTCTTCTTCTTGTACATCTCTAATAGTAACTCCTCTTGGTTGTGACAAATCTAAAATAGTAGCAATTAATTCATCATCACTTGCGTGAATGAATAGGTTTGAATGTAGCTTCCTCCTCTTCTTCTATAACAACTTGTAGAAGGACCACCTTCTTCTTCAAAATTAAATACCCTTGGAGTTATTGGTGTTTACTTTCTTGCCTAGATGTATCATGAAAAACATTACTTTGATGTTCTTCAAGACATTGATCATCTTTTCTTTGAACTTGCACTTCTTCTTCTTGTTTCTTTGAGATCAATCAAATAATCTTTCTTCTTATCAGTTCTTTCTCCTTCTTTCTTCTTTGTAACATCTTCTTTCAAATTTTCCTTTTTAAATTCCTCCCAAATGGACGTAAGATGATTTAGGAACCTTCTTCGTTTTAATTCCTTTCGAAGTTGTTTACGACGCTTGTTTTCCTCTTTAACCCATAAGTTGAAACCTTGAATATAGGGTTTAATAAAATTCCTCAACCGTAAGTATATTTACGCCTCAACTTCCTAAGCGCTTTAGCTTGACTCTCAACAGCCTTGTTCAACCTAACTAGCTCCCTTGTCAAAGCATAATTATCCAAAGTCAAACCTTCACGAGAAATAGTATGATCATCACCTTGAAGATGTGAATGTGCCTCGAAACAGAATGTAACGTTGAGGAGATGTAGTAGGTGATCTTTCAATCTCTTGAACCGCGGGACTTGGAGAAACAATACCTCAGAAGATGCAAGACCTTCAATAGAAGCAAGATTGCAGATGCAAGACTTTAGAGAAAGACTTTGTGAAGCAAGACTTGTACGTAATCAAGACCTTCACTTTCTTCATCCTCTTCAAGATCACGCACAACTTGAACAACTTCCATCATTGTAGTAGTTAATGGAATATCTCCACCTCGAACAAATCACTTCGCCTAGCCATGAATGTAAATATTTTGGCTTGTTGCACAATGACAGTAATAAAGCAAGCAGGTTTTGAAACATCGACCAATTGCTTGTTTAAGAAAACTCAGTATAAACCTTGGGTACATCAACCATTTTGACCCGGAGGAGATATGTGATAGCATCCCATCCAAAATAAGCCGTGAAAAGTTAAACACTCTATCCGTAGCTAAACCAACCACCGCATATGCTATATTTGAACCAAACTGCTCCCAAGAAGTACTTTTAGAACTTATGCAATGGAGCAAGACATGAATCAAGAACTTCCATTGAGGATGAATAATGCTTTCTTGAATGTTTGTTCATCAAAGATCCTTCATAACCAAGATTCCTAAAAGTATCCCAAATCGCTTGCTTGTCAAATCGAATAGCCCCATCTTCATCACCAAATAATAAATCTTCTCGAATAGAGGCTTCGTAATCTTGATAGTCTTTCCAACAATCGAGTTGATCTATCATAATATTCATCCTCCTCCATATTATCTCTTGCATTAGCCCAAAATTCTTGAATCCATGGTTCAATTATATCCGCTCCACTAAAAGAGCATAACTAATAAGCGACCCAAGAAGATAATCAATAATATCATAAAAGCCACATTCGCCTCGGTCTTGTCCAAATTAGCCACCATATTGTGCTTTGAAACAGCTTAAACGATTCGCCATTATTGAATAAGTGAGCACAATAAAGATTTTGATCGAATAATAAAGAGATGGTGATTGGGAGATAAGTATAGAAAAGATGTGAAGTAATAATATGAGAGGAAAATCGGAAAGTAGTTATTTATAGGTGAGATTTGAAAATCATAGCCTATAATAACAAAGTTACCGTTACTATCAATTACCCATCAATATTACCGTTGGAACAAGACTTTAATACGACAAACAAGATTTTCCACATAAGCAAGACTTTCCCAAGCAAGACTTTCCAAGCAAGACTTTCAAGAAAAACAAGACGTTGCCAAATACCTTCATATAAACTAAGTATAAACAAGCATCCTCCCTCAAGCAATACACGGACTATACCTAACACCTTATAGTCCTCCCTTAAACATAGCTTAGTAGTTAATCATTCCAATGCTCACGACCAAGTGATTGAATCGTGACACATCAAAACCTTTGTGAGTAAATCACCACATTGTCATCCGTGTGAACTTTAACCACATTAATGAGCCTATGCTCATAGCAATCTCGATAAAGTGATGCCTAATCAATATGCTTTGTCTTGGAATGATACATGAGATTCTTCACAATACAAATTGTACTCTCATTATCAATATTGATAGGAGTATTCTTGAAATTGAACCCATAGTCCAAGAGTTGATTCTCGTATCCACAAAACTTGTCCACAACAACTTGCGCAGCCTACATATTCACTTGATAGATGATGTTGTTTGCAATTGTCTGCATTTTGCATTGCCATGAGACTAACCTTCTTCCAAGATATTGGCATCCACCGCTTGTAGATCTTCTATCATAATTATCACCGCATAGTCACTATCTCGAAAAAGCTTCCAAGTGAAAAGGTGACTCTTTAGGATACCACAACCCCAACTTAGGTTGTTGTTTCAAATAATGAAATTTCTTTTGACACGCATTCAAGTGAGAGATCTTTGGTGAGACTTGATATCTTGCACATAGACAAACCGCAAACATGATATCGTGCCTTGATGCAAGAAGATACATAAGAGAGCCAATCATTGACTCAGATAACTTGACTTCAACAGTCGTCCATCTTCATCTTTACCTAATGAATTGATAGATTTAATAGGTGTAGTAATGCCTTCATATCATCAAAATTAAACTTCTTAAGTATGTCTCGAACATACTTGTCTTGGCTAATGAAAATTCCTTCCTTGGACCGCTTAACTCAAGTCCTAAAAGAAAGTTAACTCTCCCATTGAACTCATTTGAAATTCCTTCGCATCACCGCTCAAACTCCTTAACCATGGACTGCTTGGTAGCCCCAAAGATGATATCATCAACATACACTTGAACTAACATGATATCCTTCTTGTCTCTCTGATAAACAAAGTCTTGTCTATAGCTCCCTCCCATATCCATGTTGCGATAAAATGTAGAGAGCCTCTCATACCAAGCTCTAGGTGCCTGATGAAGACCATAAAGAGCCTTAACCACCTTATAGACTTTGTTTGGGTGTTTAGGATGTTCAAAACCGGAGGTTGTTTCACATACACCTCTTCCGTAATAGTACCATATAGAAAGGCACTTTTGACATCCATCCGGTATACCGAAAACCCATAAATGAAGCAAAAGCAAGAAATATTCTAATTGCTTCAATCCTTGCTACAGGAGCAAATACCTCATCATAATCTACCCCTTCTTCCTGCCTATAACCCCGAGCAACTAACCTTGCCTTGTTTTTGATAACATTCCCTCTTTCATCTCTTTTGACTCTAAAACCCATCTCGTTCTAATAACTTTCTTCCCATCCGAAGATCACATAAAACCCAAACTTCTTGAAGTTTAAATTGAAGAAGTTCTTCCCGCATAGCTTCATCCCAACTTTCTTTAGTCAAAGCTTGAGCAATATTCTTGGGTTCCTCTTGAGAGATGAAACAAGTAAATAAGGTGTTTGATGGTCCTTATGATTTAGCCTGATTTATACACAAAGCTAAGTAAAGCATTGTGAGGTTTTGTGAAACCCTTAGCTTTGTGTCTTGTCATAACAAGAAGGACCAATGATTTGATCGCTTGGATGATTCTTATGAACTTTAAAATAGAGACTGTGGAATTTCATATGTATCATCCAAGTTAGTATAATCAAGACCTTCATTGGAATCTGTGAAAATACCTTCATCTTCAAGCTCATCATCGCTTTCTTCTAACCCGTGCATGGTAGGATCATCCAAATCATTTAAAGAATGTCACACCCCAATTTACTTTGGTTTTGCAAAGCATGAATGGAATTCAGCGGGGCAATGACTCGTCATAGCACCACATCATTGACCGTCATAGCACCACATCACAGTTATATTGAACGACCTAAAGTGTCGCTTTAAAAACACATCGTTGGATATTTCATAAAACATAATCGTAGTACAACATCGGTCCCAAAAGGTTTACAAAGTTTGCTAAAATACAACCATGTTACAAATCCAAACGATGTTTTGAAATAAAGTACCATAATGTACATAATGTAAGTCGACGCCATGACTCAAAATATAGGTCCCTAAACCATGTCATGATGCGAATGCCTCGCCACACGAAAATACATTGCTAAAACGGTCAACAATAATGTTGGTGAGAAATCATAGGTTTATGTAAATGTTTTATACGACTACACAAGTATAGAATATGCATGACAATCCAGTCACGTAAAAATAATGTTACAATTGCTCTAAGCCCATGACCCCAAACTAGACTGCTCAATAATGTATGCCCTCGCAGAGTGTTTGCCGACAACTCCGTAATACCATCAAATGAAATGCATCCGTTTGCTCGGTTGGGATTCACCAACCCGGATGGAGGCGCCACCCTCGATAGATCTATCCACTCATCCTCGCTTCAAAGATTAACGGTTCATGTTCAAGTAATGGGGACTTTCAAATTGGCATATGTGGTAACTTAAGCAATGTAATGAATTTAACATACTTGGTATCGTACAAAAAAAATGTAGTGCAATGTATTCTCCCCGGGGTTTGAAATAATCGAAAGCATGTAAACGGGCTATGAAAACTCACTTGGATAAACTGGAAATAACGGCAATAGTGAGTACACCGAGGTTTATAATGTAATGCGTCAACCGGGACCTATTATCAATGATATGATATGTCATGAGTTGCAATGTAATGTTATGCATGCACTTCAGATGTTATTTATACCATTTACGGGTTTTGAAAATATTACTCGTCGTCGAAAAAATACTCTTTTGACGCCTTGACCAATCAAAATGACTTTACATGTTTTACGTCAAAATGTCATCCTACAATGGTTTTATAATGATTTTTGGTGAAATTACCACTTTTCGTCACAAAACAATGTCGTCGGAAAAATCATGAAATTAACAAAATGGCTCCGAAAAGTGGTCGTAAAATGGTGTACGTCGATCGTTAGAGAACGAACTCGACGGTTTTGGAAAGTTTGTATCGATATCTAAAAGTTTCAGTTCAGAGTTTTCGTCCAAAAGGTCTCGATCATAAAGATATCAAAGGCTAAAGATGGTGGTTTTGCTAATTGTGTGCGTAAAATGAGTTTCGCCAATGTTTGAACATCCGTAATTAAATCACTATAACTCCGCTTGACAAACGGCTTTTTGTTTTGAAAAATATGGCCGTGAACTTGATTTTACTAGAAGACATTTCGTTATAAAAGTTTTGCATCATAGTTAAAACCGCCGCAAACATGGACGATATAGTTAATGAAATACTTGTAACGTAGAAATTAATATAGTTTTTCGTAAAATAATATTTACGGCAACTTTATAAAACGTGCATATATTTGTCGCTTTAAACCGCTTTCACGTAAAATATGTCCTTAGCTTCGTATCAAGTAAACTAATATATTTTGATAAGTCGAAATAATTTGTGAAGCTTAAGGCTCGTTTTGACCCGAACAAACTAAAACAGCAAGCTGAAATTTTCAGAAAATAAACGTTTCGTCGTCAAACTTTAAAAATTCACCACGGCTTCGTTATAACTCCGCTTTTATCCGCTCAAAAGGCCACGGATTCGCTTTTAAAGTATATTTTCTAAATACCAAGGCCAAAATGTCGTACCATCAGTTGGTTTTTCCAGAAATTCGTTTTAAGGACAGAACCTTTTAATAGTTTACTGAAAATAGTTTTTCTCGGACAAAACCTATTCTAATCCCTTCAAATCAACTCCAAAGCTAATCTAATCCTACCATACACCTTCTTAGGGTGTCATGGGTTCCTAATCACCATCAAGACCAAAGAATAACTTGGGAATAATTATAGGATGACTATATTGTATATATAACTTAAAAATCATGAAATAAATGGTATAAACTACATAACATGCATATAAGCTCCAAAAATGATAAGAAACTTATGAAAATGAAGAGGAAACATAAAAATGATGAGAATATGCTTACTAGTGCAAGTGAAGAGGTGTAGGTAACAAAGGTTTAACTTAAATATCCTTGGTTTTTATTTCAAAACCATGAAAAGGATATGTTCTAGGTTGAAAATACACTTGATCTTGAAGAAAATTTTTGATCCCTTGGAGCTATGATGAGTGGCCGGTTTTGTGAACCCAAGAAGAAGAGAGGATTTTTCTTGTTTAACACTTTGGAGAATGAAATTGTGTGAAAAATTTTGGAGTGCAAGACTTTTGTAAATGGAGTAAATTATTAGCAAGACAAGTAGTAACCATACTCAAATTAATGCAAGCCTCCCCTTGGCGGATTTTGGGAGGGTTTGTCTCTCAATTATATATATTTTTTTTTTTTAAACTTGTAGCTTGTATATATCTTGTTTAATTTGTGTAATAAGAATGTAGAAAAGTAAATAAAGTAAAGTAGAATGTAGAAAATGTACAAGTGAGTTTTTAGTAAATCAAAATAGATTGTATTGAGGTGATAAAATTGTAAAAATACTTTCCTTGTGAAAATCGGGTGCTAAAATAATTATCGTAAAATTTTTAAGAAAACGACGTAATAATTAAACTTTAACGATTAAAATACCAAATAAATTTGAAACACTAGGAAAACTAAAATATAGTTTTATAAACTAAATGTAAGTTTAAAAATACCTCGGATCATTTTGAAAGTAACGGTTAAATAATCAAAATAAAACTCACGCGATAAAAATTATTAAACATAAAATTACGCGTTGAAGGGTGAAATGAAATGTCGTGAATGAACTAATGAGATGCACATGATGTCAATGAAATGTAGACTAATCATAGTCCATATGAAATGTACGTGATGTCATGATCATGAATTCGCCGCTAAACCTCCAAGGTTACGCGATTTGAAACAAGTAAACCAAGTTTACTAAAATGTTGAAATAATGAGACATGAACGGTGTCGAGAAATGACCGAAAGTACGGATTGTCACATTCGCCCATCCAAAAGGAATTCAGTCCCCGAATTCAATCGTTGTTAGGTGTAACGGTGTCGGCGAAAAGATGTGGATACTTGTGTCGCATCCGATCTTCCTGCTCCCAAGTAAACTCGGGACCTCGCCGAGAATTCCAACGAACTTTCACAATAGGAATACGACTGCTTTCAACCGCTTGACCTCGCGGTCCATGATTTCTACAGTTCCTCCACAAAGTTGAGTTTGTCGTCAATATGAACTTCGTCCAATGGAATAACGAGCGATTCGTCTGAAAGACACTTCTTCAAGTTTGAAACATGAAACGTGTTGTGCACATGACTAAGTTCGACGGAAGATCAAGTCGATAAGCTACAGGACCAACTCGGCTCAAAATCTTGAATGGTCCAATGTATCTCGGTTTAACTTTCCACGCTTTCCAAACGCACCACGCCTTTCCAAGGCGATACTTTCAACATAACTTTGTCACCCACTTGAAATTCCAAATCCTTGCGCCTAACATCCGTGATAACTTTTCTCGTCGACTCGGCGGTTCTAAGTCTATCACGAATTGAACAATCTTCTCGGTGGTTTCCGTACCATTTCGGGCGATGAGTTGTGCGTCTCCTACCTCGGCCCAACAAACAGTGATCGGCACTTACGACCATAGAGTGCCTCGAATGGTGCCATCTTGATACCGTGTGATAACTATTGTTGTACGAGAATTCAATCAATGGCAAATGGTTAGCCCAACCATTTCCAAAATCAATCACACATGCTCTCGAAGATGTCTTCTAATGTTTGAATGGTCCTTTCACTTTGACCGTCGGTTTGTGGGTGATATGCGGTGCTCATCTCTAATCTGGTTCCGAATGAATCTTGCAATGAATTCCAAAAGTTTGAAGTGAATCGACTATCTCTGTCGGAAATGATAGAAATTGGTGCTCCGTGCCTCGAGACTATTTCTTTGACATAAAGTCTAGTGAGTTGCTCCATGGAATAAGTCTCTCTAATCGGTATGAAATGAGCTGACTTGGTAAGGCGATCAACAATTACCCAAATAGCGTCGTAACCTCCCGATGTCTTAGGAAGTTTCAGAACAAAGTCCATAGTAATACGCTCCCATTTCCATTGAGGAATTTCCGTTGTTGGAGTAATCCCGACGGCTTCGGTATTCGACTTTTACCTTAGCACAGTAAGACATTTGCTAACGTGTGGGCAATTTCCGCTTTCATGTTCGCCACCAATAAAGCTTCTTAAGATCTTGATACATCTTATCCGATCCTGGGTGAATAGAATACTTTGACTTATGCGACTCATGCATAATCAATTCCCGTATTCCGCCATACAATGGAACCCACATTCTATCTTTGAAACATAGTACTCCATCTGCTCTCTTTACAAAACCATTTGTGCTTTCGGGCATACCATAAAGCTTTTCACTTGGTCGGTTTTCCTCCTTAAGTGCTTCGACTTGTGCTTCACGGATTTTCGATGGTAAAGGAGAAATAATCGTCATTCCCAATGATCGAACTCTTAAAGGTTTAGGCCTCTCTTTCCGACTAAGAGCATCAGCCACAACATTGGCTTTTCCCGGGTGATACTTGATTTCACAATCATAGTCGCTGAGTAACTCCAACCAACGACGTTGCCTCATGTTAAGCTCCTTCTGATCAAGAATATATTGCAAACTCTTGTGGTCGGTAAACACTGTGCACTTTGTACCATAGAGGTAGTGTCTCCAAATCTTGAGCGCAAAAACTACGGCTCCTAACTCGAGATCATGTGTGGTGTAATTCTTCTCATGAGTCTTAAGTTGTCGAGAAGCATACGCTATCACCTTCTCGTTTTGCATTAAAACAGCCCCAAGTCCTTTATGCGAAGCGTCGCAATATACAACAAAGTTCTCAATGCCTTCGGTAGTGCCAAAATTGGCGACCGCAAAGCTTTTGCTTCAACAATTGAAAAGCAACTTCTTGTTTCTTTCCCCACTGCACTTCTTGTTTTTCTGTGTCAACTTGGTCAAAGGTCTCGCTATCTTCGAAAAACCTTCATGAACCTTCGGTAATACCCGGCTAGTCCTAGAAATTGTCGAATTTCAGAGGATTCGTTGGAGTAGCCCAATCTTTCACGGCTTCAATCTTTGCGGGATCAACTTGTAGTCCTTGACTATCAATGATGTGACCAAGAAATTGCACTTTGTGGTTCCAAAAATCACACTTCGAAAACTTGGCATACAACTTCTCATTCTTAAGTAGCCTTAAAATCGTCCTTAAATGCTCTTCGTGCTCTTCTTTGCTCTTGGAGTAGATCAAGATGTCGTCGATGAACACAATAACAAACTTGTCCAAGTACGGTTTACAAACTCTATTCATAAGATCCATGAATACCGCCGGTGCATTAGTCAATCCAAACGGCATCACTTGAAACTCGTAATGACCGTAACGTGTTCTAAACGCTGTCTTCGGAATATCCTCTTCCCGAACTCGTCGATGATAACCCGAACGAAGATCAATCTTGGAATAAATACTAGAACCTTGCAACCGATCGAACAAGTCATCAATTCTAGGGGAGTGGATAACGATTCTTCACCGTTAACTTGTTCAACTCTCGATAATCTATGCACATTCGGAAGGATCCATCCTTCTTCTTCACAAACAAGACCGGTGCTCCCAAGGCGAGGAACTCGCCTAATGAATCCTTTGTCTAGAAGCTCTTGCAATTGATTAGACAACTCTTGCATTTCGGATGGCGCTAAACGATACGGTGCTCGTGCAATCGGTGCAGCTCCGGCACTAAGTCAATTTGAAACTCTACTTGACGTGGCGGTGGAAGTCCCGGTAAATCCTCGAAATACTTCGTAAAATTCACGGACAATAGGAACATCTTCAAGTCGCTTCTCCTCCGACTTTTCTCGGTTACATGAGCTAAGAAAGCAAGACAACCTTTCTTAATGTACTTCTCCGCTTTGATACTCGATATGATACTAATTCGGTTCCACTTCGCTCCCCACGAATAATCAAAGTTTCGCCATTGTAGGAAGATGAACAACTTTCTCATCACAATGATCTTTGCGCGATGCTTAGATAACCAATCCATGCCTATGACGACGCCAAAACTACCAAGCTCTACGGGCATGAGGTCTATGTTGAAGGATGATTAAGAAAATTGAATGTGCAACCGCGAACAATGGTGTTGGTGCAAACTACGCTACCATTAGCTAATTCGACGTTGTATGATATGTCTAGTGTAGTTGGTTTAATGTTGAGCAAAGGTGCAAATGCATTGGACACAAAACTTTTATCGGCACCCGAATCAAATAAAACTGAAGCGTAACGATTATTGAGAAGGAACGTACCCGTGATGACATTCGGGTCTTCCCTATCTTCTCCGCCTCCAATAACATAAACCCTTCCTTGAGCCATACCTCCTTGATTCGGATTTGCTTGATTCTTTCCCTTCTTGCAATCCCTCTTGTAGTGTCCAGGTTCCCCGCAACCAAAACATGTAACCTTTGGTGCCGTGCAATCCCTAGTACGGTGACCAACTTTCTTGCAATTCTCACACGGATCAGGACATCGACCCGGATTGTGGTGACTCAAACACTTATTACATTTCGGCAAAACCCCCGAATATCCTTTTCCTTCTTTTTGACCCGCGGCATAAACCTTAGCAACCTCTTGCCTTTTGGGCGGTTGTTGAGTAGCATTCCTACCCCTTGTGTTATCCCACTTGCGCTTGTTATTGTTGCTATTGTTGTTGTTGAAGTTGGCTCGGTTATTGTTGTTGAAACGGTTGTTGGGGTTATTGTTGTTTCGGTTAGTGGTGGTGTACTTACCTCGCTTCACCACTTGTGCCATCAACTTCTGAGTAACTCGAATAGCTTCCTCGATTGTTTGTGGATCGAATGATGTCACATCTCCTTGAATCACTTCGAAGTCCTCGATAAAAGCCTCAAGCAACTTTTCATTATCAGAAACCATCGACGGGCATAATGCGGCTAATTCCTGGAATCTCCGAATGTATGTGTCGATATCATAGCCAATAGTAACCAATTCATAGAACTCCGTCTCTAACTTTTTGATTTCCGTTCGGGGACAAAACTTCTTAGTCACCAAGCTCTTAAATTCCTCCCACGTAAGCTTAAAAGCATTCTCCATACCAATCGGTTGAGCGTATGAATTCCACCATGACAACGCTCCATCGAGCAAAGTGCTCGTAGCAAATTTGACCTTCATCATCATCCGGACGGTTACAAAGCAAAAATACCGATTCCAACTTTTCAAACCATCTAACCATTGTTTGTTGCTCCTCGGTACCTCGGAACTTAGTGGGTTCACCACTTTTGAAATCTTTGTAAGAACATTTCTTAACCCCGGATCCTCCCAAGCATTACCAAGAGCAGAGTAAGCCTTGCGGCTTCAAAGAAGGTCATGGCTTCAAAGCAGCAGCAGCCCATCGCTTCCTTTCGACTCTTAAAGCATTAGCAATGCTATCGCTCACTAACTTCGAATTGTCGCTTGAGTCATCTCAACTGTAGCTTTCTTGATGCCATAACTCTTCAAAATCACAAGATGAAACAATCATGAGAACTCGTAAGTAGAAACAACCATCATACAAATATATCCACAACCACAACATGCATAAAGATAAATGGAATCACAACGGAACAATAATGAAATATCACAAATATAATCACAACACACGTGGATAATATACATGAAAATTTCGGCCTACATGGACCGATATCATACATAATAATAACCATTCCTACATAGTAGAGTCAATACTTGATAATTTGTTTGTACAACAACCAAAATACTACAAGTTCTTTAAACTACGTCACACACCTTGTGACTAGGATAATAATGGTCAAAACTATACATGACAAAGTCTACATAAGGCACCTCATGGTGCTCATGGCCTATCCCGGAGATCGCGAACCTGAAGAACCAAACTATCAATCAAACTCCTCATCTCATCCATCTGACCCTGCAATGTAACAATACGCTCACGGGCTAAAGACAACTCCTGAGACTGACTCTGTAACTCATCACGTGCCATATCGGATCTGTCAAACAACTCAGGCATCTCCTGCCTCAACTCCGTGATGTGCTCTCTATCCTCAATCTGTCGGTGCTGAAGACCCTGAAACTCTAAGTCAATACTAACCCTGCCTAATATCAAACCCTCGACCTCCTCGGCGATGGGCTCAATCCTATCAACCGATAGCTCCCCTAACTGTCGAGTCAAACTATCAATCTGTAACTGCTGTGCATCGATACGGGCACCTAATGCCTCTGTGGAAGGCTGTCGTGCAGTAGCTGCCCTAGAACTCTCGCCTATCTCAAATCTAACGGGCGGCTCGGGCTCAGTGGATGGTGGTGTAGGGATATCGAAACGTGCACGCTTTTTGGGCGGCAAGTCCGATGCGGGTACAGGATCTCTAAGAAAATATGATGATGATGGTGATGATGGTGGTAGTGATGGTGCTGGTAGTGGTGCTGGTGGTGGTGATGGTGCGAGCAACGGGTTAAAAGCTGGGCTAACGTGAGGTGTAGGTGCGACTTCACCCTCCTCGAAGGGTTCGGTCTCAGTGTCGGTCATGATCAGTGGAAGGCTGCAGTGGATCCGATAGAAGATACAATCTCGGAATGTGAATGTGATGGATCATCATCCGATGATATGGTAATAGGGTGAGAATCAAGACATGTCTGTGACAACCGATATGAAATAAATGTAAATAATCTCGAACAAAGTGTAAGTGAATCCGCATGATAACAATGAACATGTACTATGATGAAATGATGAGATGCTATGATAATGTAGCTATAGTCTAGGGTCAATGATGCAACCTAGTTCTCTATAATCGTAGCTCGGTACCAATCATCACACCCCAATTTACTGCTTTTGCGTGAATGGAATTCACGGGGCAATGACCGTCATAGCACCACATCACGCTTATATTGAACGACCTAAAGTGTCGTTTTTAAAAACACATCGTTGGATATTTCATAAAACATAATCGAGTACAACATCGGTCCCAAAAGGTTTACAAAGTTTGCAAAAATACAACCATGTTACAAATCCAAACGATGTTTTGAAATAAAGAGCCATAATGTACATAATGTAAGTCGACGCCATGACTCAAAATATAGGTCCCTAAACCATGTCATGATGAATGCCTCGCCATTTACGAAAATACATTGCTAAAACGTCAACAATAATGTTGGTGAGAAATCATAGGTTTATGTAAATGTTTTATACGACTACACAAGTATAGAATATGCATGACAATCCAAGTCACGTAAAAATAATGTTACAATTGCTCTAAGCCCATGACCCCGAAACTAGACTGTTCAATAATGTATGCCCTGCAGAGTGTTTGCGACAACTCCGTAATACCATCAAATGAAATGCATCCGTTTGCACGGTTGGGATTCACCAACCCGATGGAGGCGCCACCTCGATAGATCTATCCACTCATCCTCGCTTCAAAGATTAACGGTTCATGTTCAAGTAATGGGACTTTCAAATTGGCATATGTGGTAACTTAAGCAATGTAATGAATTTAACATACTTGGTATCGTACAAAAAAAATGTAGTGCAATGTATTCTCCCCGTGGGTTTGAAATAATCGAAAGCATGTAAAAGCGGGCTATGAAAACTCACTTGGATAAACCGGAAATAACGGCAATAGTGAGTACACCGAGGTTTATAATGTAATCGTCAACCGGGACCTATTATCAATGATATGATATGTCATGAGTTGCAATGTAATGTTATGCATGCACTTCAGTATGTTATTTATACCATTTACGGGTTTTGAAAATATTACTTGTCGTTTAAAAATACTCTTTTGACGTCTTGACCAATCAAAATGACTTTACATGTTTTACGTCAAAATGTCATCCTACAATGGTTTTATAATGATTTTTGGTGAAATTACCACTTTTCGTCAAAAACAATGTCGTCGGAAAAATCATGAAATTAACAAAATGGCTCGGAAAAGTGGTCGTAAAATGGTGTACGCCGATCGTTAGAGAACGAACTCGACGGTTTTGGAAAGTTTGTATCGATATCTAAAAGTTTCAGTTCAGGAGTTTTCGTCCAAAAGGTCTCGATCATAAAGATATCAAAGGCTAAAGATGGTGGTTTTGCTAATTGTGTGCGAGAAAATGAGTTTCGCCAATGTTTGAACATCCGTAATTAAATCACTATAACTCCGCTTGACAAACGGCTTTTGTTTTGAAAAATATGGCCGTGAACTTGATTTTACTAGAAGACATTTCGTTATAAAAAGTTTTGCATCATAGTTAAAACCGCCGCAAACATGGACGATATAGTTAATGAAATACTTGTAACGTAGAAATTAATATAGTTTTTCGAAAATAATATTTACGGCAACTTTATAAAACGTGCATATATTTGTCGTTTTAAACCGCTTTCACGTAAAATATGTCCTTAGCTTCGTATCAAGTAAACTAATATATTTTTGATAAGTCGAAATAATTTGTGAAGCTTAAGGCTCGTTTTGACCCGAACATGTAAAAACAGCAAGCTGAAATTTTCGAAAATAATTACGTTTCGTCGTCAAACTTTAAAAATTCACCACGGCTTCGTTATAACTCCGCTTTTATCCGCTCAAAAGGCCACGGATTCGTTTTAAAGTATATTTTCTAAATACCAAGGCCAAAATGTCGTACCATCAGTGGGTTTTTCCAGAAATTCGTTTTAAGGACAGAACGTTTTATATAGTTTACGAAAATAGTTTTCTCGGACAAAACCTATTCTAATCCCTTCAAATCAACTCCAAAGCTAATCTAATCCTACCATACACCTTCTTAGGGTGTCATGGGTTCCTAATCACCATCAAGACCAAAGAATAACTTGGGAATAATTATAGGATGACCATATTGTATATATAACTTAAAAATCATGAAATAAATGGTATAAACTACATAACATGCATATAAGCTCCAAAATGATAAGAAACTTATGAAAATGAAGAGGAAACATAAAATGATGAGAATATGCTTACTAGTGCAAGTGAAGAGGTGTAGGTAACAAAGGTTTAACTTAAATATCCTTGGTTTTATTTCAAAACCATGAAAAGGATATGTTCTAGGTTGAAAATACACTTGATCTTGAAGAAAATTTTGATCCCTTGGAGCTATGATGAGTGGCGGTTTTGTGAACCCAAGAAGAAGAGAGGATTTTTCTTGTTTAACACTTTGGAGAATGAAATGTGTGAAAAAATTTTGGAGTGCAAGACTTTTGTAAATGGAGTAAATTATTAGCAAGACAAGTAGTAAGAAAACCATACTCCAAATTAATGCAAGCCTCCCTAGGCGGATTTTGGGAGGTTTGTCTCTCAATATATATATTTTTTTTTTTTTTTAAACTTGTAGCTTGTATATATCTTGTTTAATTTGTGTAATAAGAATAGAAAAGTAAGTAAAGTAAAGTAGAATGTAGAAAATGTACAAGTGAGTTTTAGTAAATCAAAATAGATTGTATTGAGGTGATAAAATTGTAAAAATACTTTCCTTGTGAAAATCGGGTGCTAAAATAATTATCGTAAGATTTTTTTAAGAAAACGACGTAATAATTAAACTTTCACGATTAAAATACCAAATAAATTTGAAACACTAGGAAAACTAAAAATATAGTTTTTATAAACTAAATGTAAGTTTAAAAATACCTCGGGATCATTTTTGAAAGTAACGGGTTAAATAATCAAAATAAAACTCACGCGATAAAAATTATTAAACATAAAAATTACGCGTTGAAGGGTGAAATGAAATGTCGTGCATGAACTAATGAAATGCACATGATGTCAATGAGATGTAGACTAATCATAGTCCATATGAAATGTACGTGATGTCATGATCATGAATTCGCCGCTAAACCTCCAAGGTTACGCGAAACAAGTTTGAAACAAGTAAACCAAGTTTACTAAAATGTTGAAATAATGAGACATGAACGGTGTCGAGAAATGACATCTAAAGTACGGTGAAAATTGTCACATCGTTTCTTCTAGCCCGCATAGTAGGATCATCCAAATCATCTAAAGCATCTTGAAAATCTTGTCAAGTCATAAGCTCTCCTTTGTTCATCGATGTAAGAATGTGCTAATACATCTTGAAGAAGCATCCGATTAAGTTCCTCTTGAATAGATTGATCCTCGGCAGATAATGAGGATTGTGGAGCATCAATGCTTTGTTTTGGAGAATCAAGATTTTTGCTTAGGAACATCGATTTTGGTTTGAACTCATAGGATCTTTATCGAGAACAACATCGGGTCTAATATGAACATCATGAACAACATATTGAATATCTTCTTCATTGTGCAAAGGTTGATTTTCTTCTAACATGAACATAATTCATTGAAGGAGATAAAATCTCAAGATCAAACATCCAATCGGGACCTTTACCTATCTCATTGTCTTGATCTTCTAAAACTCAACATGAAGACAATCTTGAATCTTCTTAGTAACTCTATTGTAGACTCTAAAGCCTTTCTTGTTAGTACAATATCCCAATAAGTAACCTTCTTCGGACTTGCCATCAAACTTCCCTAAATTATCAATGGTGTTCAAAATTGTAAGAGGGCATCCAAAAGGCTTCATAAAACGAATGTTGGGTTTATTGCCCATCGCAATTCATAGGGTGTCTTCATCTCGTGGTTTTGTGACGAAACCCCTTGAGTACATAACATCAAGATGCTTACACACGCCCAAAATTGAATAGGAGATGAGAATCGCTAGCATGGTCCTAGGTGCTTCAATCAAAGTCCTATTCTTCCTCTCTCAACACCATTTTGTTTGTGGTGTTCTAGCAATACTAAACTCCCTTTTATGCCTTTATTAACACAAAAGTCATCCATAATCTTGTTCTTGAATTCGGCCCATTATCACATCTAATACCTCTAACCTTGAGTCTTAATTGGTTTTCAAGTGCTATAATAAGAGTTTGAATAGCATCAAAAGTATCATCCTTAAAGCCCAAAAGAAAACCTAATCGAATCTACTACAATCATCAAGAATAACCAAGCAAGACTTCTTCTTATTTAAACTTGCCACGAGACAGTCCAAATAAATCCATGTGTAATAGCTCCAATGGTTCTCTAATAGTTCTTTCATCAAGCTTCTTGCAGAAGCTTTGTGTTGTTTACCCTTCTTGCATGCCAAACATGATTGATCATTCTTGTAAGTCTTTGAAGGTAAACCTCTAACTAAATTGCCTTTGACCGCTTTGTTGATGTTCTTGAAATTAACATGGCCCAATCTCCTATGCCATTGATGTGCCTCTTCAGATGTTGCTTTAGCCACCAAACATGTGGCTCTTCCATAAGAATGTAGACTCTTCATGTCTAAACTATACACATCATTTGTCCTTGGTACTCTAAGTACTACCAAGTCATCATCAACGTGTTTGAAGTCGAAGAAAGGATGAGACATTCGTGTCGTTGAATAACACAGGATGCTTTTTATCACAAATTTGAGAGACCGACAACAAGTTGAACTTTAGCTCCTTCACATATCGACATTCTCAAAATCGATTCTTCCAGCTTTAATTGTTCCTTTCCCAAGTAATCCTTCCTCCATTGGGATCATTCCCAAATGCAACTTTTCCTCCACTAATATTTCTAAAATCGACAGGATCTCTTTATCACTGTCATACTTCCGAGCAACCACTATCCACAATAAGATGATCTTTAAGCTCCTCTTCCGGGTTGCCCCGCACACAAAGAAACGAGTTAGAAACTTTAGGAACCCAAGCCATTCTCGACTTGTGTTCCCTCGAGGAGTTACAAACTCAAATTCTTTGAGTATGTAATTCTCACTATCTCTCAAATGATGATCCAAAATTATCTTTTGATGTTTAGCATGTGGATTTTCAAAACTTTCTCGATTTTTCAACATAAATTTCATTCACCGATTATTAGTCTTTTCTTGTGACACAAAACATCTCGATTCACTTTTTGTTGAACGATCGTATGTCTCCCGCCAGTTCTTTCCTTTTAACCCATTCGGTTTTAACAGGAGGTTCTTGTGATCTAGATCCCGTATATGAATTGTGATAACTTCTAGGTTGATAATGAGGTCTCCTAGAATTCCTATCCCAAGTATGGTTTTCGATTACCTTGTTTACGAAAGCGGACTTTGGAAAGTCTTGTGAGATCAAGTTCTTCTCGATGTGGGTATCTATGATCCGGTGTGAAGTTTCGTGATTAACCCTATTAGAATTAGTCCAAACCGGTTTGTGCTCTCTAGGTTTCTCGATTGTTAGACTTATTCCTTGAAAACTTGCTTAGATATTCTAAGTGTTTGTCACAATCTTTGATTAAATGAGTAGGACTATAACACACAAAACACGCTTTTGACCCATATGATCAAAGTGATTTCTTCTATGTCTATGCCCAAAATTGTTTTGCCTTCTTGAGGACCGATAAAATTTGTTTTGACCAAAATTATCCCAAAAGGTTTAGTAATCTTGTTTTGAAAAGGTTTTGCGTAGAGTATCGCTTGTTGAGCAATACTTTGATTTAAAGGTACTTCTGATTTTGAACATTGTTTTCAACAGCTTTCTTTGGGTTTCTCGGTTCTAGATTTAGCAATTAGCTTATTCCTAAACTCTAGACTATCTACTCCATAACGAGAAACATCGGGCCTAGAGGGTTGATGACTAATGGGATGAGGAACAAGATGATAACCATTGTCTTTCTTAGGAGGTGGTTCACTTATCGAGCCTTCATTACTAGATGAATCTAAATAGTTAATGAGCTCATCATCACTAGTAGTTATATCCTCAAAATCACCATCATCCCGATCACTAGGTTGATTTTCTTCTATGTTACTAAAGTCCATTCCAAATCCTAGGCTTGTTCTAATGTAAGCTCTTCTCTGCTTTTCAACATAAGCAACATGGGACAAGCGGACTCTTTCCAAGCATCAAACTTAGCTACCAAATCATCTCTTTCCTTAGTTAATTTCTCAATTTCAAAGAATTTTACGCTTTAGTTTCCATTCACTAAGTTTCAACCGATAATCCATTGTTCATATTTTTCACCCAAGCCATTTCATTATTTTCATGTGTTATGATTTTAGCTTCTATAGACTCTAAAGTGATTTGATAACCGCTACCTCGCACCTAGCCCTAATACAATTATCTCTTTCAATCACATATTTGTTAAGCAATTTTGATAGAATTCATAACAGTTTGAACATACCTCGAGATAGGAGACGAGTTGGTGAAGTAGCCACCATAGCAAGAAGAACAGATCATCTTCACTTTCTTTGCTCCAATCAAATCCTCCAAAGCCATCATCGATTCCAAAAAAGATGTTCGATGCTTCATCAAAAGCGGTGCTCAAATCAATGCTTCCACCGTGTCTTCAATCGCATCTTCCATCGCTACCATACAAGAAGTCACCGGTTCATCATCAAACTCTTCACTCCACCAACTTCGATAACTTCTCTTGAGCAACCAACGCCTTTGTTTCGCTTATTGGAATTTCCTTGAGCTCAAGTTTAGGCTTCTCGATGTTCATTTGCTTGATACTTAGCAAACCCGCACTCCTGCAAAGTGACCGGTCTTTTGACAATTGAAGCATTCAATTTTAGATTTGTCAAAAGTTATTCCTTGTTTTGGTTTGAAATCAATATTTTTGCTTGTCTTCTTCATGTACTTTTTGATTCTTGCGTTGATCAAAGCAACTTGCCACCGATATCAATTTCCTCAAGTGCATCTTCTTCAATTTGTGCTAGATCCTCTTCATAAGTGACAGTGTAAGCTTGCTTGTTGTGCAAAGAAGGAGCACACAACTTCATCCGAGTTCAAAGTGGTTGATGGTGGGGCTGTTGAGTATATGATGGGGATTGTAAACATCGAGACTTTGAGAAACAAGATTTTGAGGAGAAGCGTACTTTTGAAGCATCGCTCTTCTTTCGATGATAGAAAAGCAATACTATGAGATTTAGAATTTGGTTGACCACTCATCTCATGTTCATACACCTTCATTGATGATAAAGATCATCAAAGTCCATAACCTCCAATCCTTGTTGTCCTCTCGATCATAGTAGCAATCACATGCCATGTAGATGGCAAACTCCTTAGAAACTTCAAATTAGCATCCTCAATCGATACTTGTGCCTTGTATAACTCCAACATGTTGAGGAGATTCTCAAACCTATCATATGCAACATCAAGACTCTCTCTTTCTCCCATCGTGAATGTTTCAAACTCATTGTTTCAAAGAAGTTTATGTGCATCTTCTTAGAGGCTTCATTCCTCCAAATCTGGTCTTGAGAGCGCCCAGTCGCTTAGCATCTTTAGCATCGTGAAATTTGAGAAGATGACCATCGGAATGGCGCACAAGAGAATGTTAAGAGCCTTCTCTTGATTCCTTAGGGTTGCTTGTGGTAAAACTACTTTTGGTGCCAAAGGTTGTCCAGAACTTGAATGAGTTCGGAACAACTTCATTCCCATTGACAATTACATTCCACAAAGCATGGTCTCAGAATGGCAATATCTTGCCTCATCTTCATGCACCGAGATCATATTCTCCTTCTTAATGATTGGAATTCGAGTGAGGTGATTGAGGGTGGTGGAACGACTTCATCGACATCTTGAATATTGTAGGGTTTCTTCCTAGTCGAGTTTCCACACAAGCTCGATACCACTTGTTGGATCGATATACTTTAATCAAACTAAACTAGCTTGTTAAGGTTTAATAACCTCGGATAAATCCTAAGTTATTAACAAAGAAACACCGAGCAATCTTTATTAAGTACGCGAATTTACTTAACAAAGCTAAAAAGAAACTTTATTAATAAAACTCTAAATCGCTTATTATGCGATACTCTAATACAACTCTAAGATATTCGAACTTTTCTCTAAACTCTTAATTAAGTAAACTCTAAAACTCTTTTTCCGAATTCGTAAACTCTAAAACTCTTTTTCCGAATTCGCACTCTAATGCCAATCTAGGAGTCCTTTTATAGGCTCAAGGATATCCTAGTCGGTTTACAATTTATAACCTTGTACGACAAGTAATCTAAACATGGAATACAATACTTTCCATAAACTAATATAACAGATCTTTTTGTTCTAGCAAGATTTTGACTTCACCTTGCAAGATGCTTTGACTTTATCTTTAGCAAGATTTTGACTCTTTGACTTCTTTCGATTTTGCGACTACAAGATTTCATATCTTCAAGACTTAATATCTTGACACTTTCATATCCCAACAATGGATGACCAAATGCGTGCAATTATTAGAAAAGTAATTTTAGAGAAGAAGTATTAAAACAAGAGTTAAACTCCTTACAAGAAAAGCTTTCTAAAGCGCTAAGCAAAACAAGAACTTCAAGAAAATGTTAAAATGCTTAAGCAAGAATTCGGTGCTAAGGAATCAAAATTTTGAATGATTTTCTAATCTAAAAACTTTGAAAAACAAGCTTGAAAATAAGTTGTGCGTACAAGGAATACCATTCGATCGCTCACATGATCACTAAGCATAGAGTTCTCACGATAAGCATAGCATTCCCATTATAGAGAAACCTAATCCCGAGTATGGTAAGATTGCAAAAGTCGCTCAAAATGTAATCTATGATGGCAATGAGATTCTTAAACCTAGACGAAACCTAGTTGCATTGAGTGCAATCGAGGAAGATAGAAAATTAGATGATGCTTCTAGGTAGAAAATGGATAGGAAGCTTAACGATCCTGCGTGTAAAGAGAATAACATAACGATCAAACCCCATGATTACACTAAGGAAAATTGGATATCCTTAAACAAGTTTAAGCCTCGACTCTATTAACCCCCAACAAGTGTTCGAAAAAGGATATGGATATGCAAAAGTCGAAAATCTTGTTGAAAAGAACTCCTAGTAGGAAATTGCCTCAAGCAACCGTGTATCCTCCTAATACACCAATGCATTTAGTTCCTAGATCTATTGACTAATAGCAAGACCTTAATCACCGTATGTTGTTTATCACCGTTTGTTGATTTTGAGAAAACTTGTAAGAAGAGAATCACACCTGCTGTGGATAACCGAGGGGAAAGGGGTTTTGAGCAAACTAAAGAATGTTATTTAATCGAGGTCATGCCCTTCTTTAAACAATTAAAAGGTCAATTTGAGAGTCTTCAAAAGGTAATTAATTCGATATTAAAGAAATGGAAAAGGAATTTGATGCAATGATAGTTGAGGTTAATGATTATGAACAGAACTCAAATATAATGAAGTTGAAAGGAAGAACTTGCATATCTTAAATGAGAATTTGATTTCAAGTTGTGTGGCTCAAGATGTGTTTTATATTGTTACTAAGCACTCTATTATCGCTTCTCGATTTCATGAATTATCTATTGCATTGAAAGTTTCTCATGATCGTGTTATTGAGCTTGAAAACAAAACTCGTAACTAAATGAGAAAATTGATCGGGATGATCACGATAATTTGGTAAAACATCTTTCTAAACTAGAAGTTGAACATTTTGATTTGCAACTAAAATATCAACATCTTAAAGAAAATGTCAAAACCTCAAATATCAAGACATCCTCGATGTTCCGAGTTTGATGCGCCGGATAAACAAACGTGACAAACATCAGGGGAGAAAATCCTTAATAGCAACATGTCCTAAATCCTTAATAGCAACATGTCCTAAATCCTTAGGTGCGAAAGGTAAAGCTGTGATGCCTTGTTCTATGCCTAGTGCCAAGCATACAAACCATTCTATGCCCACTATTAAGAAAGTGAACTCTAATGTGCCTCCAAGTAGTTCAGATCCCTGCACTTCTAATTCAGGAATGCAAAAAGTAGATCAACCAACTAATGTTCCCATAATTCCCTCTACAGGAGTAATCGGTGACATTAAAGCAAGCGGTCAAAGCCTCCAGCAATACCAAGCAAGATAGGACCTCGCAAGCTAAGAATGTGCATTGGAAGAAAGTAGAAGATCACCATAGGAATATTAAGTTTGAGTTGAATAAAACGAATCGTGTTGATTCTAGTACTAGCTATAAGCGCATCGTAATTAATTAATTTTGCTACTATTCACAAACCATGTAATGATGACCGCTTGATTTCTACTAATCATGAATGTGGTGTGAATGTTTTGTCTAATGTTGTCAAATGCCCCTTAAAATCAAGTAATGCTAAAAATCAAGCTAAGAAGGCTAAAAGGCAAAGGCGAAAGAAAGTTAGAAAACAAAGTGGAAACCCACAGAAAGAAATTTAGTAATATAGGTTATCAATGGATACCCTCTTGGGTGTAAGGTTAATGAGTTTTGCCCTAAATTTGCTAAGTCAATGCCCACTAGAAAATGGATGCCTACGGTAGAACTATTCCTTAAGAAGTGAACATACTTTGAATAGGTCAAATATGGACACTAGCACTACATCTATTTCTAATGAGTCCATTGTTTCTACCTCGATGTGGGTGTTCCAATCATCACACTAACCAAATGGAACCCATTCTTGCATGGGGATCCCAATTATCCGCTTATCCATTCTTGTGCGTGTTCAACCGCAGATCGCTCAAATCGCTCTGTGGTACCGGACTCAGTTGCTCCAAGCATATGACCGGAGACCGGTCACGACTCATAAACTTTGTGAGTAAATTCATCGAACTGTGAGATTTGGAAACGATCATTTTGGTGCTATTATGGGTTATGGAGATTACATGGTTGGAGATAGTGTGATTTGGGGTATATTATGTTGAAGGTCTTGGACATAATCTATTTTCGTCGGACAATTTTGTGACTCAGATTTAGAAGTGGCCTTCAAAAAACATACTTGCTTTGTTAGAGAACTTGATGGTGTGGAACTTCTCAGAGGAACTCGTGGTTCAAACCTATACACCATCTCTATCAAAGATATGATGAAATCTTCACCCATCTACTTGATGTCAAAGGCTTCCAAAACTAAGTCATGGCTATGGCACCGTCGTCTCAATCACTTGAACTTTGGTACCATAAACAATCTTTCCAGAAAGGACTTAGTAAGAGGATTACCCAGATTAAAGTATGAAAAAGATCATCTTTGTTCAGCTTGCCAATTAGGAAAAAGCACAAAATATGCCCACAAACCAAAACCCACAAACTCAAGAATGGAAGTTCTTCATACCATTCATATGGATCTCATGCGGACCAATGAGAGTGCAAACAATAAATGGGAAGAAATACATTTTAGTAGTTGTTGATGACTACTCTCGATTTACTTGGGTAAAGTTTTGAGGACAAAGGATGAAACTCCAGATGTCATCATCAAACTTATCAAACGACTTCAGTTCGACTCAACAATCTTTGTTAGAATTGTTCGAATGACAATGGCACGTAGTTTGTTAACAAAGACTTAATTCGCTTTTATGAAAGTGTTGGAATCACCATCGAAGAAGTGTTCCACGAACTCCTCAATGTAACGGTGTAGTTGAAAGACTAAATCGAACTCTTATGGAAGCCGCAAGAACAATGCTAATTTATTCAAAGGTTCCAATGTTTCTATGGGTCAAGCCATTGCCACCGCTTGCTACACCTAAAATCGCCCCTTATTCACACCTCTCATGGAAAACTCCATATGAACTTATCCATAAACGAAAACATGATCTATCCTACCTTCGTGTGTTTGGTGCTTTATGTTAACCAACTAATGACGGTCAAGATTTAGGTAAACTAAAAGCCAAAGCGGACATTGGAGTATTTGTAGGTTATGCACCAAATGTAAAAGGATACCGAATCTACAACAAGAGAACCCGAAATATCATGGAAACAATTCACGTTACGCTCGATGAGTCGACCGGTCAAATGGCTCCGTGACAATCCAGCTCGACCCTCATTTCAACTGCTATCAAGTAGTCCCGCGGTTCTACTCTTGTTTCTAATCCTCACCAAGAACTCCTCATGTACCTCCTTCAAGATGATTTGAAGAAATTATTTGATCCAATGTTTGATGAACACTATGAGCCAAGTGCTAATGATATGTCGGTTCCATCAACAGAGGCTACCTCTATCCACATCAATGAAGTTAACCCTTCGTTTCAATGTCATTAAGTCAAGAAGCGCTTGTCGCTAATCACTGTCTCATCAACAAATCATCAATCATCGAGTGTACACAATGGAAATGTTGTCAGTTACGATGATGAAAACCCTTTGCTCCTCCGAAGATGAACCCTTTGAAAACATATTTGCTCCCGAGTCATCATCGTAACCATCTTCTTTAGGGATATCAACTGTACTACTTCAGTTCCTCAACAACAACCACATGAACACCTTATAAAATGGACACATGATCATCCATTGGACAACATCATTGGAAACCTTTCCGTCCAAGATCCACACGGAAACAACTTGCAACCGATGCCTTATGGTGCTTCTTCAACTCCGTACTCTCTAAGATCGAACCAAAAGACGTGAAAACTACCATGAATGAAGACAATTTGGTTCAATGCCATGCAAGAATAAATTCATGAGTTTGATCGACTAGATGTATGGGAATTAGTACCGCTTCTAGATTGTGCAATGATCATTGCTCTAAAGTGGATCCGCAAAGTAAAACTTGATGAGCATGGTGATGTTTTGAAGAATAAGGCTCGATTGGTTGCAAAAGGATACCGTCAAGAGGAGGGTATTGACTTTGAAGAATCATTTGCTCCAGCTTGCTCGTATCGAGGCAATCAAAATCTTCTTGGCTAATCTCAAGTAAGAACATGGTAGTCTATCGATGGATGTAAAGACGGCTTTTCTTAACGGAGATCTTAAAGAAGTCGTATCGCCACCAACCCGAAGGCTTTGTGAATCCGAGCATCCTACTCATGTCTATCGTTTGAAGAAGGCTCTTTACGGCTTGAAGCAAGCTCCAAGGGCTTGGAATGATACGCTATCAAAGTTTCTTCTATCTCTGGATTCAAAGAAAGGAGCAGTTGATCCGACATTGTTCACCGTAAAGTCGAGCAAACATTTAATTCACGTTCAAATATATGTTGATGATATCATTTTTGCCTCGACTGACCCCAATGAATGTGACCGTTTTCAAATGAAATGGGTTCCAAATTTCAAATGTCAATGATGGGACAAATGTGATTTTTCTTGGGATTACAAATTTCACAAAGTCCCGGAGGCATTTTTATAAATCAATCTAAATATTCAAATGAGATTTTAAAGAAATTTGGATTTGATTCTTGTGACCCTGTTGACACTCCCATGATAGAGCGTACTAAATTGGATGAGGACCACTCAGGGATCATGGTAGACCAAACGAAATATCATAGTATGATTGGATCCTTGATGTACCTCACAGCCAGTAGACCAGACATTCTGTTCGTTGTTTGCATGTGTGCTAGATATCAGGCTAAGCCTACCAAAAGCATCTTGAAGCGGTTAAGCGGGTCTTTCGGTATCTCCAAGGAACCATCAATATGGGACTTTGGTACCAAGGACACCGGTATGTCACTAACGACCTATGCAGATGCCGATCACGCAGATGTCAAGATACACGTCGAGCACGTGCGGAGGTGCTCGGTTTTGGGTGATAAGCTTGTGAGCTAGTCTTCAAAGAAACAAATGAGTACTTCTATTTCCTCTACAGAGGCTGAATACATAGCCATGTCATCTTGTTGCGCTCAAATCCTATGGATGAGATCCCAATTATCGACTACGGCTTTGAATTCAACAAAATTCCTCCAGTCTCGTGATAATAAAGTGCTATTGCTCTCTCATGCAACAACGTACAACACTCAAGAGCAAAGCACATCGACATTCGACATCATTTCATCGTGGAGCAAGTAGAAAGCGGTGTGGTGGAACTCTATTTTGTGAGAACGAATACCAATTAGCGTACATCTTCACCAAAGCTCTTCCTAGAGAACGCTTTGAGTTTATCCTCCCATGACTTGGTCTAAAGAGTCTTCAACCGAAACACTCAAACGCCTTCAAGAGGAAGACGAGGAGTAAAGGTCTTTCTTCATCCATCTCTTATAAATATTTATTCAAAAGCAAATAGAAAAATATAAAACTTTCAAAATCCATAAAATTTGAAAATCTTGAAAAATTTCAAAAAATATTGTCTTTTTGTCATGATTTTTCTCGATTCGATAATATCTACGGTCTTTGTGCTGTCATTCAAAAAATGACACGGGATTTTAGATGTTGTTCGAATGTTTAAAAAAAAATCAAAAAATCAAAAAATCAAAAATATTTTTGGGAGAACGTGAAACAATGGTTTATTGTCATTTCAGGCAGTAACCCGTTTTTCAAAGAAAAAACAGAGCCATGCTTTATCTTGTTTTCAAAACTCATGCTCTAATTCTATAAACAATTACTTACTATCTAATGAAAATTAATTTCTTTAAAAATTAACTCGGACTCTATTTTTGAAAATCATCTGGACTTAACGTTTGTCAAAAATATCTATCTTTCAATCAACAACTTATGTCATTGATTGAGGGGGAGAATGATTTCAATTAAATCAAAAGGTTATTCGTCATACAATTATTTTCAAAAAGATAATCATGCATGTTTAATCAATGGAGTTTAAAGTCTCATAATCCGATCCTTATCAGTTAAAATGTTTTCATAATCAAGTCACAATTCTCCTCAAAGCTTTCAAAATCAATTTAAATCTCAGAGATCACAAATCTCAAATGATTCAAAATTGTGATCGGGGAGAATTTGTGATTTAAATTGATTTAAACCGATGACTCGATAAATGGTTTCACAAGTGTTTTGCAAGCTTTCCTCCCACATGTGCCAAACGATTTCAAATTTTCCATGCACATGTTGAGGGGAGCATCCTTTTAAAACCACAAAGAATTGAAACGTGATTGATTTGTCTCTAAGTGCGGTTCCTTCTAATATGTGCAAAACTCTTTGAAACCTCGAGGCACATATTAAGGGGAGCAAACTTATGAAAACCTCATCCTTCCTCAATATGCTTTATATATTTGATTTGATCAGAAGTGATGTTGATATCTTTTAGAAAATGGTAATCAAAGAAGTTAATTCTTCCTCTTGCCTCCGTGTGCTAAACGATTTCTAATACATGATGCACATGTTGAGGGGAGCTCTTTTCTAAAAATATCAAAACAATTCAGTACAAAATGATTTGATAATATATCACAAGTATCCGGATTGATTTTCAAATGGTTTTCAATTGGTTCCAACGGCAGATGAATAATACCAAATAGACCGACCAAATTTACTTTATGTATGGTGATATAAGGATGGTTAGGTTAGGTATTCGCTCCCACGATCCGTCGAACCGGAGGGATCTACCAGGGACAATCCACTAGATAGTGTAGAGTCCTTAGGTATGATGAAAAAGGAGAAAAGTGAGATATGGGAAGAGTGCGGATCGAGATAGAGCTAGAACTAGAATAAACCCAACAAGGTTCTAGTTATGAAATCTCGGTAAGCAATCAAGAGGTTGAACAATGAAAAGAATTGAATGTGAAAAGGGTGAAAAGAAATAGCCTCCAATATTTCAACCTTAGGGCGTGAACGGGTTCAATACATATGCTACTGTGTTTACTAAGGTAACATCGGTATTGAAGACAAGACGTCATGGACCCATGACGATCAGACTACAACTTCCCAAACCACTCAAGTTCCTCTTAAAAGGGCTTGTTTGATTCTCACGGGGAACCGACATTATCTATTGACTTTCTCTTAGAGTTTGTTGATATTGAAGAAGGAGACCCTCTCCCTAGTCTCCGGCATAGGAAACCAAATGTGCACAACTGAGTCTAGAGCCATGAGCAGTGTTGTAAATATCGCTCGGCGGTCCCTCGGCGGTCGACCACCGCCAAGCGCCATAGCGGTTATGGCGGCGATATATCAGTGATATAACGGAGACCCTAAATTATAAAGAAATTGATTTTTTTTTATAAGTATTTATATATTTTATATACATATTTATAAATATTTATTAGTTTTATTGTTATATTTAATAGTTTTAATTATATATTTTATATAAATATTACAAATTTTACATTGTATATGCATTTAGTTATGTATTTCCCACTCTTAACCGATATTTGACCGATATTCCGATATTTGACCGATATTTGACCGATATTTGACCGATATTTTACCGATATTTTACCGATATTTGACCGATATTTACAAGATATGACCGATATAACCGATATTGACCGATATTTGACCGATATTGACCAACCGATAAATTTGACCGATAAGTGAAATATCGATCGGTGGACCGCCGATAAGCGATATATCATCGATATATCGGCCGCTAAGACCGATATTTACAACACCGCCATGAGATCATCAAATAAATCTCATTAGGACATCGTTAATGAAGACTCTCTGCTTCACACAATGTGAAAAGAGATTATATCTTATGAGTCCCACGATTATCCTTGTGGTATTGCCGTAACATCCGAGTGATAGCAAACATATTCACAATGAAGATGGAAAGCCTTATGGAGCCAACATCAAACAAGCTCTGGTGGGTGGCATGTGAGATCTATCCAATAGATTAACCATGTGACAACCGAATGAAACAAAGGGGCGATTCAATCTTTTGAATCAATCACAGTTCGAGTTATGGATTGAAGGATACCTTTGAAAACCGGTCGTTGTGCTTAAAACTCTTTTCTTTAGCACATCGATCGTGTACTAATTCTTCAAAATAAAAGGTGTTTATGATTGATAATTTATTTTCATTAAAATCTTCGTTGTATTGCAAAACAATTTCTATTGAGCGGTACATGATTGTTTTCAAATCTCTTTCATCAATCGCTGAATCTCAATTATTTGGTTCACTCACTCCGTGTTGTCTTCTTTGAGACGTTCGGTTTGAGAACGACTAGAGCATTGCGAAACCCCGTCAAGGAAATTCTTTGGAATTATACCGATCACAGCAAGATTTGTATTGATGAACGGGGAACCGTGGGCCGTGTACCTCAATTCAACGAAGTGATCAAAGACACTTTCGCGCGCTTTATTGCTAATCGCAGTATGCGGTATGCCCGACGCTTGCGGTGATCGAATGAAGCGGTCAATCCATAGCCGCATGCTCACGTAACACATTCATTTCTAAAGAAATCATGATTAGTGCATCAATGACTCGATATTTTCACTCCATGCTTCGCTACTGCCGCCAATATCATGAATCAACTAAAGCTTCCGCTACTCTGATAAGAAGAAATCATGATCCAGAATGTGAGCATGTCGGTCCAAATGTCACAACATCGCGTAATACCAACACCACAATGGAAGAGTCAGAGATTTATGTTAGCTGATGATCTCAATGCTTGCTCAAAACTCATCATCACGTGGATCTGTTAAAGACCTCTACATTGATTATCCAAACATGCAATAATGAAGAATCAATGACTACGAGCTACAGAGCAAAGAACATTAACAAGAAACCAAGAACAATCTAATTGTAATATCTGTTTGTATTCTATGTATTTTTGTAAATCCAGTTATTAAAGAGTCGGTCACCTCAAGTATATGTAATCGTTAGAAAGCTCGTAGTCGTAGATTATTTAATGTTTAGTAGTATTTAGTTAAGTAACACCGTGGAGGACGGACGGGTCTTTACCCACTCGTATGCCCGATCCACGACCCGTAGGTGACGATTTGTGTAAGACTATAAATACTCTCTACCTCCCAAGGTAGAGAGTTGGAGCTCATAATAATACTTTCATTTTTCTCACTAAGTTCCCAAAACTCTAATTCTTTCTCTCTAAAACCTCATCTTGTACGCCTACTTGTGTTTATGATATGATGTGTTTGTGAAATCCAATATGTAACATTTCTCAACGAGGGAATACTATGCTTATCGCTTAAGACTCTATGCTTAGTGATCATGTGAGCGATCGAATGGTATTCCTTGTACGCATAACTTATTTTCAAGCTTGTTTTTCAAAGTTTTAGATTAGAAAAATCATTCAAAAGTTTTGATTCCTTAGCATTAAATTCTTTTTAAGCACTTTAACATTATCTTGAAGTTCTTTCTTTGCTTAACAGCTTTAGAAAGCTTTTCTTGTAAGGAATTTAACTCTTGTTTTAACACTTCTTCTCTAAAATTACTTTTTCTAATGATTGTACGATTTGGTCATCCATTTCCGCTCACGACTAGTTAACTCAAACTTAGCACGTTGTTCATAAATAACAACTTGTTCTTTATAGGTGTTCGCCTCGTAGATAACGTAATCATCGAGGGCACATGCAAGTATTCATCAATAACATAATCATCATTGATCGCAGAAGATACATCACTTGGCACAATCTCACTTTCACTTTGTGTCACATATTGATCATATGGGACAATATTACTATTACCCTCATTATCAATATCGATTCATAAGTTTCAAAAGTTTGTACTTCATTATGTATCTTATGCTCATCCACCTCATCGTATAGTTTTAATACCTCCGAGATGATTGATTCTTTGGATGGACCACTGTTGTGGTGATGAGACCTTTGGAGAGACCATAGGTGAGATGCTAGCCATGAAGATTGTCCGGGCGTAGGTTCATCATCGATATCGAGTCAAATTCATCACGCTTGCAACTTGAAAGGCATTTTGATGATTGTGACCTATTTCACTAATTGGTCGCTCATCTACATCAACATCATATGTCTTAGCATTCCTTCGCAAGAAACAACAACTCTCTTCATCCAAAGTCGCTCATTATCCCGAGCTTGCACAAGCAACATCTTGTCTATAAAGTATTCGCATTCTGTGGACGTTTTGGAGATGTGCGCCTCTAATATGTCCTCACAACCACAGTTGTAGCATTTAATTAGCTTTGCTTGCCCTTGATTTGCATTTCTTCCACGATTACGATTTGCCACATACCCTCCACCAACTCCACCTTTTCCTTGTTCATACCGCCTTCCTTGAACCGGTTGCACTATAACCTTCCCATCTCGACGGTAGCTTGATTCGGGATTGATCTTGCTCGAGGTTATTGTTGGTGTGTGGGAGGGAATTCAGATTTTGACTGACCATGAGAGATAGTTGATTGATGAAGTTTTCCATGAATGTGTTTGAATCAGGAGGCTTGTATGATGGATCTGGAATGAGTTTGTAGTTACCATTTCCCGTTGGTATGACTTGAGAAGCTTTGGTGGTAATTCCAACATTGGTGTAGAAGGCTGTTGAATCATTTGACGAACTTGTTTCTCCCTGTTTAGATTTGAACTGTTCAAGAATCCTTCGTTCAAACATAGCATGTCTCTCATTCTGAAGAAGAAAGGCATACAGTTTCTCATAGTTGGTGTTCTTTAATCCTTTGGTTAGCTTCACATAGGTGACAAACTTGTGCCATTCGGGATTCATGTTGTTTACAAACTTTGAGTTCAGCTGAATATTTGGCATGGTCATTTTGATGTTCCTCATGTCATTTACAAGCTTGTGGAATCTCACGTAATATTCATAGACACTTTCTTCTGGTTTCATCTTAAAATGCTCAAATTCATCATACAGTTGTGATTCTCTGTCTTCCTTGGTTAATTCAGAACCCGAGAGAAGCATCTTGACATTGTCCCAAACTGCCTTAGCTTCAGTGTTGTGATTGATCAGCTTGTAAATGTCCTTAGGTAAACCACAAGTATGATGTTAGAAGCCCCAATTTACGCATCGTATCTCTTCTTGTCCTTATCGATCGCTTCATCATACATTTTAGGTCCGTCCATCCTAATATCACCGAGCCATCAAGATCAATATCAAGTATGTCTCGGTTGTCTCAACTTGATACGGTCCTTCATCAATTGACTTGAGAATGTTGACTCCATTTTCTTTTCCCAAACAAGACAACCTAATTCATCGAGCCCATGAGTCATAGTCATTTCATCAAGCATAGGTGGACGAGTATCCGATCCAATTGCTTGAACGCCCTCAACAACATAAGAGATGATTGTAGGTATGTTGGTAGACATGATTACAAATTTCACCGGATTTTAAAACTCTATGATTAAACCGGAAATAGATTCTTCGCGAGATTTTATCAATCAAGAGAAAACCGTATTAGAAACAAAATCAACCAAGTCGCTATAACCCTTGAAGACAAGTCGCTAAGTCACCAAGTCGCTAAGTAACAACTCGCTAAAGGCTCAACTCGCTATGAACCAAGTCGCTAAGCACAAGTTGCTATGAACCAAGTCGCTAAACACAATTCGCTAGAGCACCAAATCGCTAAGCTGACAAGTCGTTAAAGAGCAACTTTCTAAGTGGACAAGTCGCTAAAGAGCATCTCGCTAAGTAACAACTCGCTAAGAGATCAAGTCGCTAAAGAGCAACTCGCTAATCACAACAATGACAAGTCGCTAGAAATAATAAAGACAAGTCGCTACGTTAGCCAAGTCGCTAGCCATAGTGGTGTCTCCACTACTTTGTACTGTTTGTCGTCTTGTCTCAATAGACAAGTCGCTAGGACTCAACTCGCTACCACTTCAACTACAAGTCGCTACCAAATAACGAAGCAAGTTGCTACGAAGAATATTTATCCGAGAACCATGTCGCTAGGTAGAAAAACTTAAAAACAACCCTTTTCAATCCAAAACAAGCCTAACCACAGTGATTCAAGCTTTCCAACTCAAAACCCAAGCACTTACAATGATTCTAAACACAAAAGTACACTCAAAATTCAAACTTTAACACAAGAAATGATCCAAATGCTGCAAAAACCACTAAACTTTTCAAACCCAAATCCCATATAAAACCACTAGAAATCCAAGGATATGTAAGAGAGATGATCAAACCATGGCTCTTGATACCATTTGTAACATATTGGATTTCACAAACACGTCAAACCATGATCAAACTAGGCGTATACAATAAGGTTTTAGAGAGAGAAAGAGTTAGAGGTTCGGGAACTTAGTGAGAGAAAATGAAAGTATTATTATGAGCTCCAACCCTCTACCTTGGGAGGTAGAGGGTATTTATAGTCTTACATAAAACGCCACCTACGGGCTTTGGATCAGGAATACAGTGGGTAAAGACCCGTCCATCCTCCACGGTGTTACTTAACTAAATACTACTTAACATTAAATAACTACGACTACAAGCTTTCTAACGATTACATATACTTGAGGTGACCGACACTTTAATAACTGGATTTACTAAATCCTAATGTATACAAAGGTGTTAACATTAGTCTGATTCATTCTCTAAGTCCTTGTTTGATGTTTACAAATTGATGTTTGTTACACGCCTAAGTCAAGTTTGTCCTTTTTCATGTATTTGTGATGATAAGTTAAGTGAACGTGTTAATTTTGAAGGTTAAATTTCCATTCTTAAACGCAACATTTAAAGTTTTGTATGCTTATTCATAAACATTAGACGACTTGTGAATTGTGACTTATTCGTAATAGCTAACATGTTTGTAAACAACAACTTATTCGTAACTTGGATCCATATTCGTAAAGATGGATGCTTATTCGTAGGAATAAATCTAATGCATAAGAACAATCCTTATTCGTAAAGAATATTTCTTGTTCAGAAGAATATGTTACGCTATTTAATATGGGTAATTCGTAAGAATCAAGCTTATTCAGAACGCAGTCTCCTTATTCGTAAGAATAAGGTTATGCGTAAGAATAAGCCTTATTCGTAAGAATTTAGCCTTATTCGTAAATAATTGTACAATAAATTGCACTACCGTGCTCAATGGTGATCAAAGGTATCGGTGTGTATGTTCCACCCAAGATTATCTTTCACCAAAGGATAAGAAATACTGAAGACGCTTCGTTAAGTGATTACGCAGGGTTGGACCTCGCGAACCACCTCCGTGAGAGTAAGTATGAGTTATGGTTGTATAAGTGTGTGTAAGTAAAGAGATGAGTGTTGAATGAGCTTACCATAATTCTCGCCCGTCCAACCTATTTATAGTGAAAGAAATATGGTTGAGAGCACCTATCAATGTCGGAGAACATGGGGCATCCCATGTTTGTGGGCAACCGCTAAGGCTTAGTGACCCATGTTCTCAATCTTGGCGGAAATCCGGAAAGAGAGGTAGATCGTGGGTTTGACCAAGTCGAAGTTCTCCTATCCGCTGCTCCTTCGTCAACCATACCCGAATGGCTTAAGGCTTGAATGGCGAATTCCCGTAGGTAACCTTCGTGTACGAATGGTTTGACGCCTACGAATATTCGTGAGACCTAACTTGGGCCTTCGTGCAGAAGGGCTTCACACATCTCGAAGGGGTGTCCGTCGAAATGTTCGGAGGGTACATCATCAAGCCCCTAGTCGAAAGTGATGCATATGATCTAGGAGGCATTGCTTTCGACTTCATCATGCGAAAAATTCAATTGTTCGTTGCCAAACTTACCGTAAACAAGATAATCATGATTTAACCCGCGTATTTAATGCTAACTAAACCTTTCAACTACTTGCTCAAAGTGATTCCATATCCCAGTGACTCGGTTGACCAAAACAATTTTTGAAATTTAAAACCCGCTTGAAATCCGGATAAGGGTTAATCCAAAGGACACGTGTTCGCTAAAAGGGGTAGAAAAGGAGTATTTAAGGGAGGTAGATGAAACCCTAAGATACTTTACCTCTTCGTACACCTTTACACGCAGAATCCTCTAAGAATCACCGGCCCGAATCAAAAGGTAAAGTCTTCCTCTTATTTTCTCGTAGCCTAGAATAATCATGGATTCAAAATTCATAATGAAACAACAAAATGTACTTTGACCGCTAAAGATCCGCATGATCATCTTGTTTATTACCCCATACCTCGTGAGTTTAAGGTTATGTTACCTAAATCAAACCAAGGTATTTTCAATGCCCGTAAGGCTTCATAGGGCTATATACTCATTCCTTTAGCCATTCAAACCTTAGGATTCCTATCCACCCTCTTATCTTAGAGCTAATTCGGTATACGGTGCATATCTCTAGATTTAACCCTTTGGTTTAGGTAAACTCACCACATTCATAGTTATGGGTAAGGCTTATGGCTATGAACCAACGCTTAAGGTTTTAAGGGATTTTTAACCTGCACTCGGTGGTAAATGGTTGACTTTGGAAAAAGGGCTCAAGGAGATGTGCCTACTCTTGTTACGAGGGTTTACACCAACATAAGAGATTGGAAAGGCGCTTTCTTCTATGTACAAAACACCATTATGCCACCCAACTATCCAAAGATTCTTGAATAAGGAGTTTATGTTTGATGCAAAACGCTTTAACGACCCCTTACCTTATGAGGTTCCAAGGAATCCAGTTCCATGGCCGTTTTGCATTTCGACTGTGTTTTAATATTTATAAAGTCTCGTTATACCTATGGTCTACCCTAGTGCACTAACGGGCAAGTGTACCCGGTCGTATGTAGTGTAGTAATCGGTAAAGCCGAGGTCGTCCCAAGAGCTATGTGTGTTGGATTATTACTAAGTCTAGGTGTCACAGATTAATAATGGTTTCGATAGAGAATTAATTAATTAAACTACTAAAATGTAATAAAGCAAATAAAAGCCGATAAATGATAAAGGGAAATCAATAGAGGAGAGTGGTGCTAACCTAGTTAATCCTCCTAGCTAGTTATGTCTACGCCTACTTACTTCCAATTACTTGTGGGGTCAAAGTCGAGAGGACAACATTTGGTCAATTCGCCTAACCTATCAAAGAAAGATGCCACCACAGAGAAGTCGTGTCCCTCATAAGTCCTGTTGTTCCCGGTCCCCTAAGCCAAGTCATTAAGTACCGCTACATGCTAGATTTATAATAGTGAGTGCCCGCCGTTAGGAACTTAGACACTCACCCCTAATTCTTAAGTTCATCCAAACGATAGGTGATCATTTGGTCAAATCGAACAAGTAGAAAGGGTTGTCATTGGTCATATCTTACCCTTCCCGTCTCAATCCGCTCACCTAGGGTCATTGGTCATATCTCCTAGGAAATTGGCCTCTACCGCCATTCAAAACTACCAACCAAGGGTGGCTACCAATAAACTATGCATGCATACACTTAGAAATAATTGTACGAAAGTAAAGTAAACGCAAACAAAACAATTAAGGAATCATAACTAGGCCAAGACCAACAGGTGCTTAGCCATCATATTAATCATACAAACCAATTCAATATTCAAAGGTACGAAATACATGAATTGAAAGTAAAGAAATATAAAACGCTAATGCTTATCGTAGGGAGTGATTTCTCTCTCGAGACAGCCTCAGTATGCTCCTCTAGACCTTCCTTGAGCTTTTTCCCACGCTCGAAAGTTGTTGTGTGTGGAATGGGATGATTAGAAATGCCGGAATTCGTGGGGTATTTATAGGCGGATCCGGGTTACGGCGAACTAATATACGAGTTACGCCAGTAACCTTCTATTTCTTCGTATTTTGCACTAGATCTCGCCGGTTACGGCGTAACCTTATGAGTGGTTACGCCGTAGTCTTCAATAAACTTGGTTACGCCGTAGTTGATGTAATAGTTACGGCGTAAGTATCGCGGCGTGGAACCTCATTTGACCTAATATAGTTACGTCAGAACCTTTGGGAAGAGTTACGCCAGAACCTTCGATAAGTTGGTTTTCGAGTCACGCAATAGTTACGGCGTAATGTGAGAGACGAGTTACGCCAGAACTTCTTCAAAATCAACATACTATGATAAATCTTTAGATAATTCTCCAATTCCGCGTCTCTTTAGCTCCAATGCTCGTAATTTACCCGAAAGTGGAAAACAATGGAAAACAAGCGTAAATCCATATAAATGATATAAATTACAAGCATTATCGGGGAAATTGACACTTAATAATCGTGACTATTTGATGTTATCAAATATCCCCACTGAACTCTACTTGCCCTCAAGTAGACCTTATTAGAAAGATTCCTAAAAGATATCTCCCATAACCTGAAAATATAAGTTTACAAATCCTTTATGCTAGAATAAAACAAAGCCGAACACCTCACGAAAGGGAACAAAACACTCAAATCTCTCAACTATTCTAAGTGTCAATTTCGGGTGATCACCAATCGCACACCATAGCATGTATTCTATCATAAGCTTGGCGGTTACACAAATCTCCACCACTAGAGTTAAGGGCTAAACAATTCTCAAGGCAATATGGGTAGACACGACAAAGGTTAATGGGTGACTCGTCATTACTAACATGTCACGGGAGAAGTGGACAAAATCAATGATACATGACCAAATCCATGGCCAAGACACCAAAGATTGCTCACGCATCACCTAGACACGCTTCATGACTAAAAGGTAGGATAAGACATGGGATATATAAATCGTGTAAAATAAAAAACAAGCAGGTAGTCTAAATCTATAACCAAGTCATCACCACTTACCGTTCGCCCAAAGTTCAAGCTTTGAAGTCAAGAAACCGAATCATGAAATATAAGGTAGATGTGTCATTAGAGGACGTCGTGATGGGCACATTACCTTTTCTCCAACTGCTGGCATAACTACCAACTCCAATCTTTAAATGTGACCGAGGTGGCCTCCTCGATACTAAATCTATAAAGCTCATAATATAGTGCTTATAACATCGCACTTTACAATAACATAACAACTGCTTTTTTTTCGAATCATTTTTTCAACATAACAATAATAACTAAACATAATATCCCCCACTTGAGATGAACAATGGGAATTGGGGTCTTCAATGATCTTCGTGAATGTTGTCGATGAAAGCGTGATTTCGAACCTTTCCACTCGAACCTTGAACTTAGGCAAATGATGACTTCCCAATCACAAATAAAGACTACGGTGGTAGGCTAAGGTGTATAGGTGTATCGAAAAATATATCGGGTTAACAAAATGAAAGGAATGGCTCGGATGGGTGTATCTAGGGTATCTTGCACTAAAGGTGAGTGCAACAAAAGGGTTTCACATGGGGTCGAAAAGTCGAGGTGACTAATCGATAGACACACAATGGTAGGTTGTTTGGGTGATAATCCTATAATATTGCCTTCTAAAACCGAAAAGTCCAAATACATCGAGCTAACTCAACATACCTCGCCTATGGTCTCGAAATGATGCAAAGGCCAAGTTCTAAAGTTTACAAGCTACCCACACTCATAATTTGGTGGATTTGGGGTAAAATATTGGAAACGGATAAGGCTAATCTCACCATATAATATCAAGGGTTGTATGTGCTCGCTAAGGTCTAATCTAGTTAGGTTAAGAAAACATGTCAAAATTTTAAAATGGCATAATTTTTCAAAATAAACTAGAAAACGAGGGCAAAATAATGTTCAAGAGATAATTCTACTCCCGTCCCCCACTTGAATTGTACAAAGTCCCTTTGTACTAAGCATTAAATAAAGGTGAAGAGAAAAGTAGAATTAGAGCGAGAACTTCCCCGAAATTTGCTCCATAAAGAAAGAAGGCCCACGAAAAGAGACGTGCCTTCAGATAAGCATCATGAACAAACTTCAATCCTCGAAATCACACTACCGACAAGCATAATTCTAAAAAGAAAAATGAAAATGAAAATGAAAACAAACCTAACTCACTTTCAGAGGAATCACGGTTGCATTTAGCATATGCAACAAGTTTTTAAACCACTTGGTGTCCCAAGTGGACGAGTGAAGTCTCGTGAGGGTTTACAGGAACACACCCACAAAGTTCATTTAAAATACTAATACAAGGTTATTGTGTTTTAAAATGAAAGAATTAAAGCGAGGAAGGTTACGTCAGAACACTTTTGAGGGAGTTACGCAGAATCGCAAAACCCGACATAAGTCGCAAAGCGAGTGGTTACGGCGTAACCACCGAGATGGTATTACCCGTAATTGGTAAATGCGTCAAGAATTTTGCTGCTAAAAGGTTGGTTACGGCGAATCACATAGATGAGTTACGCCAGTAACTCGGTCGATCAAGAACCTACAGCAGAATTACTTCCTCGCTTCCTACAAAATGGTTAGAAAACACAAAACCCTACATAAATGGAAATAAAACAAAAGAAAGGGATAATTTAGGTTGTCTCCTAAAGAGCACTTTTCTTTATTTACGAGTCTTGTTAGACTCGAGCCGCGGGCTTCTATGGGGCCTTTGGACTTCCCGACCTCTTCAATATCTTTCATCAAGTTATGCCTCATCCAGCGACATTCGTGGCCGCTCGAGGTATTCATTAGTTTCGATTTTCCGGATTTTACAAAATTTTTCCTCCGGTCCCAAGTGGTAGCGAGTGAATTCATATTTTTCGACAATAATAGGTGGTGGTCTCTTGTAGGGAATCCCAAGGAGTTTGCACCTCCTTTGCTCATAAGCTTCGCTGTCGGATCAATAAACTCCTCATTCCCTTGCAACTCAAGGTAATCTAGGATCCCTTCAATGTCATCATCATCGAAGTCGTACCTTTAAACCATTCTTCATCGGGCAGATTCTCCACTAGTCATGCTTGCATTCTTCTTTTTCATCTCTAACCAACCCCTTGTCATCCTCAATTGTTATTTCACTCGTGTTGTTGAGACTTTCGTTGTTTTGAATTTTCTCGATCCATGTACTGCTTCCAAATCTTCTCTTTGGTTAACGTGTCCACATGTCCATACTTAATCTTCACCCAACTATCGAATCCTAGGTTGTCCAGCCAAGGCAAACTTTTTCTCTCCTCATCATTGGTTGAGGACCAAAAGAATTCATCTTTTCCTATTCTCCCATAGTCGCTTCCCTGTTACACATATCGTCATAAGGGTTGCATGACGCCTTAAAAATTTCCCCATGAGATTTTATTCTTTCGCACCAAATGATCACAGATTTCCTTGTTTTCGCTTTAACTTAAATGCTCATCCATGCAGAGATGTCTTTATTAGCCACTTCCTTTTTCTCGAATGTGCCCTCGTAATCAATTTTAGCTTCTTAAGAAGATTCGGGTTAATCTTGGCATCCCGAATTGTATTGCGTATCACCATCAAATGCCAAGTCACCGAACTTTATACAATGTCTTTCATGCTCATGAGGGCATGTCCACTCTTCTTCTCTTTCACTATCCCCGCCATTGCAATACTCGCGGAAGGGGTTGCATGTAGGCCATGCTCGTGTGGACTCCTCGCCGCTTATGATGATCGGAGTACACCAAAGAGTGATAAGCGGCTCTTCTTCATCTTCTAGGAGAGTTTCTCAAGTCTTTCATCATCGATATGCCGCCACATAAATTTGTTATGGTTGATCCTATCCTTATTGCTTCCTCCATCGCAAACCTCATTTCTCGGTCACACGAGGCCCAAAGATCATACCAATCTCCTTAGCAACCGGTATCATTTTGCACCGTGATATTTCCTCTTAGATCCGGGCAGAGGCACAAGTCAATGTCGTGGGACCATTCATTTCTGATTCGTCCACTTCGAGGAATTTTTCTCGCCCACGATCCCGCCACGCCAGAATCGAGATTCTTGGTTACTGCGTAATTCGTTAGAGTCGCTTTCCTCAAGATTCTTCATAACCCCGTTATCGTCGTTAAAACATAGTTACGCCAGAACTCATAAGGTAGGTTACGGCGAACTCGATCTGTCGACGGAACAACCCCGAATCCGTATCATTGGCCCGAACCTTCGAGTTATCATCAGCAAAAATCACTTTACATTCCATAGTGGTTTTAGATCCTTCGTGTTTATTGTTATTCATCCTTACTTTTCACCGAGCTTTTCCACCATAGATTCTAGGTTTTTTAGGGTTGTGTCATGCTTGGAAAGGTTTATGTCAGTGTTTTCCTGGAATTCTTTTAACCACTCATCTTGCTCCTTTTTTCTTTGGGCTGAACTCTCCAGGAACTTGTTGATTATTTCTTCAAGACTGGGCTTTCTTTCTCCATAAGGCCCACGGTTGTAATTTCCACGATACCCGTTGTTATTTCGATTATCTCCGTAAAACGGTCAATTTTCTCCATACTTGGCTTCTTCAATATTTTCTTCATCGACATGAGGACAATTCTTCGTGAGATGTCCTCCTCCACAGCCTTTCACAACCCACTTGGATGGCATGAACGGTTTCTCGACCTTCAAAGATATCTCGACTAAGATTTTCAATTTTACTAGCGATTGCCGCAATTCCGCCAAAACTTCCGCTTTGGTTTCTTTTACTTCCTCCATCGTGCCATTTCGAGAGTGATCCGCCATTTTTGAATGGCTTCAATTGCAAGAGTAGGAGTCATGTTCGGGATAGGTCCTTGATAGTCCAAAGATTTGCCTTGTAGTTACGTTAATTCCTTTGTAGAAAATGTTGACCTTCTGCCGGTTGTTCGGATCATGTGTAGGACACTTAGAAGGAGATCGTTGTATCTATCCCAAGCTTGATACAACGTTTAGTTGCCTTCTTGTTTGAAATTATGGATCTCCAAAAGTCGGTTAGAAATCTTCGACGGCGGACAATATCTCGAATAAAGTGTTTCTTAAGTAGAGCCTGTATTAATTGCCCGGTGGCAATCTTTCAATCCATCTTCCGCACCCAAGAAGAGTCATTGGGAATACCCTTAGCATAACAAAGATCATGAGACACGCCCGAATGTTGAAAAGGCTAGCGATGTATAGGACATTTTCAACGTGCTCATATGCATCTTCGCCCTGCTTCACGAAAAAGGGTTAGCACGAAGCTCCCTCATAAATTGGTCTTTTGATTTTGAAACGGACATCCGCTCCAATTGCCGGTCTTACAAGACCCGGCCCTTGTTCCGCTCTTGTCAATGCCAAATATTCCTCAAGAGTGAGGTCATCGATGTTAACAACTTCCATGGTACCTGAAAACTTGAAATATGATCGTGAGAAAAGTTTAAAATGAAATGAAAGACTTAATAATAATCCTAAAATAACTCCCCAAGCGATGGCGCCAAAAATTGATGCGTGTTTTATTGACTGTGTTTTAATATTTATAAAGTCTCGTTATACCTATGGTCTACCCTAGTGCACTAACGGGCAAAGTGTACCCGGTCGTATGTAGTGTAGTAATCGGTAAACCGAGGTCGTCCCAAGAGCTATGTGTGTTGGATTATTACTAAGTCTAGGTGTCACATATTAATAATGGTTTCGATAGGGAATTAATTAATTAAACTACTAAAATGTAATAAAGCAAATAAAAGCGTATAAATGATAAAGGGAAATCAATAGAGGAGAGTGGTGCTAACCTAGTTAATCCTCCTAGCTAGTTATGTCTACGCCTACTTACTTCCAATTACTTGGTGGGGTCAAAGTCGAGAGGACAACATTTGGTCAATTCGCCCTAACCTATCAAGAAAGATGCCACCACAGAGAAGTCGTGTGTCCCTCATAAGTCCTATTGTTCCCGGTCCCCTAAGCCAAGTCATTAAGTACCGCTACATGCTAGATTTATAATAGTGAGTGCCCGGCCGTTAGGAACTTAGACACTCACCCCTAATTCTTAAGTTCATCCAAACGATAGGTGATCATTGGTCAAATCGCACAAGTAGAAAGGGTCGTTAGTTGGTCATATTTTACCCTTCCGCCTCATCCGCTCACCTAGGGTCACTTGGTCATATCTCCTAGGCAATTGGCCTCTACCACCATTCAAAACTACCGAACCAAGGGTGGCTACCAATAAACTATGCATGCATACACTTAGAAATAATTATACGAAAGTAAAGTAAATGCAAACAAAACAATTAAGGAATCATAACTAGGCCAAGACCAACAGGTGCTTAGCCGCTCATATTAATCATACAAACAAATTCAATATTCAAAGGTACGAAATACATGAATTGAAAGTAAAGAAATATAAAAAGCTAATGCTTATCGTAGGGAGTGATTTCTCCTCGAGACACTCCGTATGCTCCTCTAGACCGCCTTGAGCTTTTTCCCACGCTCTCGGTTGTTGTGTGTGGAATGGGATGATTAGAAATGCTAGAATTGCGGGTATTTATAGGCGGATCCGGTTACGGCGAACTAATAAATGAGTTACGCCGTAACCTTCTATTTCTTCGTATTTTGCACTAGATCTCGCTGGTTACGCCATAACCTTATGAGTGGTTACGCCGTAGTCTTCAATAAACTTGGTTACGCCGTAGTTGATGTAATAGTTACGGTGTAAGTATCGCCGCGTGGAACCTCATTTGACCTAATATAGTTACGTCAGAGTTTTGGGAAGAGTTACCAGAACCTTCTAATAAGTTGGTTTTCGAGTCACGCAATAGTTACGGCAGAATGTGAGAGACGAGTTACGCCAGAACTTCTTCAAAATCAACATACTATGATAAATCTTTAGATAATTCTCCAATTCCACGCCTCTTTAGCTCCAATGCTCGTAATTTACCCGAAAGTGGAAAACAATGGAAAACAAGCGTAAATCCATATAAATGATATAAATTACAAGCATTATCGGGGAAATTGACACTTAATAATCGTGATGTTATCTATTGTCGAAGGCATGTTCGCCTTTGAATCATGATGATCTTGAGGAGATGCATGGTAAGCATTTTCCTTTTAAGTTATATAAAATGTTAATTGTAATGACTAACATTGCCCTTATGTATTGTATTGGTCGCAGCCTTCCCGACACGAAGGAGCTTCCAAATGCCTTGGCTCGCCACCGAATTGTGGATCATGTCACCCTCCCGGTGGAAAGGATTCTTTGGACAATATGTCCATCGAAGGGGTTTGCGATCTGCACGATAAAAGTGTTGCAAGGCAGGCTGTGTTGGACAACCACTTGAATGGTCGGACCAGGGAGTTACTTCAGGCAGTTACAATGGCAAGGCAAGAGATGGATGTTATGCTGGAGAGGGAGATGCACAGAGATCAAGAGTATGCCAAGCTGGAGGCCAAGTGTGATGAAATTAAGAAGGATATCGAGAAGAATCCACTCATCCAAGACCTCCGAGAGAAGATAGCAGAGTTGACAACAAAATGTGGCAAACTCAGGTTGGAGGAGGCTAAGGTGGTGAGCCTCACCGGCCAAAATGATGTGTTAAAGGCAAAGTGTGCAGGCTTGGAAGGTGAGAGGGTTAGGCTTGGAGAGATAGAGGTGAAATTGAGGGAGGAGATTGATGGCCTGCAAATGAGGTATAAAATGCTCCAAAAGGACCATGATGAGGTCGTGTCAAAGGTGGTGCCGTACATAGCCATGGAACTCTATTATAGTGATGTGATGGGAGCTACGATGTAGAAACTTATCAAGGCAGCTATCTTTCATGGACGGTGCTTAGCTTTGGAGGAGGTGGCTAAAATAGGTAAGCCCGTAGACCTCTCCAAAGTTGAGTGCTACCGTCCCTCATCGAAGGCGGAATATGAAGATGCGGGAAATGCGTTTGCAACCACAGAGTACCCCTTCTTGGCTGAAGCTACTAAAGACCCCATGGCACCTCTTGTAGACCTCCTCTCAAAGAAGCCGCACAAGATCAAGCCTGCGACCCCAACCAAGAAGATGGTCTCCACCAAGCCTGCCTCAGCTCTTCCATCCCCAACTCTATCTCCTCAGAAACTAGAATGAAGGCTGTCCTGTTGGCAGTAATTTGGTTCCAAGGGTAGCATGTACCCTTTTAAGACAATTTAATGTTTCTTTATGATGTTTGTCTATTACTTAAAACAATTTACTGTTTATGATGCATGGCTTTGGCCAAAGACAATTTGAATGAGGCTCCGACCTCATATGCAGGTATAAGGGCATTAGCCCTTCTTTTGAATGCCATGGTATGGGAAGATACCCCACACACTTAATTATTTTTGTCTTGTAAACTTCTCTTGCGGGATTTTTCCAACGCTTAAACTTTACAACCTAAGGTTAAACAACCTCATTGTGTGTAAATTACAACACCAAGAATATAATACCAATTTTGATCATTGACAGAGGGTCGCGACCCACTCTATCTCAAATCCTTTAAGTAATATGGCTATGTTTTTACTTTCATAAGTGCCATAAACTACTAGGAGAGTTAATGTGAATGTATTGGCAGGCTTAAGTAATGAGGTGTTTGTTACACCGTATGCCTTCCCATTCGACATTGAAACTCATAAACGACTTGGCTGAACAAACCTTTGTGTTTAAGAAACGAAGCAAGAGATTTGTGGGAAATGTATTATTCATCATTGAATTGGTAGAGAGGATTACATCATTCTTGAAATGAATAATAAGACAACTACCAATAATGCTTGCTTTCCCATGAGAAGCTTTTAATTACAAGAATGAAAAGTAAAAATACTTCTTAAACATAGAACTTTCGGAGGTTCATACCATTCCATGTTCTGTCGATGGGTTCTCCGAGAAGAGTAGCCAACTTGTAGGCTCCATTGTCGTAGGCCTCATCAATGACGTAGGGTCCTTCCCTAGTAGGTCCGAGCTTCCCCTGGTATTCTTCTTTGCTTGCACTGTTAAGGCGTATCACGTATTCCCCAGGCTTGAAGGTGGAAGGCCTGACCCTTTTGTTGTAGTAGCCTTCGATTTTATGCTTGTGCATGGCTTCTTGGATGGAGGCTATCTCTCTCCTTTCTTCTAACAGATCAAGGTTCTCCCTGATCTTTTCATCATTTTAGGAAGCGTCATACGTGGCCACACGCTCTGTGTGCACACTTAGCTCCGGCGGATGACCGCTTATGTTCCGTATGTTAGGTCAAGGGGTTTCACCATTGCTTGACTTGGGTTGCATCCTATGAGCCCACAACACTTGAGGGAGCTCGTCCACCCACCCGTGATGAGTTCGTCCCAGCCTTTTTTCAATCCCTTTGACAATGTCTCTATTAGTAACCTCAACTTGTCCGTTACCTTGTAGATGGTAGACGGATGTCCAAGACTGCTTTATGTTGAGACCTTTACAGAAGTCATAGAAGACTCCTTCGGCAAACTGCTTGCCATTGTCGGATATGATGATGTGGGGCACTCCAAATCTGCACACAATGTGCTCCCACATAAACTTCTCGATCTATCTCCCAGTAACGGAGGCTAAAGGTTTAGCCTCCACCCACTTTGTGAAGTAATCAATTGCCACCAATAAGAATTTGACCCCACCAGGAGACACAGGCATAGGTCCCACGATATCAATTCCCAATTGGGAAAAGGGCCATGCGGATGTAACACTTGTCATGTCCTGCTTTGGAAACTTGGGAACGTTTGAATGTATCTGACAAGCTTCACATTTAAGAATGATTTCCGTAGCATCCCTATGCATCGAAGGCCAGTAGTAGCCTAACTTCATTATCTTCGAGACAACTTAATGGGGCCCTGCATGGAGGCCGCAAGATCCTTCGTGGACTTCCGCGATGATGCTTGAAGCATGCTTAGGTCCGACACATCTGAGCCAAGGTGATAGAAACGACCTTCTGTATAGGGTTTCTCCCATTAGCCGGTATTGTGGAGACTTAACCCGTATCTTCCTTGCTAGTTTGGGATCCACGGGAGAAGACCACTTATCAAGTACTCACGATGGGAGTCATCCATGTATCTCCTTCTTCATGAACAACATCCGTAACCTCTTTACTTAATAATGGACCTTTCGGTAGAACTTCAACCAAGATTTCTTTAGTGAGATGGGCGAAGGCCATAGAGGCTAGCTTCCTCAATGCATCGCCTTCTTGTTTTGATTCCTGCGAACGTGTTGGATGGTGTAGGAATCAAACTATCCAACATCTCCCTTGTTTTGTCCAAGTGCTACTTGATGACGGGTCGCCTTGCTTTATAGGAGCTCACACCGGTTTGATACTAATTGAGAATCTACGAAAATGGCAAGAGCTTTTACCTCTATATCTTTAGTTAATCAAGGCACGCTAATAGGGCTTCATACTCCGCTCATTGTTGGTGGCTTCAAACTCAAAACGAAGGGCATATGTATGCTCCTTTCCTTCGTGGATCGACCAACATTACACCTCTCGAACCGCTTGAGCTTGATGCTCCTTCAGATAAAGCTTCTAGTCATCCTGAACTTTGATGAGTTTAGCTTTAGGCTCTTCCTTTTATATGTCCGGTTCGAAAGGTGTTTCTGCCAAGAAGTCTGTGAGAATTTGCCCTTTAATAGAGTTTTGACCTTTGAACTCTATTTCATTCTCCCCAAGCTCGATAGCCCATTTGGCCACCCTTCCAGACTTTTCAGGCTTTGACAAGATCTATTTGAGTGGCTTTTCGGTTAAGACTGTGATCGGGTGAGCCTGGAAATATCGTCGGAGCCTTCTTGCTGTGTAGATTAGAGCTAGTATTAGCTTTTCCAATGTTAGGTAGTTAACTTCTGCTCCCTGCAAGACCCTGCTGACAAAGTAAATGGGGATTTTCCTCTTGTCCCGCTCTGCCATGAGGACTGCGCTAATGCTCTCCATTGAGGATGCTAAGTACATGAACAACACTTCGCCTTTGATTGGGGCTGTAAGTGTTGGAAGGATTTCGATGAACTCCTTCATCTTTTGGAAAGCAACTTCTGCATCCTGGCTCCATTGAAAGGTCTTCTTGTCAACGCAGCCTTTAAGTGTTTTGAAGAACGGTAGGGACCACCCCCTTTCGACAAGAATCGACTTAGCGTGGCTAGCTTCCCATTCAAGCTTTGTACATCTTTTAAACACTTTGGAGCTTGGAGATCTGTAATTTCCTTGACCTTAGAAGGGTTAGCTTTTGTCCCTTGCTTTGTAATTAAATGCCCAAGGAATTGCCCTTCTTCGACACAAAAGAGCATTTCTTAGGATTTAGCTTCATGTTGATCGTCCAAGTCGGTCAAGGTCTCTTGAACGCCAAGGAGTAGGTCCTCCTCCATTTTGCTCTTAATAACCATGTCATCAACGTATGCCTCGATATTTCTACCTATCTCGCTTGTTGAAGGCTTTATCTACGAGCCGTTGGTATGTTTCCTTGCTTCTTTAATCCAAGGGCATTTTTCGTAATGAGAGACACCTTTGCTTGTATAGAAGGTCGTCTTTTCCTCGCCTTTCTTTTCCATCTGGATCGATGATACCCTTTATAGGCATCTAGAAACACTTTAGTCGAAGCACGCTAAGGACTCTACCTTCCAAATGATTTACGGTAAGGGTAGTAGTCCTTCGGGCATGGTTTGTTGATGTCGAGAAAGTCAACACATGCGCCACCCTCGATCGCTCTTTTTACCATGACTGGGTTGGCCACCCAGGTTTGGTATTTGACTTCCCTTAGAATGCCTGCTTGTGTCAGTTCATCGACCTCCTTGCAGGCGGCAACGTTTCTTTCGGGGGCTAGGCTCCTTCTTTTTTGTTTCATGGGCTCAATGTGTTTGTACTCATTGAGTTTGTGCTCTGTGCCGAAGGGCTTTCCATCTATTAGCAATGTTCTTGGGACTCCTGTCATGTCAGAATATTTCCAAGCAAAAATATCAAGGTTAGTCCGCAACAGCTCTGTGAGCTTCGCCTTAAAACTCACCGGGAGTTGCTTTCCTATCACCAATGTCTGCTCGGGGTAGCTAGGGTTTACTACAACCCGTTCTTCTGCATCTGTACAACTTAGAATTGCCATCAGAGGTTCCTCCGACCCTTCTTTGACCTTTTTGACACCATATACTCCCTTATCTGCCCCATAAATAGAATGAATGGTTCCCACTCAAGGAGTTTGGAACTTAATGGTAGCGTGTATGGTGGAAACTACAATGCCCATCTTTTGCATAACAGCCTCCTATTAGAAAATTGTAAGGAGAATCGACGACTATGACGAAGGTGAGTGTTTCAAATGGGATAAGGGCCCTTCGCCTATAGTGATTTCCATCGGTACCTCTCCGGGGCCATGATTGTTCATTGGAGAACCCTACCAAAGGTGTTTTGAGTCTACCCTTTGCAAGCGTATAGATGGTTTAAGCTTTAGGAAGAAATGCTCATAGATGATCTCGCAGAGCTTCCACAATCCATGTATGCTCGGTTTACCTCCTGTTGGAGACCCATACCTTGATGACCACGGGTCGATCGAAGGTGTCTACCCTGAATGGACGGGAATGTTATCTCTCCTACACTTCCCATCTCTCCATCCGCTCCTTTCCGCTTTAAGGTTGGATCGTGCTGTGCACCATCAAGATCGGAGCTCTGCAGGGTAGCTTCCTTTTGTTCCCTTTCAGCCTCCCATCCGAGTGTCGGAGAACTTGTCCTTCCCTTTTGATGCCTTTAACCGATGTTCCAATTGCCCGGAGCGCATCGCCTCTTCAATCGCCTCTTGACTCTGCACATTGTTAGTGTCGTGCCCATGGTCTTTGTAAAAGTGGCGATTTTTGACATGTCCTTGGCTTTACTTCATGCTGACATCCGAGGTGGTGGGTCGAAGGACTTTGCGGCTTTCTCGATAGCAAGGATCTCCCTAGGAGATTTGACCAGGTTTGCTAAGAGTCCATGATTTGAGCCTTTGTCATAGGGAGTGAAGCGGTCTCTGTTCTTCTTCCTATTCTTGGATCCTTCCCAGGAGGACCCTCTAGAGAATTTGTCGGAGGTCTCTCTTTGCTCGATCAGAGCTCCATTTGATGCTACTTCCTTGGACTCAATCCAAGTGTAAGTCTTTTCCATCAGTGCCTTGTAAGTGGTTGGAAGGTCGGTGGACAGGAATTCCACCAAGCTTCGAGTTGTAAGCCATGTATGAAGCCAGAAATCCTTTGCTCCTCGTGCAACCCCAGAATTTGCAAAGTTTCATCGGTGTACCTTGTGACGAGGGCCCTTGTGATTTCGCTATCCCTTTGCTTGATGGTATGCATGGCTAGATGAGTCTTGGTGTACTTCTTCTGTTGGCTGAAGTGTGATCGGAACTTAGCCTTGAGATCATCTAAACTTACAATGCTTCCCACCTTTTGCCCATTCCACCATATCCGTGCAGAGTCTCGGAGAGAGTCTGTGAACATGTGGCATGCTACAGGCATGACCCACTTCTGCATCTTGATAGCGCCTTCGAACAGATGTAAGAAGTTGTCAGGATCGCCCTTCCCGTCGTAGGTGCCTATGTGAGTAGGTCTTCGATCCACTTCACAAAAGGTATGCAAGCTCTAGAGGCTTCTGTATAGAAAGGGTTATGCGGAGGTGGATAAACAGGTGTAGGGTTGTACGGGTTAGGAAGTGGTTGTGAGAATGCATCATATGCTGTAGGAGGTTGGTACGAAGGGTTTCCCCCCATCAGTTGTGTATGGTGTACTGGAAGGTGTCCGTATGGTACTTGCTGGTAACTCTAGTTGTGGAGAGACCCATTCGGAGGATAGGTATTATAGGTCTGAGCAGATAGGTAGGGATTCATGCCCTGAGGGGGTAGCTGGTTCATCCCAGAGTATGGAGGAGGTCCTCCGACACTCGAGATGTATGATGGAGGTATCGGAGCCCCCATCCCTTCTCTTCCTAAGTGGGCAGCCAGGAGAGGTGGTAAGTTTACCCCTCCGTTTCCTACCGGGTTGCTTCCTCCGTTGGAGTTCTCACTCCTTCTTTATCCCTGTACTCTTTCTCTTCTTCCCGGATCTCCTCCGGACCTTCTTCAAAACCAACAGTTTTCGTTGGGTCTCCTTATGGAAGGAGAACCATTTCATAGGGCGAACGCCCCTTGCTAATTGGTCGAGGCCTTTCATCTACCTCGATCTCTTCGTCATATTCCTCACCGGAATACTCCAGCCCTTCGCATCTCGGTGTTGCGAACTTGCCTCTGTGAGCCCTAAGCAAGGACTCTAATGCTCAAGTTTACCTCAACGAAGCGGGGCTAATTTCAAACAGGTTAGCGGAAGTTGAGGCATGATGTATGGGAGTAGTTTCCAAACGAGATCGTTTAGTGAAGCCGGAGGCGCATGGGGCGAGATTATCGGTGTTAGTTGTGGTGAGAGGCACCAGGTAGAAAACCAGGTGGAGGTGTATCTTCTCTTCCCGGTTCCATGCGGAAAAGTAGTGTAATCGGTTAGGGTTTCAAGACTTGGTGATTACGGACTAATAGTAGCGGGTCCCACGGATGGCGCCACCGATTGTACAATAAATTGCACAACCAGCTTCAATGGTGACCGAAGGTATGAGGGGTGTATGTTCCACCAAGATTGTCTTTCACCGAGGATAAGAATACGAAGACACTGCGTTAAGTGATTACGCAGGGTTGGACCTCGCGAACCACCTCCCATGAGAGTAAGTATGAGTTATGGTTGTATAAGTGTGTGTAAGTAAAGAGATCGGTGTTGAATGAGCTTACGATAATTCTCTCGCCGTCCAACCTATTTATAGTGAAAGAAATAGGGTTGAGAGCACCTCTCACAAAATGTCGGAGAACATGGGGCGTCCCATGTTTGTGGGTAACCGCTAGGGCTTAGTGACCCACGTTCTCAATCTTGGCGGAAAGCCGGAAAGAGAGGAGATCGTGGGTTTGACCAAGTCGAAGTTCTCCTATCCGTTGCTCCTTCACAACCATACCCAAGGGCTTAAGGCTTCGATTGACGAATTCCCATAGGTAACCTTCGTGTGTACGAATGGTTTGACGCCCACGAATATTCGGAGACCTAACTTGTGCCTTCGTGCATGAAGGGCTTCACACATCTCGAAGGGGTGTCCGTCGAGCTATTTGGAGGGTACATCATCAAGAACATTTCCAAGTTTACAAATTTCTTTCCAAGAAATTCATAAGTCACTTGTATTCGCTCCTTATTCGTAAAATTATATTCTTATTCGTAAGATTTTCTTCTTATTCGTAAACATCGCTTTAGTCGTAACCTTGTTCAATCTTTACGAATAACCTTCCTATTAACACAACATCAATTGTTTTTTGTTTCAATTCAGATTAAACATCTTCAGAAACACAATAATAGCATTTATACAATTATTCAAGCACCACATTCCTTATTCGTAAATTTTCTTAAACCCTAAACCCTTAATTTATGAATAATAAATTTACATATCTAAGTTATTAAGGTGCAATAGAGAGATTCTAAGCAGGTTTTAACATCAATTTACCACATAATCAAGAAGTTCATCCTGAACGTGTTCTAAAACCTTCAACTTTCAATTTTATATTTTGAGAAGTTTTTGGTCTAATTAACTGGTTCCAACATGTTTACAGTCAATGATTAACACTTTCTTGTTCACAATGTTACACCAAAACACCACAGATTGAAAACCCCCAAAGTTGCGTATGAACCCTAAATTTCAAAATCTCACAATTGGAGTTTCTGGGTATGATTAAGTGATGAAAATGTGTCTATAACTCGATTTTAAACATTTCTCAACAAAGGTTTAACAAAAAACACACTTATTTAAGAACACTCAATTCATTCATATGAACGAATCTTAAAAATCCATTTGTGGATAATTCATCCGTTGGATCATCATGAAATCAAAAACCATTTTTACAATAATCATAAGAAAGTTGTGGCACTTACATGATTTTTGAAACAAGCCACGGATTATCAAATTGATTTTGGATCGTAGATTTTAATGGTTGAAGACTTGAATGCAAACTCGAATGCATTCAAAATTTTGTTTGTTAATTTTAAGTTTGAAAATGTCACATTTAGTCCTCAAACCACAAACCATCTCAAACTTAGTCCTTTAACTCATAATAAGGTAAACAAAGATCATTTTGGCAAGAAACTTGACAATACTCCCCCGTCGACTTTTGATTTAATTAATTTTATATGTTTTGGAGAAACCTTTAAGTCCGAGGAGAGTATGTAACCATGATACTTATCCAACATATTTGTAAAACAACATCTTTTTGGTAAAATGCAAGTACAAAATTTTAATAAACTTGTAAAATATATACATTCTCCTCCTCAACACTTGTACGGAAAAAATTGTGAAATGTTTAAGAGAACCAAGTGTTGATGGAAATTTTGTACTTGCATTGTTTGTTTTCATAATAAAAAAAAAAGATGAAAATATTTTTGGTTTTTATATGTTTTTCTATTTTTGTATTTTGTTGTTGATAAATATTTACAAAAATGGTTTTGGTTTTTGACATTTCAAGATAGTTTTAAAAATTCATCCAGCTCTTCTGGAGTCAAACACCGCATACCAATTCGATGAACCAAGTCAGAAAATCTTGCCGGTGGCAAGGCTTTGCTGAAAAGGTCCGCCAATTGGTGTTCAGTACCTACAAAGTATAGTTCCACCTATTACACCCCTTGAACGACTCGACTAAAAACGTGAAAAATTTTCACAAAAAGTACATCCGAAAACTGACCCACTGTCACTCTTTTACAATCTGAAAAAAATCTATAAACATTTGGACCTTGAGACTATTTTTAAATGAAACTATAATCAATTACCTTCGAATTGACGGGTGGCACGACCCGTGACGACTTCTGATAAAAATATATGATTTTTCGAAACCGACAAAATCGCTTACTTCCATACTTAAATTGGCATACCGAAATTTGGAGTTTTGTTTCCAGATTTCGGTACCAAACCGAAATTTGGTGTATTGGTTCCAAATTTTGGTGCCAAACCGAAATTTGGATCTGAATTTCACTTTCAAACCGAAATTTGAAGTTTTGGTTCCAAATTTTGGTACCAAACCGAAATTTCATTCTGCACTCCAAACAACTCTTTTTTACATACCTATTTTGTACACTTTTGACCCATTTTCCTGCAAAACGACTTCTCGGAAAGACACTAAAACTTTCAGAACTTATTAAAACATTATAAATATCTATTCCAATCAGAAACATTTATCATTTGACCTTCGGAATACCACTTTCCATTTAACGGGTTTTATACCAAAACCCGTTTTAACCCGCTTACATTACATTCAACTTATTCCACATTCATATTACCTCAAACCTTCTATAAATCATTAACTTAACATAATGAATCGCATTCATTATCATTAACTCGCTTACAACCCAAAATGGGTATAAATAGACGTTGTACCAAACTCCCTTTAAACAAGACTACAAATACTTAAACCATCCTTTGATGCACCATTGATGACTCAATTACATTCAACAACTATGACATTCACTTTTCCACTTGACAACATGTTTACAAAACCATTTAGACTCTCGGGGTACAACATTGACTTGAGCTCGGTAATTTTACCTAAGCTCCTAATTGCATACTACCTTCTAGCCTTCGCAAAACCCAACCTTATCCCTTATCCAAGCCATCAATAAAAGCATACAAACCTACAAAATGGTTAGACAACTAAACCATAAGCTTTCGCTTAGTAAGTAACTAGATTAATACATGATTAGCACGTTAATCCACATATATGCAACACGAATACTTCAACCATTAATCACATAAACATCACAACATACCTTAGCCATTCCATACTTACAATCTATCACTTGAGATGGCTAACTAGGCAAATCACCTATCAAGACCACACTCACTAATTTAAAGGTATCAACTATAACATCCATACTCATAGTCACATAATATGCAAACAATCATATTAAACACATATCAATCAAGTTACTTACCTTAGCTTCCAAAGTTAAGTCTAACAAGAACAATATCATCATCTTCATCATTATCACCATCCTCCATCATCATCATCTTCATCCTTTATCATCTAAGCCACCATCACTAAAGGCACATATACACAATCAAAATACTAAACCATGATTATCCCAATCATAGCTTTTCCTTAAACCCATCTAATTATCATATAATCATGCCATGATTACATGATAATTAGCCCAATCAATTTATTAGCTTAATGCAATAATACTTATACCAATTTCATAATAACTTCTTAATTAAGCTTATGAACATCATTTACCCAGTTCCCCTTAATTAGGGTGCATGAACCCTAATCTCAATCTCATCAATTGATCATCAATTAAGGTTACTTACTTGTGTATGGGCATGACTAGGTACATTTTACTTGTGCTAAGGCTTCAATCTTCCATCAATAATCACCAAAGCCACTTTTCCATTTCCTCCCTTTTCTCTTCACGTCAGACACAACCATACACTACACATTCTGGAAGTCTACTGATATTTAGAGAAGTATCCAGATATTAGTAGTTGGTAACTTTTCCTAAATGGCACACTAGGTCCCTCAAGTCCCATTTCATTCCATTTTAGCCACAAATACTTATTAACACATTTAACACTTAGCAACTTAGGTCCCTTAAGTACTTTTTCCATATAAATGTGACATGTCATATTTTCTATAACCATTTACATAACATTAATACTTATATTTTGACTATCGGGTTTGACCGACCAATCCCGTATGTCCTTTGAACTTATAAAGTCATGACCAACCATTCAAATGGCATTCTTGTAATAAAATGCTTAGGCCGGTTTCGTGGATGTTATACCACCGCTCCTTCTCGACATGCTCTTTGATGAAATGGTAGTGAAGAACAATGTGTGTTGACTTTGAATGTTGAACCGTGTTACACGAGATCGCAATTGCACTTTTAGAGTCACAGTATACCGGAATCTTATCGAATACATAACCATAATCCATGAGTTGTGTTCTCATTCAGATGACTTGAGCACAATACACATACATAGCTACATATTCTGCTTCAGTTGACGATAACGATGTACAGTATTGCTTCTTCGATTGCCATGACACCAGTTTGTCACCAAGGAATTGTAGACCTCCAGAAGTACTTTTTTGTGTATCGAAACACCCTTCATGATCAGCATCTGAAAATGCTATTAATTCAAAACTAGAATCCTTCAGATACCAGATCCCCAAGTTAATGGTTCCCTTGATGTTTCAGAGGATTCTTTTAGCCTCTTATAGGTGTTTTTCAGTGGGTCTTGACTGATAAAGGGAGAATAGATATACAACAAATACAATGTCGGGTCTGCTTGTTGTTAGATACACGAGAGACCCAATAATACTACGGTATTTTGTAGGGTCAACAAGTTTCCCATGTAAATCAAGATCCGCCATCGGTTGAAGCCATTGGTGTATTATAGGTGTCACATGTTTCATACCATGTTTCTTTAAAATATCAAGAGCATATTTGGACCGACTATAGAAAATACCACGTGGTGATGATGAAGTTGGAGTCCTAAGAAGCGTAAGTTCACCAATCATTGACATTTCAAAATTTGTTTTCATTAGTTTTGAGAAAGCATTTGAGTACTTTTTGTGGGTTGAACCAAAAATGATATCGTCCACATAAATCTAAACAATTAAAATGTGTTCCCGTGATATTGAATAAACATTGTAGGGTCAATAGATCCTTTGATAAATTTATGAGCAAGTAGGAAGGATGACAATTTATCATACCACGCCCAAGGAGCTTGTTTTTTAGACCGTAGAGAGCCTTGTTCAGTTTGTAGACATGATTAGGGAACTCTAGATCAACGAATCCCTCTGGTTGGCTAACATACACTGTCTCCCAAAGTTTCCCATTTAGAAATGCAGTTTTGACATTCATTTGGTAGACGGTGATGTTCATGTGAGTCGAGAATGCCAGAAAAATCTGAACAGCCTCAAGTCTAGCAACTGGTGTGAATGATTCTTCAAAGTCGATACCTTCTTCCTGACGATAATCCTTAGCCACCAGACGTGAATTGTTATGAATGACCGTTCCTTCAGCATCTACCTTAGTCTTCCAAATTCATTTTAGACCAATGACGTAGACCCCGGTTGGTCTTTCAACCAATTCTCACACTTCTAAATGTTATGATTGGTTGGTTAGGGTTGCCAAAAATGTTAACAAGCGGATGATCTTTAGTCCATTTAAGTGTTAAAGGTTGGTGTTGATATACATTATGCAGATTAGGTGGATCCAAATGGCTGGTTAAAGATTTAGCAACATCTGGATCTGTTGTTTCTGATGCAAAAGGGTTAAATAACATATTTTCATCATAATCCGTAGGTGCGTGTACATTCGGTTTAATGGATCATCACCGGGTCATTGTCATTGGAAGCGGTTTGTTCTCATCTTTGTTGGAGATTCGACCGAGGTGCATCAACAATGCTTGTTGTTTCGAGATGAACCGTGGATTGGAATTTGATCATGTTGAGAAACGAAAACATTTGATACATCTGGAGCACGTTGATCAAAGTCTTCATTAAACAGAGGAGCAAGCAAAGTTTCCATGTGACGAAGAGTGAGTTGAAATTTTTGGTCAGCTGCTGATTCTGGAAAGTTAAGACGGTTATGTCCGGGTTCTAAGTTGTTTTGCTCAGAAGCCATTTCTGCAAGCTCATCAAAATTAGCATAAATTGTTTCCATAATTTCTCTTGTACGACGATTCCAGATTCGGTATCCTTTAGAGTTTTAACAGTATCCGACAAAGACTCCAATATCAACTTTAGCTTTGAGCTTTCCAAAGTCATCACGATTCATTATTTGGATAACAAAGAGCACCAAATACATGAAAGTGTTTGAGATTTGGTTTTCGGTTATAGATAAGCTCGTATGGTGTTTTGTTGTGGCGTTTTGTGATCATTATATGGTTTTGAGTATAGCATGCAGTTGAAATAGCTTCTGCCCACAAGTAATCCAGAAGTTTAGCATTTACCAACATCATTCTTGCAGCTTCCACTAACGTCCGGTTTTGTCTTTCGACAACTCCATTTTGTTCGGGTGTTCCTGCAATGGATGTTTGATGCTCAATTCCCACTTTCTCATAATATTCCTGAAGAGTTTGATTCAAGAATTCAGTTCCTTTATCTGCTCATACTTGTCTGACCGTGTTACAAGCTGAACTTGAATTTTCATGAGAAAGGTGATGATCATTTGTGGAGCTTGATCTTTACTTCGAAGAAAATAAACCTAAGTCCATCTTGAGTAGTCATCAACGATTACAAGAATGTAGAGTTTGCCATTAATCGTTTGCACACGCATCGGGCCACACAAATCCATGTGAAGAAGGTGAAGAACATGTTGAGAACTATTTTCAACCTTCGAAGGAAAATATGCACGAGTGCTTTTTCCTTGTTCACAAGCTGAGCATAAGTGGTCTTTGGAATACCGAAATCTTGGAAGTCCTTCAACTAATTTGTGTCGTGCAAGATCAGCATGGTTTTGAAGTTCAAATGTAAAAGTCTCTTATACCACAATCATGATTTTGTTGATGTTGCTTTAGATAGTAGACAAATAGGAGATGAAGCGACCATGTCTTGCATAGAAATTGTGTAAAGGCTTGATGAACGGGTTCTTGACATGAGATCGTTTCCTTGTTGTCACAATTCTCAATTTCCGGTCATTTTTCAAATTTATATTTCATTAACGATATATTTCTTTTAAATGAACGCTATCGTCATTTATCTTTTATTTTGAACAATTGATCCGACACTTCACAAAACTTATCCCGATATATTTTTGTACTCATATTAAGATTATAAAATAATATTATTACTTTACCCGATGTTTTCAATTTATTTTGTATATAAATTGTTATGTATAAAATTTTACGATGGTTTTCAGTAAATTTAACTCGATAATTATTATTTCACTCAATTTTGCAAGAAATGTATTTTTATAATTTTATGACTTCAATATATTTTATTTTGTTCCGTTAAAATTTATTTCTAGCCAACGCTACACTAAATAATTACTTTTACTTACAAGATAAGCACTACAATTATCATATAATCACTTACTTAATAAAAAATTCATTAACTTTTCTTTTGACCCTACTTTGTCGACAAAAAAATCAATGACACCACAAGATATGATAAAAATCTTTTAGTAGGCCAACACATATGTACTAATAGGTAGGACACGATTAATTTTTAATGATATTCAAAGACATAACACATACATTCACATTACAAAGGTGAAAAAGAAATATACTCTCCCATTTTCTTTTGCAAGAACCGGCCAAGGAGATAGAGCAATAAGGAATCCATATTTTTGCAAGATCAAGTTAATTACACAACCTTAGTATACTCTTAATCAAGGTTTTAGAATAAAAACCTAGGGTGTTAGGATTAACCTTGTTCATTTAACCTCATCAAGTAACTAGTAAGCATTTCATGTTCACTTTCATCTTTCATATTCATATCATGTTCATTTTATCATGCTTGAGAAAAACATACAAGTTATATGATGTCTATACCACTTAAATTGTTTATAAACTATATAAATTCATATATGTTATCCTATAATTACTCCTTGAAACATATCACTTTTGGTGATGTCTAGGAACCCATGACACCCTAATAAGGTGTATGGTAGGATTAGAATAGCTTCGGAGTTATTTTGAATTGGTGGGAATAGGTTTGGCGCGAGAAAAACCCATTTCGACAAGTGTAACTAAGGGCCTGTCCTTATTTTTGAAATCTGGAAATTTCGACAGTTGATAAAAATATTTGGGCTAGATATTTGGAAAATATACTTTAAAACGAAAACGTGGTCGCTTGAACGGGTTAAAACGGAGTTATAACGAAGAAGATATGAATTTTTGTAGTTTGGCGACGAAAACTAATAATTTCAGAAATTTCAGCATGTAAATGTCACTTTCTACTAGTCAAAAATGAGGCTTAAGCGTTATGAAATGTGTCGACTTATTAAAAATATATTAGTGTACTTAAATATGAATCTAAGGATGTAGAAAACGTAGAAAACGGACTTGTAACGAGTAAATTACACGCGATAAACAAAGTTGCCGTAACTTTATTCTATTAGCAAAATTAATATATTTTCTATTAAACACATACTACGGCAACGAGGACCATGTTGAGGGTCGTTTTAACAATGACGGAGTACTTTTTATAAAATGATGTCTTCTAGTAAAAGTAACTTCGCCTAGCCTATTTTCCAAAATGTCCAACCGTTCATCAAGCGGAGTTGTAACGAATAAAATATAGTCACTCAAACTTTGCCGAAATCCACCCTTAAACTATATTTTGGACACAAGTACCATACTTTAGCTATATTTTTCTCTATGATCGGAACATCTATGACGAAAACTTAAATGCTAAAACTTTGAGATAATGGTACAAGCTTCCCAAAACCGTTGAGTTTGTTTCCTAACACTCGATGTGCACCATTTTACGACTAGCTTTTCAAGGCCTTTTAGTCACTTTCATGAAATTGCCAAATGACATTATTTTACGACGAAAAGTTATAATTTCATAATAAATCATTAAATGACTATAGTAGGATATCATTTCAACGTAAATACTTGTAAAGTATTTCATAATATGACGAGATGTCATAAACATACATTTCGACGATAAATCTTATTTTCAAAAACGTACAAGTGGTATAGATTACATGTGGATTTGCATGCACGACATTGTTTCATGACTTATATTAGAGCATATCATTCATAATAGGTCGCGTTAGAGAGTTGCGTCTCATTTCTGTGCATCCACTTTGTCATCGTAACTATTGCAACAGGTGAGTTTTCATAGCCCCTACTTTTATACATTTTGAATTACTTTTGAGGGAGATACATGCTCAACTATTTTCATTTACTTTTATAAGTAATTTAAACTTTTTAAGGATTACTGTGAGTTCATACCCCGCTTTTACTCGTTTAAATTCTTACAAACTCTTTGGGGGAGATACATGCTTAAATACTTGTTTTTACTCTTGCGAATACTCAAACCATTTATATAATTGTGTTACACTATACTTCTTATACTCTTTGGACATTATGTGTGGTTTATTGCGATAGGTGCCTTAATGTGCTAAACTTGTTTTCAATTATGCCTCAACATACATACTTTAGCAATCGGTTAACTCTGCGGGAGCCATGGAGAGGTATTGATAGTACTATCGGTGACGCCCCACCCTTGTGTCCTCGATGACTTGACCAGGGTGAATATAATCCGTTATTCAATTAGACACAACAAACAATGTAGACTTGTCAAGAGGTTCGATTGGTCGTGATTCTTTGCATTAAGTACTTGTATATATCGTATGCACATATGTCCTACTTACAAACAAGATTGACAATTCTATGTCTTGGCGTTGGGTTGTAAACACACGTGTTGCAAGTTTTGTATGGGCGGAACTTGAACCGAGTGGATTTACAATGCCTTTCTTGCATGAATATTCTTTAAAGGCTTTACATTTCAACACAAACTCTATGAACTCACTCAACCTTTGTGTTGACACTTTTAGCATGTTTTATCTCGGTATCTAAGGCATACACTTCATGGTATGCATATGGACATATCATAGAGTCGCGAGACGACGCGTCTCACTGGGTTTTATAAACTGTAAAACATCGTTTGGCTTGTAACAAACTTATTTCCGCACAGTTGATTTTCATTTGGGACCTATATTTTGTAAACTCGATTGTTTTAATAAATTTAACGATGTGTTTTCCAAACGACACTTTAGGTCGCTCAATATAACTATAACTTTGATGCTATGACAACAATTCCTGTGAATTCCATTCACGCAAAACAGTAATTTGGGGTGTGACACTTGTAGATCATGAATGAAACAAGTTTTCTCCCGAAAAGCAACTTCCAAATCACCATCACAAAATTGACCGATCGAGAAAAGGTTGTGTCCAAGACCTTCAACATAGTACACTCTACTAATTTCGATGTTACCATTGATGTAATCCCAAGAGCCCATTATAGCGACAAAGTGATCATTCCCGAACCTAATAAAGGCCAATAAACTTTGCAACAAAGTTTGATAAAATTTTGATGTTTCTGTCATGTGCCGGAACACCGCTATTAACAATCCGAGAATAATTTGTATCACATGCAATAGACACGATAAACGAAGATGGAATAGAGGTAGAAGTGGAACCCGTAGAGTTAGTTGGTTCCATTACAGTTACAGTTGTAGTACACATGTTAATAATTTTAGGTATCCATTTAAAACCAGCTGTACTTTGTAACCATCATTTCCAAGTCCAGCTAGTTCGCGCTTTTGTCTTAGTGAATTCACTAGGTGATGGTATCTTCCTAGGAGGTGATGATGGTGCTATGGGCGCATCAATATTATTTTCAGAAACTAGAATAGGCGGTTTTCCTAGCACAGACTTAGAAGCAATAGTGAGCCTAGAGGTAATTTCATTTGTAGGTTTCCGATTATGAGACAAGATAGATTTAGCAACATAATTATCATGACAACCAGAAAACATACTTTTACAACAAAATATACAAGAAGCTTCAAATATAACATCCAAAGTGCTTAAAGATTTAACATTCGTTACATCGCCTTTACTATTGCATTTGTCTAACACAATATTTAAAGTAGGCGCAACATGTGTTTTATTCAAAGTCCTAGAATGACCTTCTACTACAGAGGCTTTTAGTTTTTCGCTTTTACTTTGCAAATTCCTATTCTCCTTTTGATTGCTCTTAGGCTGTGAATTGCTAACGCTAGAAGTGGAGGCAACTACTACTATAGAAGTGGAAGGAATCACATTAGTATCTTGTGGTTTGTCAGTGGGCTTCCTAGTATCAACTTTAAACATTCCAGGTGCAATTACATTTGTGTTACTATATTTGCCTTTCTCAAAACCAATTTCGGTTTCAACTCAATGATAGTGTGTTCTAGGTCTTGATTTTCTGAACATAAGTGTCCATTAGGACTCATTATTTCACGGATGTGAGCAATTTAAAAAGTTGACTTTTTGAGTAAATCAAATATGGTTCCGTATTCCTTTTTGACTTTTTCAATCTCTTGTTCATATTTAAAAAGTTGACATTTCAAAGACGCGTTCTCATCATCAAGTCGTTCAAGTTTTGGTTCAAAAGATTTTTCACCCAACTGGTTGACTTCAGTTTGTAAAGCAATTTCACAATCAATACTATCATTTTGACACCAGCGAAGATGACGTTTTACTTCAAGAAGTTCTTTTAACAGACACTCATTTTCAGCTTTAAAAATTTCCAGTTGTGACACATTATCATTTTCCTCATCAGATGTATTAACAACAATAACATTATCACAAGCAGATGCAACAGTATAATACAACACAATAGAGATAGTATCAGCACATATAACATCTTCCAAGATTCGTTCAACATGATTCTGAAATTTTTTATTTTTCTTTTTTGTTTTCAAAATTGATGTTTCCGTTTCATTGAAAAGTGTTTTCATTTGTCCAACTTCATTCTTAAGTTCCGCTCCCAATGTCTTGCACACATACGCAAATTATGAACATGTGGTAAAAGTCGAGTTGCAAGATTTGTCTTTGTTCTTTGGCATAAGCCAATTGAAAAGTCACAACTTTTATTTCAGAATTTCGTTCAATTTCCTCTTCCAAAAGTTTAATGTCTGACATAAAAGTATCAAAATACTTGAGAATAAGACATCTTTCTGGTAATGGTGTGATTTCACTTGAATAAGGTAAAGGACCGTTAATTTGTGCAACGGGTTTAACGGGACCAACGTCATAAGACGACTCATTAATATATGTGATTACCCAAGGTGTTTCAATTTTATCTTCTTTGAAACAAAAGATTTGAAATATGAAACACTTTTGAGTAATCAAAAGGTTGGTTATATTTTACGTTGCTCATTTTAATCGACTTTCTTCTTCCGCATCTTGTTCCTCTTCACAATTATATTCAACAACATGCACAATAGATTCATCAAGTAGATATTTTACACTATACAACTTTGGATTTGACTTGAATGCTCTATGTAAAAAATGTGGTTTAGTATCAGCAAGATCTGGCCCATATCCATCTGGATTTGGCTATAAAGTGAACTTTTCGATTGTTGTGATTGACGCACCATGTTTATACACAATGTTTTGAAACTCTTTGATTTTTTTCCAAGTCGACGATTTCATCAAGACACAGATCAATCCGCTTCCTTGAGGCTTGTTTAAACTCGGAAAACTATTTTGACACGAAGACAACTCAAGCTTGGTTTTTTGAATTTATGTAGTAAGAGTGTCAACTTGTAGTTTGTGTTCAAATTTTTCTTGTTCCATTTGAGAAATCAAATTGTTTTTGGAAGTGATAAGATCGCGTATCTGTTTTTCTAATTCTTGTTCTTTTAGATAGGACTTTTGAAAGGCGACTTCAAAACTTTGTTCACGTTTTTCGTTTGTTTCAAAATTTGAAAGTTGTGTCTTATGGCATTCAAGATCCACAGTCAATAATGAAACTTTTTCTTTTAGATTTACATTTATTTCATTGCATTTTGCAACTTGAGATTGGGTGGTCATAAGTAAGGTCATGAGCTCTGGACCTGGATTACACGAAGTTTCAATTTGTTCAACGTGAGTATCAACATATTCATCAGTGGGATCATCAGATGTAACCACTGGGTCAACTTGATCATTGTCTTGATGAGATGTTGATGGCTCATTTTGAATACTTTGTTCCTTGTCAGATGCAGATGCAGGCGGAGATATCAGATCATGTATGAGTTACATATTAGGATCTGGTACCTGAGATAAGCCATCAGTATCATAGACTAGGCTTGTATCACACATGTGGAGTTCTTGCATGTTTGCCATTAACATCACAGCTGCATTAGCTTGCAAGTCCTCCATATCGTCATCAGATTCTGCATTTGCCATGACGCTTTGTTCCTTGTCTATAAGAGTTCCACCAGCTTCATCTTTAAGAGCCAAGAGTAAAGCCTCCTTGTGATAAGTACTTCCTCTGGTTCTTGGTTTTGGACATGCATTAGCCATATGACCCTTTTCATTCGTAGCATCGAAGGACCATGTTCCCATTCTGAGTATTGCCATGATCAACAATTTGTTCCCTTTGCTGAGGAGCAGCCATATTGTTCCTACCAGAAGCATTATACCCTTTTCCACAACCCATATAGCTACCATTTCCCATCGAACGTCCATTGTTATGATTCTAAACTTCAACCCGTCCATTCTGAACAACATCTTGATTTCTTGTGTTTGACGAGTTACGAAGATGATTATTGGATTGGTTTTCAAATCTACCAAAGGCACGAGCAATTAGTGCAAATCCTTGATTCAACGTGTTGAATGCTTCCTCATCTTCATTCTAGGTTTCACTGTAAAGTGTTGAATCATAGTTGTTGTTGTATGGAACTAGTTGAGTATCATTTGATTGCTGTGTAGGATCATATGGAGTGATCTAGGCTGACGGTGTCTGTTGAGGGTAAGTAAGGCTTTGTTTCTGCTGTGGAAATTGAAGAAATTGTGGGGCAAAAGATTAAGCAATCAAAGCAAGTGAATTAGCATTTGGTAAAGGTGCATAGATTCCACGGAGAGCTCGATATTTGTCCATTTCCTTCTGATGGTGCTTCAGATAATCATACATACCATACTTAGCATTGTGAAGGTTCTTAGCTTGACGGATGAATGTGACATACTTCTCCCAGTCAGGACTAAGACAACTTACAAACTTTGTGTTAATAGCAATTTTGGGCAAAATAATGTTGTATCTGTTCAAATCATTGATGATTTTGTGAATCGATGATAGTATGACTCTAATGACTCCGGATCAATCATGAACATTTCATAAGATAGGTAAAGTTTGGATTCCATGTCTTCTTGATTGAGTTCATGCCTTCCATTAAAAGATGAACATGTTCCCACATATATTTTGTCGTTTTCGAGCATCGACACTTGAAGAATTGGATTGGGTAGTCCCGAAGAATATATTCCATTGCAAGTTTATCGATTCAAATTGAAGTTGTTGTTGTTCACCGGTTGACTTTCAAGGACAATGAAGTAGTGTCAAGTCTTGGTGGATTAGCCGTTGGATCGCCAGAATCGTCACAGTTGGCATTTGAAAAGGACCTTCAAGGATGACCTTCTTCAAATATTTTCCATGAGGTTTCTTAAGGTCAAGGAACCTAAAGAATCGACTTACCCATTGAACATAGTTTCCGGAGTGAGCATTGGAGGTCTATCAAGAGATCCACTTCATGAATTGATTGTTGACTCATCGTAGCCTCACACATCTTTGCAAACCAATGAGGTTCCTTCGTGTAATGGTAGTAGATTGCATAGCATATTGAGGTGTGGAATTTATTGTTGTGGTTGAGGGTATGGTTGTTGAGGGTATGGTTGTTGAGGAATTGTTGTAGTTGAGGTTGTCCAAATGATTGTTGTTGTTGATAAACTTGTTGTTGTGGTTGTTGTGGGAATTTTTGTTGATGATGTTGTTGTTTCTGAGGATATTGGTGAGGAAATTCGTTGAAATACGGTGGTTGAGACATCTTAAAACTTGTGTTTGTTGATGGATCTTTGTAGATGATTGAAATGTGAGTTGTTGTTGTAATTTGGTCTTATTCGTAAACTTCTTAGTCGTAAAGATGATGGTGCTTACTCATAAACTGCCTCTTAGTCGAAACGTCCACTTACTCTTAAAGTGATCTTACTCATAAACTATTGTGGCTTATACGTAACCTTACTCGTAAACTCAAGTCTTAGTAGTAAAGTTCCTTACTCGTAAGATTTCTCTTAGTCGTAAAGTTCTTATACGTACGCTATGAACTTATTCGTAAGAATAGGTAAAACAAAACTCTTTCAAACTTATCCAAGTAAGAAAGATATCCACAAGTCGAAGTAGTTCACAAGCTTATCCAAGCAAGGAAATCTTGAGTCACAAATAACTTTGAAGATTCGATGAAGATTCCTTATTCGTAAGATTTCTTATTCGTAAACTTTTGCTTGTTCGTAAAACTTATTCAGAAATCAGGGTTTGCTTACTCGTAAGATAAGGGTTTAGCTTACTCGTAAAAAGAGGGTTTTGCTTATTCGTAAATTCACCTGAAATCACCAAAACGACTTTTTAAGCTCTAAAACGCGTTGTACACTTGATTCTTTTGATGAAATAGCTTTAATAACACTTAAATAACAAGAAAGTATTAAACTTTAACACATAAAGTGAAATTTGAGCTTATTCGTAAACTTGATGAAAACCAAAGAAACGAGTGAAAAATGATTTAAAACTGAAAAAGTTCTAAACTTTTTGCTAAACCTGAGATTCTAAACACTATAACAACCTTAAAACTTTCCAAGCTTCAAGATTGGAGTGTTAAACCCAAAGTTACGCGTAAGAAAGGTGATGAACACGTTACGTATAACCTAAAAGTAAACCAAAACACGTTCCAAACAACTATTTGGCAATTGATACCACTGTTAGGCCACCATAACATGATAACACAAGTATGTAAACGTAAGAAAGATGAGAGAAAGGATGTAGAGTGTTCGGATTCTTCACACACAATAATAAGGAAAGTGTAATGCATAAAATGAAAGAATCAACACCCTCCTAAGAGGGTTACAAGTGTTTATATAGGCAAGGAAGCTAGGGCAACACTTCTAGTCCCTTCCTTAAGTCGTTGGGCCTAAACATAGGCCTATGGGCTTACTACATAAGCCTAGCACTAATTACAAACGTATAAGCCAAATTAGCAACCTATTACATATCGAATGAACGATACTTGAATAATAGTTACACGTGATCCCATACTGTAATAAACTCGGTGCTTTTCATATTACAAATATATGATAGTCCCACCACTCTCGAGCTGAACATCTGGTGTACTCTTGAACATGATGGAGACGAAATGTCCCATAAATTCTTGGATGTTTTCTTATGCGGCTGTAAGATAAAAGCATAAAAATGAGCGATAATCTTAAACTTTTTAACATGATATGTTGATAAAGTAAAGAATGATTGTTAAACTTTAACATGATAACTCAACTCAAAATATATGTTACTTACACTATGACATAGACAACTCTTTTCATCACATGTGTTTGTAAATGCTTCATAATGTACGACCAAGATGTAAATATCTGCAAAGAAAAGAGAAAAAATAAGTGTATAACAACTAGAAAACACGTAATATAACAAATTATACCGGATCAATCATGTCTAGCTCCCATTCAACGTAAACCACTCTTGAGAAGCAAAACCAAGGATTCGCAAGGCACTACAAATAGTCGGAATGATCGGTGCTCCATGATGGGTGGGAAGGGAGTTCTTGGCTCATTTATAAAAGAGGATTTATGAGTTATGTAACTACATGATGCTTTGTATTCTTTAGGGTTGTAAATCGCAACCCTTTTGTGTTCCGTAACTCCATGATTGCGTACATTTAATTGAAAGATTGTTTGTATTTCGTGGAGTTGTGACTTGTTTGTACCGTACATGACTTTTAGCATAATTACTCTTCCACATTAAATTAACAAACCGAATCTTTAAGTATATATTATGCTCGAATCAACTTCAATAATCAATAAACTCTAATAATCTATTACATTTTCATGATTTGTATGATTTTTACCAATAAAAGATCACAATATACTAACCTCAACATTAACATTTTTTTTGATCATTCATTTTCATCTAATTAACTATGAATTAAGACAAGAGTAAAAAAATGTTTATGGTGTTTATATAGTAGATTAACATTATTTTTGGAAACTATTACTAAATGTAAAAAGTCTTCTAACTCTTTTGTTATTGTGTTTTTGAAACTTGCTTTTTAAAAAGACCAACCGTGTGTTAAACTTACTTGAAAACTATGTGTTAGAATTAAAAAGCAACTATTGCCATTTTATTATTTCAACAAAGTAAATAGTAGTAATACAACATTTGTCACATACAACTATATCTCAAATCCAAAACTCCATCATTATTATTATCACTTAAGTGAAATCGAAAAATTTGCATTTTTCCATCCCTACCTTGCTCGTATTCTACCATCCCCAACCCATTTGTTTTATTCCAAACAACAAAAACATCCCAAGCATCATATATCGACAACATCTCAATGTCAAGTGTCCTTTACTTATCCTTGTAGTGATCAATTTCAGGAACCCGAAGTTGGCTATCACCGCAATGATAGCAATCGTCGGGTTATGTTGGTCATTGCTACTAGGACCAACAAGAATGACCGGTACTACCCCGAAACCGAACCGGCATAACCACTACTATTGCCGAGTACTTGGGATTATTAATGGAGTAGCTAATTTAGGTGTAGCTGGTGTGTTGGGAATGGTCACGATTTCCCAGTTATAAGAATAATTGAGGTGCCCAATACTAGGAGGGTAAGAATGAAAAGTTTAGCTATTGTTGGTTGGGATGAATGAACATTGACGATGATGAGATGAATGAATGTTGAAGATGATGAGATGTAATTGAGTTTTCCCAAAATGCATTTTTCTTACGCGTTACAATTAATCAACCAATATCAACTTCTTGTTTGTTAATGGTTCACTTATTTTAAACATGTCACAAAATGAATACAAAGTTATGGATATTGCGTCCGAAAAAGAAAGTAATTAGACTTGAAATACAATAGTTCTAAATACAAACTTGTGTGATGTTTATGAAATGTCAGTTTTGGAACTCATGTAAAAGTTTTTTAAAAATTATAGATATTTAGATGTTTGGATATATAAAACAGTTATCCGAAATTTCGGATATCCAAATTTAAAGAACTTAGCTAAAATAATGTGTCTAATAAAACCATCAACTCAAATTTCGGTATTCAAAAACCCAAAAAACTGAAAAGTGAACCGCAAAAAAGCAAAAGCCAAAACGAACTTTTGGTGCGGGGTTGATTTTAAAAAAAAAACTTAAAACTGAATTTTTGGTTCGGAGTTTGGTTTCAGCCAAAAACCGCCCCAAACTGCCCCATTCTCACCCCTAAATACAACACTTGTCACATTCAACTATATCTAAAATCTCAAACTCCATCATTATTATTATCACTTAAGTCAAATCAGACAATTTGCGCTTTTTGGCAGTGATTGGGTTGTTTGTAGCCTATCACTGAAAGTGCAGAAGGCGGAGAAGAAGTCTCAACCAGTGCATCACATCAGATGCTAATAATCAACCTGCTCGAACTAGTTCATCATCTGAGCAATACAAGCATACTCGGTGATTTTAATTAGTTATAGCGTGTAATTATTTATTAGTACTTTGTGTAATTATTTATTAGTACTTTTTTTGAACATATATTTATTAGTACTTGATTACGCTTCTTTTGTGTAATTTCCGAAGATGTCTTGAATTTATTTGGGAATGAGTAGACTAGATTCAATACAAGTACCCACACCTCTTCACATATAACACACTATCGGTTAACAAAAACTGAATTCCCGGACGAAAATATTTTAATGGGGGAAGACTGTCACAACTCATATTTTTTTAGGTCATTACGTAACTATAAACTCAAAACAATTCACTTTGAATATTTGAATATTTACTTTGACGCATAACCGTTAGGTTAAATCGCGTACACCGGAAAACAACATTAAACGTATACCAATAATAGACTAAGTTTAGTCTACCTCAACTAGGTACATAAATACTCTCATAAGCATATTTAATATGTCTTTGCATTTGATATTATAAGTTTTATTAAAATCATCCAGGTTTTGCATTTGATCCCATTTCATGTATCCATAACATACCCGAATACCTCACCACCTTTTAAATAAGTATACTACTCATATATACTTACAAATTTAAACCATTTTCCTTCCCCATAAACCTTACAAAATCCCCCCCCCCCTTATATCCATTTACTTTCATTTTTATTTTTACCACAAACTAATACTTTTACTTTTAATTATCAAATAATACATAATAATAATTATGAGATCATGGGTGATGTCACAAGACCACATCATTGCCTTGTTTTTCTTCCTTCCACACTCCATCCCCCTTCCCCCTATGTTCAATGCCTGGCTTGGTACTCTTCTTTATATTCCACTACGACACTCAATCTTTTGCACTATAAATATAACCCACTAACTCATTCATTTCACTACTTCAAAACACAAAATACACACACTTTTTCTATGCATTTTTGGCAAAAAGGAGAGAAAAAATAAAGTGTTAAAAGCTTTGGGCAAAATTGGTAAAAGATTAAAGTTGTTAGCTATAATTTTGGGGTGCAAAAATTAGGCTTTTTTAGTGATTTTTGGGTTGTTATTGTGCATCTTCTTGATATTTCATCCACCAACTTTTTGTAAGCTTTCTAGACTCATTTCCATATATATCATTCCATTTCATTGTTATATCACCATAATATGATTTGTGTGTTGAAAATGTGATTTAAAGATGAATTGGTAAATTTATATTCTGTCCAGATTTTTAGTCGTGTACAACATCATAGGAAACCATCTTAATCATTTTTCCGAGCTAAGCTAGATTTCACAAAATATATATATATATATATATATATATATATATATATATATATATATATATATATATATATATATATATATATATATATATATATATCTTATGGATGCTCTCCGTCAAATTTCGTGATTTTTGGAGTTGATTTAGTATTTTAAATAAATAATATGCAATTGTTAGTCAAAACCGACAAGAAGCCGATTTCTGTTTGTATATTGTAAAAGCGACCACTCATAACACTAGATTAATAAATATGGTAAGAATAACTATTTCAGAGGATACCTATACCTAACTACAACAATTTTAATGGAGTCGTGAAGTTAAGTAACAAAGGATATATGACCATAACAAGTCGGGTTATGTTTTCTAATTTTGGATGACTTGACACATGTGTGTATTTTTGTTTCTATAAAATAATTGGTGCGGATCCGAGATAAGTGGCTTACATTTTGGAAAGTAGACTTAAAAACAATGAACCTATGCTTTTGAACTAAGTGATTTCATTATAAACAGTGAGAAATAGCCCCATTAAGTCGGAAATTTTCTGAAAACCCCTAACAACATATCCGAAAATGTTTGTGTATAAATCTTTAACTAAAACATATTTTTACAAATCGGGACTTTGATTTAATGAAAGTAGACATGTTTAACTACGTTTAGAGATTTTAACGGATAAAAACAAGCTAGAAACAAATTAGATACGCCCACTTAAAGATAAACTTTATTTCAATCAACAACCTTTTAGTTTTTAGAGTTTTCGTTATTAAAAAACGCGTTTTGACTATTTTTCTTAAACTTTTAACTTATGTAACTTATTAAAACCTCATTACAAGTATATAAGGGTGGTAAAATTTGTAAAACTCATTTGCATTTAGTACATGTCGCATCCCTAAAACGACTTATTATTCTAGGTCACGTTTAGGTTTCCATACCGTTAAATCACGTTACATTTTTCCCGATTCACTACCTACTCAAGGTGAGTTTCATGGCCTCACTCTTACTTTTTTTACTATTTGTCTTGAACTACTTTGGCGTGAGAATACATGCTCGATTACTTAAATACATTACTTGTTTTACTGACTACATACACGTTTACTTATTTTATGCGCAATTACTTTCTTTCAGATACAAATACTTCAAACCTTTACGTATTTCTTAAGTTACACATCTTTCCATTAAGTTAGTAACATCATGAACCGTTAATTACGTAGTAAGCGTGAATGTTGTGAATAGATCTATTGGGTTGAAAGCCTCTTCTAGGTAGTTGCCCTACTTGACTGGTATGTCAAACGGACGCATAATCATTTTCGGAACTTGAGTGTTCACAGAAAGGAACACTTACACGGTCATAAAAACTAGAAACAATAAGGCTTCGGGACCGGAGTTTAGTGCAATAGTAATACTTTTCTATGACGTCAGATTTGTTATAATTGTCATACACTAGAAACGGTGGTCCGCACATGACATTATATTTACTTAAACCTATGAACTCACCAATTTTATGTTGACATTTTAGCATTTATTTCTTATGTGCTTAAGTTTTGCTTGGTTTAGCATACATGAGTCCATACATAGAGTCGCCATAGGCGGTCACATTCATGAGGATTTTACTACATGGACATCATTCATCATCTGACTATGATTTTCCTAAAACTCATTATTTTTTCTATGAATTCTTGTGGCCAATTATATTTGAAAACCTTATGTTGTTTCAATTTAATCAATGATTTACTTTTCAAAACGACTCATTTAAAGGTCGTTCTTTATATTCTTGCCTTTGTGCTATGAACGTCACGCCTCACTTACCTTTTCGCTGCGACATTTTAAGGGTGTGACATTATCATGCTCAGATCAACTTCTCAACAATCATTAAACTCTAATAATCCAAGACATTTTCATGATTTGTATGATTTTTACCATTTTCATATTTAATTATGCATGTAGGAAACACACACAAAAAACATTCACTTAAAGAAATAACTAATTATGTAACCAACAGTCACAACATCATCGTAACACAATATATAGGCTAATTTAGTCTAGCAACACAAGTGACAGAACGGAAACAAAAAAAAGTGAGACGTTCACACGTGAATAAAATTGTAACAATATCACGCGTGATAAAGACCTTGTGTTGGGATCACGTGTAACTATTATTCAAGTGTCGGTCATTAACTGTGTAACTATTATTCAAGTGTTATTGAAGTTGTTTCATCAAAAGAATCAAGTTTACAACGCGTTTTAGAGCTTAAAATTTCGTTTTGGTCATTTCTGGTGAGTTTACGAATAAGCAAAACCCTATTCTTACTCGTAACAAAAACCCTGATCTTACGAATAACAAGACCCTAATCTTACGAATAAGCTTTACGAACAAGCCAGAGTTTACGAATAAGGAATCTTACGAACAAGGAATCTTCTTCAGAATCTTCAAAGTTATTTGTGACTCAGTGTTTCCCTTTCTTGGATAAGCTTGTGAAATACTTCGACTTGTGGATATCTTTATTACTTGGACAAGCTTGAAAGATTTTGGTTTTTTACCTATTCTTACGAATAAGGTCAAACCTTACGCGTAAAGACTTTACGACTAAGATTATATCTTATGAATAAGGTCCTTTATAACTAAGCTTTGATTTTACGACTAAGGTTACGTATAATCCACAAAGTTTACGAGTAAGATCATCTTACGCGTAAGAGGAAGTTTACGAATAAGAAGCAGTTTACGAGTAAGCACCATCAACCTTACGACTAAGGAGTTTACGAATAAGACCAATTTTCAACAACAAATCATGTTTCAATCATCTACAAAGATCCATCATCAACACAAGTTTCAAGATGTCTCAACCACCATATTCCAACTACTTTCCTCACCAATATCCTCAGCAGCAACAACAATATCCTCAACAACAATTCTCGCAACAACCACAATAACAAGTTTATCACCAACAACAATCATTTGCACAACCACAACTACAACAATTCCCTCAACAACCCCCTCCACAACAACCTCAATTTGAAAACTACTTTCAATATCCAAAGTCACCTCAATATGCTATGCATACATCAACTGTGACACAGAAGGAACCTCATTGGTTTGCAAAGATGTGTGAGGCTATCAGCAGTCAATAATCAATTCATGAAGTTGGATATCTTAATAGACCTCCAATGCTCACTCCCGGAAACTATGTTCGATGGGTCAGCTGGTTCTTTAGGTTCTGTGATCTTAAGAAACCTCATGGAAAATATTTGAAGAAGGTCGTCCTTGAAGGTCCTTTTCAAATGTCAACTGTGACAATTCTCGGCGATCCAACGGCTAATCCACCAAGAGCTGACACTACTTCCACTGTCCTTGAGTCTCAACTCACTGCAGAACAGATACTTCACCAAGAAGTTGATGAGCTCGCAATGGAATTTATTCTTATGGGATTACCCAATCTGATTCTTTACAGTGTTGATACTTAGAAAACTGAAAAAGACATGTGGGAACATGTTCACCTCTTAATGGAAGGCACTGAACTCAATCAGGAGGACATGAAATCAAAACTTTACCTACCTTATGAAATGTTCATGATTGATCCAGGGGAGTCATTAGATTCATACTATCATCGATTCACAAACATCATCAATGATTTGGACAGACACAACATAATCTTACCCAGAATTGATGTCAACACAAAGTTTCTAAGTTGTCTTGTTCTGGACTGGGAAAAGTATGCCATATTCATTCTTCAAGCTAAGAACCTTCACAATGCTAAATATGGGTTGTTGTATGATTATCTGAAGCACCATTAGAATGAAGTGGACAAAGATCGATCTCTCCGTGGAATCTATGCACCTTTACCAAATGCTAATTCACTTGCTTTGATTGCTCAATCCTTTGCACCACAATTTCCTCAATTTCCACAACAGCAACAAACCCTCACTTACCCTCAATAGACACCATCTGTCCAGATCACTCCATATGATCCCTCACAACAATCAAATGATACTCAACTGGTTCCTTACACCAACAACTCATATTCAACACTTTACAGTGAAACCCAAAATGAGGATGAAGAATCATTCCACATGTTGAATCAAGGTTTGCACTAATTGCTCGTACCTTCGGGGAGATTTGCAAACAAATCCAAGAATAATCTTCAAACCTCATCCAATACAAGGAATCAAGTTGTTGTTCAGAATGGAAGGGTTGAAGTTCATAATAGAAATAATGGACATCTGATGGGAAATGGTAGCTACATGGGTAGTGGACTTGGGTATAATGCTTCTGTTAGCAACAAGATGGCTGCTCTTCAGCAAAGGGTTCAAATTTTTGAGCAAGGGAATGTTCATAATAGGAATACGGTCTTACGATGCTATAACTGCAATGAAAAGGGTCATCTGGCTAATGCATGTCCAAAACCAAGAACCAGAGGAAGTACTTTTCACAAAGAGGCTTTACTCTTGGCTCTTAAAGATGAAGCTGGTGGAACTCTTACAGATAAAGAACAAAGCTTCATGGGCAATGCATAATCTGATGATGATATGGAGGACTTGCAAGCTAACGCAGCTGTGATGTTAATGGTAAGCATGCAAGAACTTCACATGAGTGATACAGGCCCAATTTATGATACTGATGGCTTGTGTTAGGTACCGGATCCTAAAATGTGAATCATACATGATCTGATATCTCCGCCTGCATCTGCATCCGACAAAGAGCAAAGTGTTCAAAATGAGCCATCAACATCTCATCAAGACGATGATCAAGTTGACCCCGTGGTTACATTTGATGATCCCACTGATGAATATGTTGATACTCACGTTGAAAAAGTTGAAACTTCATCTAATCCAGATCCACAGCTCATGACCTTACTTATGACCACCCAATCTCAAGTTGAAAAATGCAATGAAATAAATGTTAATCTTAGAGTATTGACTAAGGATCTTGAATGCTATAAGAAACAACTTGAAAATTTTGAAACAAAATAAAAACGTGAACACAGTTTTGAAGTCGCTTTTCAAAAGTCATATCTAAAAAAACAAGATTTAGAAAGACAGATACGAGAACTAGTCGCTTCCAAAAATGATTTGGTTTCTCAAATGGAACAACAAAAATTTGAACGAAATCAACATGTTGACACTCTTACTTCGGAAATTCAAAAAACCAAATTGAGTTTCAGAATTCAAACAAACTTCAAGGAAGCGAGTTGATCTGTATCTTGATGAAATTGTCGATTTGAAAACCAAAATCAAAGAGTTTCAAAACATTGTGTATAAACATGGTGAGTCAATCACAACAATTCAAAAGTTCACATTAAAGCCAAATCCAGAAGGATATGGGCCAGATCATGCTGATACTAAACCACGTTTTTTACATAGAGCATTCAAGGCAAATCCAAAGTTGTATAGTATAAAATATATGCATGATGAATCAATTGTGCGTATTGTTAAATATAATTGTGAAGAGGAACAAGATGCGGAAGACGAGAGTCGATTAAAAATGAGCACTGTAAAATATAACCAACCTTTTGATTACTCAAAAGTGCCTCATATTTCGAAATCTTTTGTTCCTCAGCAGGATAAAACTAAAACACCTTGGGTAATCACACATGTTAATGAGTCCTCTTCTGACGTTGGTCCAGTTAAACCCATTACACAAATTAATGGTCTTTTACTTTCTTTGAGTAAAATCACACCATTACCCGAAAGATGTCGTATTCTCAAATATTCTGATACATTCATGTCCGACATTAAACTTTTGGAAAATGCAATTGAACGTAATTCTGAAATAAAAGTTGCAACTTTTCAATCGGCATATGCAAAAGAACAAAGAGAAATCTTTCAAAAACAGCTTTTACCACATGTTCATAATTTGCGTTTGTGTGCAACACATTGGGAACGGGAACTTCAGAATGAAGTTGGACAAATGAAAACAATTTTCAATGAAACAGAAACATCGATTGTGTTGTATTATACTGTTGCATCTGCTTGTGATAATGTTATTGTTGTTGAAATTGTTGATAAGGAAAATGATAATGTATCACAAATGGAAATTTTAAAAGCTGAAAATGAGTGTCTGTTAAAGGAACTTTCGGAAGTAAAACGTCCTCTTCACTGGTGTCAAAATTATTGTATTAATCATGAAATTGCTTTACAAACCAAAATCAACCAGTTGGGTGAAAAATCTTCAGAACCAAAACTTGAACGACTGGATGATAAAAACGCGTTTTTGAAATGTCAACTTTTCAAATATGAACAAGAGATTGAAAAAGTTAAAAAAGGAGTACGGAACCACATTTTATTTGCTCAAAAAGACACGTGCTAAAGTATCAAAAGAACTTGATCATCATCTTGCTTACACCCGTGAAATATTAAGAGCAAATGGACACTTACGTTCAGAAAATCAGGAACTAGAACACACTATCATTGAGTTGACACACAAATTGGTGAAACTTGAGAAAGATAAACCTAGTAACACAAATGTAATTGCACCGAATGTTTAAAGTTGATACTAGGAAGCCCACTGACAAAACACAAGATACTAATGTGATTCCTCCACTTCTACAAGACTTGTTGCCTCCACTTCTAGTGTTAGCAATTCACAACCTAAGAGCACTCAAAAGAAGAATAGGAATTCGCAACGTAAAAGCGGATCAATAAAAGCCCAAGAAGTAGAAGATCATGCTAGGACTTTGAATAAAACACATGTTGCACCTGCTTTAAATATTGCGTTAGACAAATGTAATAGTAAAGGCGATGTAACGAATGTTAAATATTTAAGTACTTTGGATGTTATGTTTGAAGCTTCTTGTGTGTTTTGTCACAAAAGTATGTTTTCTGGCTGTCATGATAATTGTGTTGCTAAATCTATCTTGTCTCGTAATCGGAAATCTACAAATGGTATTACCTCTAGGCCCACTATTGCTTCTAAGTCTGTGCTAGGAAATCCGCCTATTGTAGTTTCTGATAATATCATTGATGCACCCATAGCTCCATCATCACCTCCTAGGAAGATACCATTACCTAGTGCATTCACTAAGACAAAAGCACGTACTAGTTGGACTTGGCAGAGATGGTTACAAAGTACACCTGGTTTTAAATGGATACCTAAAATTATTAACATGTGTGCTACAACTGGAATTGTCACGGAACCCACTAACTCTACGGGTTCCACCTCTACCTCTATTCTACCTTCGTTGTCTGTGTGTATTGCAGGTGATACAAATCATTCTCTGGATTGTTGATACCGGCTGTTCCCGGCACATGACAGGCAACATCAAACTTTTTTGCAAAGTTCATTGGCACTGTCAGGTTCGGGAATGATCACTTCGCGGCTATAATGGGCTACGGAGACTACATCAATGGGAACATCGAAATTAACAGATTTTACTATGTTGAAGGTCTTGGACACAACCTTTTCTCAGTCGGTCAATTTTGTGATGGTGATTTGGAAGTTACTTTTTGGGAGAAAACTTGTTTCATTCGTGATCTACAAGGAAACGATCTCATGTCCGGAACCCATTCATCAAACCTTTACCCAATTTTAATGCAAGACATGGTCGCCTCATCTCTCATTTGTCTACTCTCTAAAGCAACATCAACAAAATCATGGCTGTAGCATAAGAGACTTTCACACTTGAACTTCAAAACCATAACTGATCTTGTACGACACAAAGTTGTTGAAGGTCTTCCAAGGTTTCGGTATTCAAAGGACCACTTATGCTCAGCTTGTGAACAAGGAAAAAGCACTCGTGTACATTTTCCTTCGAAGGTTGAAAACAGTACTCAACATGTTCTTCACCTTTTTCACATGGATTTGTGTGGCCGATGCGCGTGCATAAGATAAATGGCAAATGCTGCATTCTTGTAATCGTTGATGACTAATCCAGATGGACTTGGGTTTATTTTCTTCGAAGTAAAGATCAAGATCCACCAATGATCATCACCTTTCTCATAAAAATTCAAGTTCAGCTTCGTAACACGGTCAGACAAGTCTGAACAGACAGAGGAACTGAATTCTTGAATCAAACTCTTCGGTAATATTATAAGAAAGTGGGAATTGAGCATCAAACATCCATTGCACGAACTCCCGAACAGAATGGAGTTGTTGAAAGACGAAATCGTACGTTAGTGGAAGCTGCAAGAACGATGTTGATAAATGCTAAACTTCCAGATTACTTGTGGGCAGAAGCTGTGTCAACTGCATGTTATACTCAAAACCGTTAAATGATCACAAAACGCCATAACAAAACACCTTATGAGCTTATCCATAACTGAAAACCGAACCTAAAACACTTTCATGTATTTGGTGCTCTCTGTTTTCCAAATAATGATCGTGATGACTTTGGAAAGCTCAAGGCTAAAGCTGATATTGGAGTCTTTGTCGGATACTGTGAACACTCTAAAGGATACCGGATCAAGAATTGTCGTACAAAGGAAATTATGGAGACAATTCATGCTAATTTTGATGAGCTTACAAAGATGGCTTCTAAGCAAAATAGCTGAGAACTCGGTCATAACCGTCTCAACTTCCCTGAATCATCAGCTGACCAAACCTTTCAACTCACCCATCGTCAAATGGAAACGTTGTTTGCTCCTCTGTTTAATGAATACTTTGGTAAACGTGCTCCAAATGTATCAAATGTTTCCACTACTCAACCTGATCAAATTTCAATACCTGATACACCTGAAACAACAACAATTTTTGCTGATGCACCTCTGGTCGAATCTCTAACAACAGCCGAACAATCCGCTTCAAATGACAATGACCCAGCTGATGATCCTCTAAACCAAAATGTACCTGCACCTGCGGATTATGATGGGAGTGCATTTTTCAACCCTTTCGCATTACAACCAACCAATCCAGATGTTGTTGAATCTTCTACCAGCCATTCGGATCCACCTAATCTGCACAATGTATATCAACATCAACCTTCAACACACAAATGGAACAAAGATCATCCTTATGTTAATATTATTGGCAACCCTAACCAACTAGTCATAACCAGAGAACGCCTTCACACCGACGGTGAAAACTGCATTTATGCACTCACCGTTAGTAATACCGAACCCAAAAACATTAAGGAAGCAATGACTCATGACAACTGAATTGAATCCATGCAAGAAGTGTTGAACCAGTTCAAACGTTTAGAAGTATGGGAAATGGTTGAAAGACCAACAAGGGTCTACGTCATTGGTCTAAAATGGATTTGGAAGAACAAGGTAATGCTGAAGGAATAGTAATTCGAAACAAGTCACGTATGGTGGCTAAGGGTTATAGATAGGAAGAATGTATCAACTTTGAAGAATCATTTGCACCGGTTGCTTGACTTGAGGCTGTACGGATTTTTCTGGCATTCGCGGCTCACATGAACATCACCGTCTACCAAATGGATGTCAAAATTGCATTTCTAAATGGGAAACTTCGAGAGACGGTGTATGTTAGCCAACCAGAAGGATTTCTTGATCGAGAATTCCCTAATCATGTCTACAAATTGAACAAGGCTCTCAATGGTCTCAAACAAGCCCCTCGGGCGTGGTATGATAAGTTGTCATCCTTCCTACTTGCTCATAATTTTATCAAAGGATATGTTGACCTCACACTGTTTATTTAATATTACGGGGAACACATTTAAATTTTTCAGATTTATGTGGATGACATCATTTTTGGTTCAACCTACAAAAAGTACTCAAATGCTTTTTCAAAACTAATGAAAACAAATTTTGAAATGTCAATGATGGGTGAACTTACGTTCTTCTTAGGACTTCAAGCTCATCAATCACCCCGTGGAATTTTCCTCAGTCAGTCCAAATATGCTCTTGATATTTTGAAAAAACATGGTATGCAAACTTGTGACACCTATAATACACCAATGGCTCATACCAGTAAACTGGATGCTGATTTAAATGGGAAACTTATTGACCCTGCCAAATACCGTAGTATTATTGGGTCTCTCACGGATCTAACAGCCAGTAGACCCGACATTGTATTTGTTGTATATCTATGCTCCCGTTATTAGCCAAGACCCACAGAAAAACACCTCTCAGAGGCTAAAAGAATCCTTCGATACATCAAGGGAACCATTAACTTGGGGATCTGGTATCCAAAGGATTCTGGTTTTGAACTAATAGGATTTTCAGATGCTAATCATGCAGGGTGTTTAGATACATGTAAGAGTACTTCTGGTTGCTTACAATTCCTTGGTGATAAACTGGTGTCATGACAATCGAAGAAGCAGGATTGTACATCGTTGTCATCAACTGAAGCAGAATATGTAGCCATATTTGCGTGTTGTGCTCAAGTCATCTGGATGAGAACACAACTCATGGATTATGGTTATGTATTTGACAAGATTTCGGTGTACTGTGACAACAATAGTGCTATTGCGATCTTATGCAACACGGTTCGACATTTAAAGTCAAAGCACATTGCTCTTCGCTACCCTTTCATCAAATATCATGTGGATAAGGGAATGGTGGAACTATACTTTGTAGGTACAGAACACCAATTGGCGGACCTTTTCACCAAAGCCTTGCCACCCGCAAGATTTGCTGACTTGGTTCATCGAATTGGTATGCGGTGTTTGACTCCAGAAGAGCTGGATGAATTTTTAAAACTATCTTGAAAAGTCAAACACCAAAACCATTTTTGTAAATATTTATCAAAAACAAAATACAAAAATATAAAATCCAAAAATATTTTTCATTTCCTTGATTATGAAAAACAAACATTGTGTTAGGAATTAGAAAATTCAGTCATTAAAGAGTCGGTTACCTCAAGTATATGTATTCATTAGAAAGCTGGTAGTCGTAGTCTGGTTATATTATTAAGTAGTTTGTTTTGTAACACCGTGGAGAACGGACGGGTCTTTACCCACTGTATGCATGATCCACAGCCCGTAGGTGGCGTTTTTTTGTAAGATACTATAAATACCCTCTACCTCCCAAGGTAGAGGGTTGGAGTTTCAATACATTTTTTCTTTGTTTCACAAAGTTCCTAACTCTCTTCCCTTTCTCTCTCTAGAACTTTCTCTCTCTAAACATATTAAACGCCACATATGATTATGGTTTAGTGTGTTTGTGAAATCCTATATCCTACAAATGGTATCAAGAGCCATGGTTTGATCACTCATCTTTCATGCTCTTTGTTTTGGTGGATTTCATAAGGTTTTTGGGGTATTAAGTGTTTAGGAGAGTTTGAATCATTTGGACAAATTCTAGTGTTAAAGTTTGAATTTTGCTTGTACTTTTGTGTTTAGGATCATCATATGTGTTTAAGTTTTGAATTGGAAGGCTTAAATCATTGTGGTTTGGTTGTTTTTGATTGATAAAGTGGTTATTTTTGAACTTTGTACTAAGCGAGTTGAGTCTCGGATATACATTTCTTTAAAGCGAGTTGCTTTGTTACTGGATGCGAGTTGTTATATGCGACTTGGCTATTTAGCGAGTTAAGCTTTTAAGCGACTTGGTGGTTAAGCGAGTTGTGTCTGTTTGTGACTTGCTATTGCTTAGTTGATTATTAAAGTGACTTGTTTCATTGCGAGTTGATTGTGTTGCGAGTTGGTACTAAGGCGAGTTGGCTATTTAGCGACTTGTTTCATTAAGCGAGTTGATTGTGTTGCGAGTTGATACTAATGCGACTTGGCTATTTAGCGAGTTGACTCCTTAAGCGATTTGATTCTTTGAGCGAGTTGGTTGTTTCGCGAGTTGATAACTAAGCGAGTTGAGTGTTTAGCTACTTGTCTATTTAGACTTGTTACTTCTTCGTGATACATTCTTACGATTGTTCTTTTGGTTTAGTAAAATCTCGTGAAAGAATCATTTTCCCGGTTTAATCAAAGAATAGTAAAATCCCGTGGAACTTGTAATCATGGCAAACATCGTTCCTACTATTGTCTCTTCCGTAGTGAGGACGCTCAAGTCAGCAGGTCGATACTTGTCCACCGATGCTTGACATAACTGATTATGACTCATGGGCACAACGAATCCGATTGTACTGTTTGGGAAAAGAAAACGGAGTCAACATTCTCAAGTCAATCGATGAAGGACCTTATCAGATTGAGACTACTAGAGACTTAATTGATACAACTGCAGATGGAACAATGATCTATGGAATAGACAGACCAAAGACGTATGATGAGCTCGATGATAAGGAGAAAAAGAGATTCGATGCTGATATCAAGGCTTCTAACATTATACTTCAAGGTCTTCCAAAAGACATCTACAAGCTTATCAATCACAACACTGAAGCAAAGGCTGTATGGGATAATGTCAAGATGCTTCTTTCGGTTCAATTAACTATGGAAGACAGAGAATCACAACTCTATGATGAATTTGAGCACTTCAAGATGAAACCGATGAGAGTGTCTATGAGTATTACGTGAGATTCCACAAGCTTGTTAATGACATGAGGAACATCGAATGACTATGCCAAACATTCAAATGAACTCAAAGTTTGTGAACAACATGAATCCCGAATGGCACAAGTTTGTCACCTCTATGAAACTAACCAAAGGATTGAAGAATACAAACTATGAGCAACTCTATGCTTTCCTTCTTCGTAATGAGAGACATGCTATGTTTGAAAAAGGATTCTTGATCGGTTCAAAACCAACCGTGGAGAGACAAGCTCATCAAATGATTCAACCGCCTTCTACTCAAACATTGGAATTACCACCAAAGCATCTCAAGTTATACCCATGGGTAATGGTAATCACAAACTCATTCCCGATCCAATGTTCAAACAAGTCGATGCCGATGCACACGTGGAAACTTCATTAATCAACGGCTCTCATGATTAGTCAAAACATGAACTCTCTCCACACACCAACAACAACCTCAAAATTGCATCCAATCCACACAATCAAGCCACCGTCGAGATGGAAAGTTTATGGTACAACCACCAAGAAAGGCAATATGAACAAGGGAGAGGTGGAGTGGTAGAGGATATGTGGCAAATCGTAATAGGGAAGGAATGGAAATCAAGGACAAGCAAAGCCGATCAAGTGTTACAACTGTGGTGGTGAGGACATATTGCAAGGAACTACACATCGCCAAAACGCCTCGTAATGCAGTAGTACTTGTGGATAAGATGTTGCTTGTGCAAGCTCGGATAATGGTGCACTTTGGATGAAGAGGAGTTGTTGTTTCTTCGAGGAAATGCCAAGACATATGATGCATATGTGGATGAGCACCAATTCAGAGATAGGCCACAATCATCGAATGCCTTTCAAGTCGCCGATTGTGATGCATACGACTGACGCTGATGATGAACCCATCGCACAAACAATTTTCATGGCTAGAATTTCTCCAATGGTCCCTTCTAAAGTCTCTTCATCACCACAAGTTGTTCCATCCAAAGACAAAATCATTTCGAGGTATTAAAACTATACGATGATGTCGATGTGCAAAAGATGCATAACAAAGTACAATCAATCGAAACTATTGAGTCGATATTGAAAATATGGGTAATATCAATGTTGTCCCATATGATCAATATGTGAAACAAAGTGAAAGTGAGAGTGTACCAAGTGATGCATCCTCTGCAATCAATGATGACTATGTTTTTGATGAATACACCGCATGTGCCCCGATGATTCTCGTTATCTCGAACTTAATGCCTATAAAGAACGAGTTGCCATTTATGAACAACGTGCTAAGTTTGAGTTAACCACCCGTGAGCGAAATGGATGACCAAATGCGTATAACTATTAGAAAAGTAAGTTTAGAGAAGAGGTATTAAAACAAGAGTTAAACTCCTTACAAGAAAAGCTTTCTAAAACGCTAAGCAAAAACAAGAACTTCAAGAAAATGTTAAAATGCTTAAGCAAGAATTCAAGACTAAGGAATCAAAACTTTTGAATGAGTTTTCAAATCTAAAACCTTGAAAAACAAGCTCGAAAATAAGTTGTACGCATAAGGAAATACAATTCAGATCGCTCACATGATCACGAAGCATAGAGTTCTCAACGATAAGCATAGTATACCCATTATAAAGGAATCCAACCCTGAGTATGGTAAGACAGCAAAAGCAGCCCAAAGTGTTATCTATGATGGCAATGAGATTCTTAAACCTAGACAAATACCTAGTTGTATTGAGTGCACTGAGGAAGATATAAAATTAGATGATGCATCTAGGGAGAAAATGAATAAGAAGCTAGAAGATCCTGAATGTAAAAGGAATAACATAACGATCAAACCCCATGATTACAAGAAGGAAAACTGGATTTCCTTGAACAAGTTTAAGCCTCAAACGTTGTTAACTCCCGAACAAGTGTTCTGGAAAAGAGATTTAGATAAGCAAAAAGCAGAGAATCTTGTTGTTACAAACCTTCCCCTTAGGAAAATGCCTTCTGCGACTGTGTATCCTCCAAATACACCAATGCATCTAGTTCCAAGAACTATTGCCACTAAGAGCAAGACCTTAATCACCAATATGTTATATTTCAATTATTTGTTGACTTTGAGAAAACTTGTAAGAAAAGGATCACACCCATCGGGATAATCAAGGGAAAGGGTTTTGAGCAAACAAAAGAATGTTATTTAATCGAGGTCATGCCCTTCTTTAAACAACTAAAAGATCAATTTGAGAGTCTTAAAAGGGATAGATACGATATATAAAGGAATGGAAAAGGAATTTGATGCAATGATTGTTGAGGTTAGTGACTATGAGCGAGCATTAAAATATAATGAAATTGAGAGGAAGAACTTGCATACCTTAAATGAGAATCGATTTCGAATGTATCTCTCAAGATGTGTTCTATATCGCCACTAATTGTTCCATTATCGCTTCTCAATTTCATGAATTATCTGTTGCTTTGAAAGTCTCCCATGATCGTGTCATTGAGCTTGAAATCAAAAACTCTAAACTAAGTGAGAAAATTGAATAGATGATCACGATACTTTGGTAAAACATTTTTCTAAACTAGAAGTTGAACATTTTGATTTACAACTAAAATATCAACATCTCAAAGAAAATGTTAAAACCTCAAACATCAAGATATCCTCGATGTTCCGAGTTTGATGCGCTTTTGAAATAAACAAACGTGATGAATGATTCAAGCTCATCAGTAACACGATCGAAAGTTGAAAGCCCAAATTTCTCAATTAAAGGGTGAAATGAACAATGTGACGGCTCCCAAATGCTTCCTCCTTTAGATTCTCGGAATTCTCAAAATTTTCATCTTCAAAACTTGGTTAATGTTTTACAAAAGGAAAATGAGAGTTTTCTAGAAGAAAATGAAAATGTTAAACGTCATTTCAATGAGTTATTTGAGACAATAAAAGTCACTCGTAACAAAAATAATGAAAAAATAACTTCATTGCGAAAGGAAATTGAGAATCTGAAGAGTCAGGTAAAAGGGAAAATGCCAATGACAAATGGGGAGAATGGTGCTTCAAAGGTGCATGTTTGTAATAAATATGCTTTATCTGTGAAATATGTTCCTCCTCATCTTAGAAATAACAAACTTGCTATTCAAACATATTTCTCATACCTTAAGGACAGCCTAGAATGTCTCCGTGAGATTTTAGAAGAGGATAAGTTAGAGAAACCACTTGATAATGCAATTGGCCATGCATGCTTATATGCCAAACGATCTCAAGAACTTCTAGAATGCTTAATTACAATATGCCCTAAAACCTTAGGTGAGCAAGTCAATCCCTTGATACCTTGTTCTATGCCTAGTGCCAAGTATACAACTCATTCAATGCCCAATGTTATGAATGTGAACTCTAGTATGCCTTCAAGTAGTTCAGATCCCAACACCTCTAGTGTTAAGAAAGTGAACTTCAGTGCGCCTTCAAATAGTTCACATCCCAAAGACATCTAAATAGGAAATGCAAAAGTAGCAAAACCAACTAATGTTCCCATTGCCTCTACAGAGTAATCATGACATTAAAGCGAGAAGGTCAAAGTCTCAAGGCAATACAAGGAATGATAGGACCTTGCAAGCTAAGAATGTGCATTGGAAAAGAGTAGAAGATCACCCTAGGAACACTATGTCCGAGTTAAATAAAACGAATCGTGTTGATTCTAGTATTAGCTATAAGCGCATCGTAATTAATTCAATTCGATACTATCTCGCAAACCATGTAATGATGTCTCGCTTGAATTCGTTGCTAATCATGAATGTGGTGTGAATGTTTTGTCTAATGTCACAAATGCCCGCTTAAAATTGTTAATGCTAAAAATCATGCTAAGAAGGCTAAAAGGCAAAGACGAAAGAAAGTTAGAAAACAGTGGAAACCCACAGGAAGAACATTTAGAAATATAGGTTATCAATAGATACCTTTTTCTACTAAGACAATGCCCTCTAGAAAATGGATGCCTACTGGTAGAACTATTCCTTTAAGAAGTGCACATACTTTGAATAGGTCAAATACAGACACCAGCACTGCATCTATTCCTAATGATTCCATTGCTTCTATCTCTGATGTGGGTGTTCCAATCACTGTTACAAACCAAGTGGAACCCATTATTACATGGGGTTCCCAATTATCCAGTTATCCATTCTTGTCTGTTTTCAACCGCAGATCGTTCAAATCGCTCGTGGTACCGGACTCAGTGCTATTCTAAGCATATGACCGAGACCGGTCATGCTCATGAACTTCGTGAGTAAATTCATCGAAACTGTTAGATTCGGAATGATCATTTTGGTGCTATTATGGGTTATGGTGATTATGTAGTTGGCAAAAGTGTAATCTCCGTGGTATATTATGTGGAAGGTCTTGGTCATAACTGCTCTCTGTTGGTCAATTCGTGATTCCGATCTTGAAGTGGCCTTTAGAAAACATACTTGCTTCGTTAGAGAACTTGATGGTGTAGAATTATTAAGAGGTACTCGTGGTTCTAACCTATACACCATCTCTATCGAAGACATGATGAAGTCTTCTCCAATCGCTTCTTGTCAAAGGCTTCAAAAACAAAGTCATGGTTATGGCATCGCTGTCTCAATCATTTGAACTTCGCACCATTAATAACCTTTCCGTAAAGGATCTTGTCGAGGCTTACCCAGATTGAAATATGAAAAGATCATCTTTGTTCACTTGCCAATTGGGTAAAAGCATGAAATATGCCCACAAACCAAAACCCACAAACTCAAGAATGGAAGTTCTTCATACCCTTCATATGGATCCGTATGGACCAATGAGAGTGCAAACCATAAATGGGAAGAAATACATTCTAGTAGTTGTTGACTACTACTCGATTTACTTGGGTAAAGTTTTTGAGGACTAAGGATGAAACTCCGATGTCATCATCAAACTAATCAAACAACTTGAGTTCGACTCAACAATACAATGTAATTGTTCGAATGACAATGGCACGAGTTTGTTAACAAAGATTTAATTCGCTTTTATGAAAGTGTTGGAATCACCATCAAAGAAGTGTTCCACGAACTCCTCAACAAAACGGTGTAGTTGAAAGACGAAATCGAACTCTTGTGGAAGCCGCAAGAACAATGCTAATTTATTCAAAGGTTCCAATGTTTCTATAGGTCAAGCCATTGCCACCGCTTGCTATACCCAAAATCGCTCCCTTATTCATACCTCTCATGGAAAAACTCCATATGAACTTGTTCATAAACGAAAACCTGATCTCTCCTACCTTCGTGTGTTTGGTGCTTTGTGCTATCCAACGAATGACGGTCAAGACCTAGGTAAATTAAGAGCAAAGGCAGATATTGGAATTTTTGTTGGTTATGCACCAAACAAGAAGGGTTACCGAATCTACAATAAGAGAACTCGAAATATCATGGAAACAATTCACGTTACGTTCGATGATCTGACCGGTCAAATGGCTCCTGGACAATCCAGTTATGGACCTGCACTTCAAAACAATCCCATTGGTTCATCTCTTGTACCAATTTCCTCTCCAGCAACTCCATATGTACCTCCATCTGAAGATGATTTAAAGAAATTGTTTGATCCAATGTTCGATGAACACTATGAACCAAATGCTGATGAAATGTCAAATCTATCAACAGAGGTTGCTCATATCCCTGTGAATGAAGTCAACCCCTCAGTCTCAATATCACTAAGTCAAGAAGCGCCTGCTGCTGATCACTTTGTCTCAT